>VXAD01011337.1:201084-418096 GCA_013399195.1 Dicrurus megarhynchus
CTTTTTTTTTCCTTTAAAATCCCCAGGCGATAGCTGGAGGGGCTTCGTCTTCAAGAGCCGCTCCTGTATAGCGTCCTCCACAAAACCAGCACCAGGTGTGGGAGACTATTTAGCGCCTGCGGGGTAATATCCGTAGGTAAACAGCTAAGTACTGCGGGGTGGAAAACAAGGACGAGACAAAATCCTGTGAATTAATTTGTAACCCCGGCTAGCTCGTTTGAAAATAAATACAACCGCTGCCTGCGCGCCTCCCCCGCCCCTCCTTCGCCAGATTACCAGCAGTTGCAAATATTTCTCCAGTCCTGGGTAAAACCTGCTGTACCTTGGTGAAATTTTTCAAGGGGAAGTTGAGTGTATGCTACAAGGTACTGAACACACGTTTGAATAGCATCTTTAACGCTGACGGCTTTGAATCAGATGCTGCTGACAACCAGATTCCCTGTTCATGTTTTGCAGGCTCTACATGGGCAGGTTTGGGAGGGGGCACATTTTTTCGGATTTTACAGAGGGTTACATAACTGCTCATGTTTATTTGAAAAGCAGAGGAGGAGCAAACCCAAGCCCCAGCCTGAAATGAAACACATGATGTGAGACTGTCTTTTACTGAGCCTTCCCACTGTTTCCTCAGCTAGCATCATTAAATAGCATGCTTTAGATAGCTGGAAAGGGTTAGCATGATAATAAAACATTAAGGTTTGGGTTTTTTTTTCTTCTAGTGCTGTGAAAACTTTGAGGAAAACCAAAGAGATACCTATATACTTTCATAGTCTTAGGCTTAAAATAGCATCACTGTTTATCAAACCTGTACAACTTATTTTTAAAATGGCAATGGTCATTTTTTTTAATCCTATAGTGATGAACCACTTCTTTATGTTTTTAGAGACCCTTTCCCAACTCAGCCTTTCATCTCCCCAATCTAAAATACAATGCTATTTTGAGTACCTTTGTACGTCTCTGGGTTACAGTTATATTCATTTAAATAGTCCATCATTTGTAACTGCTGAAGTGTATGTCCAGTATTAAATTATAGTACAGTGTAATGCTTAGACAGCATGCCATACACGGATCAAATTGCAGATAAAGTTCACATAGGAATCTCCTGCAGTGCTTGCACTTGACCCTTGTAAATCTAAGAAAAGATATTTATAAATGGTATGGTTTATAAACTCCACCAAGTAGTTGTTTCTGTGTCATATTTAATCTGTGGCTTGACTGTGGTGAGAAATAATGTCTTTTAATTTAGTTTTTATAATAGATATATTCATTCCGGTTACTTTCTGGAGGCAGCTGCGTGATAGAAGCTATTTTTACTTCTTGTATATTGAGCTTAATTTGAAAAAGTAAAATAAGGCTCTTTTAAGGAGTGAGGCAGTCAGTTATGTCAATTTATGTCTATCATTATAGATAGAAGCAATTAATTGTACTCAGTATATCTCATAGTGCTTCAGAGAATAAGCCATACAGTGTTAAATCTTGATGACTTGCTCTCAGATGATAAGCTAAAATACAAATGAAGACAATATCAGATAATTTTCTTGCTTTACATACTTTAATTATGTAAGTCTCCAGTGTGAGGATGTGACCATACTCACAAGCCTCTATCTCTCTGTATTTATATATTATTATATATATTTAATATATTACAACAAGAACAGTCATTCTGTGGCATAGTCAGTAAGTCAGTGATCTCATGTCCTTTTTATTTGTACATGGACACTGCTTGCAGGCTTGCATAAATGGAATGGAGTCTCTTCAGCAAGCAACAAAGTTTGTTTTTGTCTCCCCCTGAAACCGTTTTTGTGCTGTGCGTAACTGAAATTAAATGCAGGTATATAATTTCCACACCTCCTGTTTCTCTGCTGTACTGGCATGACTACTGTGGGCATAAGTGCTTCTAGAAGCCTCTGCCAGTTAGTTGAAAGGAAATATTTTGCTTACTGTTTGTATTGCCATAGTGTCTGGGAGCTGTGGTCAGGGACCTTTACTAATGTGTTATGTCCAGTGTAATGGAACTAAAACTTGGGCATTGCCCCCTAAATATTATGATCCAAAATAAGGAACTGTAAGTGGTGAAGAGTGGTGCAAAAGAGGAATCAAGCTGATGTTAAGAAGGATACATTGGTATGTGTATGCGTTTTCCAGCTGTGTACTTCCTCGTTCTCATGCGTAAGAGCAAAGGGGATTGTAGAACTTAAGACTCCCACTGTTCTCTGAGGGCTATCCTTGGGACATATGAATGGCTTGGGTTTGGGGGATTTTGAAATGTATCTAACTTGACTAAATGCTGAAAATTAAGGTAGAAAAATCGACATCAACCCAATATGAAAAATTTTCTCTTCAGACTATCTAATTTTTACAGTTTTTTAAAATTTAAGGTAATATTTTAGAATTTTTAAATGGAGTTTTCATTTCAAATTCCAGTTGTACAGGAAAAAATAATAATGTTTTTCCTTTTCCTCAGTATTTTCTATAAGCTGTTCTAGTTCTTTCTTCATCTCATCCCACTCATGTGCCTGAACCCCCCAGAAATACATAACAACAACTACACCTTCAGCTGAGAGACACTTCTGAGTGAATGCATCACTCTGCTCATCCCAAATTGCCCATATATAGAAGTACTGCAAGAACTTCCCATTTCATTGTAACCTGGTTATTGGGATACTTTGGAATAGTGCTGAAGAGAACTGTGCATTGAAAGGATGTTACTGGTAAAATACCCCTATATAAATATGATCTTTAAGTACCCAGGACTCTACATGTGTTACAGGACAAGTATGCGTATCCTGCTCAGGTTTCAGGACACTCTTCCTGAGTGGGTGTTTATCTCAAGTGCTGACGGAGCAGAACAGACTTATTCTGTGCTACTCAGTTTTCTTGGCTCACAGTGGTATGTCCATCAAAACAGATGGGAAGTTTTTCTTTATTGTTAGTTGTTACGTGTGGTGGGTGGGCAATTCACTTTGCTGCTGCTAAGAGGGGTTCTTAACTCTGTCCAGACTCTGAGGCAGCTGTGGAAAAGCCTAGGCTCTTACTCTTGCTAGTTGTCTTAAGGTTCCCTCTTTTCCTCTTCACCCTTCTCCTGCCCCATAGTGTCCTGAGTTTGTGGTATGAGTTTACCTTGTCCTGTATAGAAACCCAAGAGCTGGCAACCAAGAATGTACAGATCAAAGGTTCAATGCATTATGTGCTTGATGAAAAGATAAGAATGAATCTGCAGTGTAACTGCTTTAAATAATCATATGAAGTTAATTTTTGCTCTGTTTGGCTAATCTCAGGAATACGCTTCTGTGTCAGTGTTCATGTATTGGGAGCATTTGACAAAATGGGCACAGAGAAACTTGAAATAAAAAAAATCAATGATACAGCAGTTCTTGCTTGAATCTCTGAGAGTTGCAGTCCTAGTTTAAATTCTTAAATAGTGTTTTATTGGATCAATGCTAAGCAAATTCTTGCAGTAGTAGTGAAAATGCTGAGAGGTCTTGCTCACAAAATTATTTTTTCATTGTTGATGACACTGTTTATTTTTAATTTAAAAACAAACCTGTTTTGGCCTGTCTCTTCTGATTTGGGTATTGGAAGGAGTAGTACCCAAGTATTTCATCTTAGAGGAGCTTATAGATGTGGAAGAACTTACTGACTTAGCAGAGGAAGTATTTCCCTTCTTATTTTGTACCAGGCTGTGGGTGGTTGCAAAAAATCTGTACTTAAAGGTTGGTTTATTTTTGTGGATTCAGATAAAAGTGAAGTAGCAGATTTTAGGAACATAAGAGATCTTTAGACAATCTAATCTGATTCATGTATTAGTTATATTGAGTTAGTTATCCAAGAGCAGTAAGCTGTGTTTGGTAAAATTCTGTCTTTCAGAGCTACTTGACTAAATTTATCTTCTGTATTAAAGGCAGTCTAATATGCGGACATGAGGATGAGAAGAATTTGCAGCTATTTTTGGAAGTTACCTTTAGTACCTGGTATGGTTGATTGTCTCTTCATAAGGAAGTCGTATTTCTGATTTGCACTGGCGTAGCCTAAATTTTCAACTGTTGAGTTTTTTGGTATCTTTGACAGTAAAGAGCCATTTAGTAGGTGATTCAGTTTCTCTACAGAGCTATTTGGATCTCTCAAGAATTCCACCAATGTAATTTGTAAAGTGTCTTATGATAAAACTTCTTGTCTCATGATTTTGCATCTCTTATATCATCTTAATTTCTTTGATCAGAAGTGGTGCTTTGTGACTACTAAATCTTACAGTGCTTTCAAGTCTCTGTTAGTTTAGTTTTTCTTAGATCTAATTCTTCCCCGTCAATAACATCAGTATGGTTCTCTGGATACTTTTACTTATGGGTGGTGCTCAAAGTCCCCCATCTTACTGGAGTTTGAAGTGATCTTTCTGTACAGTCTCTGATCCCATTTCATGGAGTGGATCTTCATTACTCATTGCTTTTCCAGAAATACTTTTAAAGGATTTTGTGGAAGTTCTGGGTAGAGTCCAGTCTGGGTGGGGGTGGTGGGAGGATAAAATGTACAGTGTGTGAAGAAATGAGGCTAAGCAAGCTCTACAATTGTAGTGGAACCTATAGTCAACTAATCCTAGTGATGACAGGCCCAGCATGTTATTTGGAGCTGTAAATTAATTGTATGACTAACTACTGTGAAGAGCAGCTGTTGTCTTCCACTCTTTTAGGATCTGTGATTTTTTTTTTGATACACCATGAAAAAATACCTCATCTAAACAGTTGCGTCTCCTCTTTTGTTGTGCCTTAGTTGGTGTCATATTCACTTTCTCCTATGAAAGCGGCTCTAGACACTGGCTTGTATCCCTTGCCTGTGTATGAAATTGCAGAATGTTTGTGTCCAGGTTATTCATCTACCAATGACAGCAGCCTGGCAGAGCTTAGGATGAGTACTTAGAAAGTGGAACTCCCGAGTGGAGTAGTGGCATAATGAAAAAAAAACCATCATAATAAGAGTTCACCAGTACATGTATATGTTGTGGATGCCTTATTTATGCTTTTACCTTCATAGTTAAAATCTTGTGTAAGTGACATGGTGGTATTACAGGATATTGTAGAGCTAGTTAAGAGTTAGCTAGAGAGAGAATTTTTGTATACTTTTAAGTCAGGTGAACATGTTTTTTAAAATAAATAAGTTGTAATAAAACTATTACTGATAAAGGTTTGTGTATCTGTGTACAAGTTCTATGTTTATATAAAGAGGTGTTATTTATGAAGTGGTTCTTTAAAATGGAGGAATGTAATTTACTAAGAACTAAACTTAATTTTGTGTGTGAGTGATATTGTAGAAGTAACTAGCTGAATAGCAATAGTTTTTAGAAATACAACAGTAACAATAATTTGTCAGCAGTCAAAGTAATCTCTGTGCTTGAGAATGTGCTTTCTAAGTTAGATGCTGTAATGGCATATGTGATGGCTTATGTTCACAGACTGAAATACGGTTTTGCTGAGAAGAAATATTGGACAGTTTAAGTAGGCACCTTTTCTGTTACTCTGTGTGTGTCCTGCTGAAAGTCTAAATGTATCTGCATGATCTGGCCAGCCTTGCCCTCGTCCATAGTGCTATATTCACATATATTGTTTAGAGAACTCGAGGTTCAGCCATGCAGTTCCCCATAGAGCCTGCAAAAGGATTTAATTTTCTTTAGGTAAAGATGGGTTTAACTATAGATAAAGTTGTTAGCTTTGCTTGTTTTGCAGTGGTCTCTGCTCATTTGTCTTCTATATTATATGCTAGGGAAAATGGATGGCTGTCATTCACTTCAGCACCACATGTGGAGAAATATAACAGGAGCAGATCTCTGAAGAGAAATGCTTTAACTCTGGTTCCTACAGGTAGCTGTGAAGGAAGCTTAAGGGAAGCTTTAAGAGTGGTCAAAGTGTTGCTTTTTATTAGGAAGATGTTGCATTTCTCCATCTGTTTATCCTTCCCTAAGCTTGAATATTTATGCAAAAATGTGGGAAAAAGATTCCATCTGCTGTACTTTGTCTCTGCTGTTTTTATTTGGCATAAATGATTACAGACAGAAAATAAATGAGAATTCCCTTTCATTGCAATTTTGTACAGTTTTTATAACCAGGAGAAGATGGATCAAGTACTAAAATAAACCAGAGACAGTCAGACAAATTCAAATGCCTTGCACTGTTTCATAATTCATTGCGAATTCAATTAACTCATAAAAATAACACCTCCTGTGCTCATTGAAAAGTTGGTTTCTTTTTTGCTTGGATTGACTAGAAGGTCTTAAGAAATTTTGGATGGCAACTATTTGTGGTGCACTGAATTAGTTTTACCAACAGTGCAGAAACAGGTTCTGATAAAAATTGCATCCTAAGCACTTGCATGCTTACCAACACTTCATGGGCAGGAAAAATGAGCAGAATGGAAGGTAAAAATAGGTAACACTTAACATATAAAACTAGTTATCTGGGGCATATGGTAGAACGGGTTAGGAAATTAGGGAGGTATCAGGGCTGAGACTGAGAGCCTGAGGAGATCGTGTGTTTTAGGTTGTAGGAGCCAGAGGAATTAACACTGCAGGCTTTGGTTGTTAGCTAGATGGTGGCCTTGATGCTCAGTGTAAACATAACTTTGGGGTCTTGTGTTGTCGTGTTGTGGGTTGCACTGGAGCAAGGTATTACACCTGAGAAATAAGGCTGGCCTGTGCAAAGGTGAGTGTTACAGGAAAGAAGAGATGCTAGTGGTACCATTATTGCATTGCAACTGTGCCATTCTGCTGTTGAATCTTTTCTGCAAATTCATCAATCTTAGCAGTCGGAGGTCTGCTTGATTCTTGAATGATTCTGCTGTTAAAAAGTGTGAATTGGAAGTTTCCCTTAGTTCACACTAGAATTTTGACCTCATTTTAGTGAATTCTTGGTTTATAAGTATTCTGAAGAATGAACAGTTTCAAAATACACTGTCTTTTCCATTAACATGAATGTATCTGAGGCTGTAATAATGCTGTCATGTTCTAGTCTGTTGTTCTGTCTCAGACAGTTACACTCATATTCATTTCCACGACAGTTAAGGTTGTGAGATTTCCATTAAAACTGTTTTTAAACACTGTTTAAAACTTGCTGCAAATGAAAGCAATTAGAGATTAGACAAAGCAGATGAAAAAGTACATGGTATAGTCCAAAAAAAGAGGCATTCAGATTTTTGTATCCTGGTGATGTATATATAGATACAGATTTTTTTTTCTTCCAGATAACATTTTTTTGGTGTGGAGATCCTAAAGTGGTTTAAATAGGTTTGCAGCTAGTGAGAATATATTTATCTTTCCTTTATCGAGCCAGAGAACGTTGGTTCTTCAGAGTAGTCATTACATGCATGTGTCTGCTTTATGTGACCTTAATAGTTAAAGTAGTGTAGAATATGGGTCCCGGGGTCTTCATGGTGTTCAGAAACAGACACGTTTCTTCATCCCTCTCCTTTGGTTTCCCTATCTGTGGCATGGCAGCGATGATAACTTGTGTTAGAAATACTAAGCTTTCTGTTGAGCAAATAAGCCATGAATTAGTTGTCAGGGACAGGGCAGGGAGGGTACCATCGTGAATTCTGACTTGGTGGGATACGTGCATATTCAAAGAGTTGCATAAGCTTCTGAAATTGTTGGAAAAAATACTCTGGATTTTAGTAAGTCTTCCTTGCTGCTGAGAGATGGATTACTTCTAAGAGCAATTCCCACAAATCTAAATCAAAGCTGTACCAGAATTCCTGCAATTTGTTGACACCTGGAGAGGGTGTCGATAAGTGAAAGAGTGTAAATTAATATAAATCCTTCAGTAGAGTTGGTAGGTGGTCAGTACTGAGACTTTGGGTATTCACACAGCTCTAGAAAATTGACAACTGAAATTCACAGAAACAGGAACTTCTTGTCCCATCTTTTATGGAAGAATCCAGGTTAATAAGTGGCTTTATCTAGCGAAGGTCTCCCAGCTGTCTGTCTGCAGATGAGTAAATATTCTAGTCTCTGGCTAAAAGGAAGTTTGATGATACTAGAAAACTTTTTCTAATGGGTTAGTCATGTGCTGAGAACACAGATCTGCACTTTCGTTCTGTTTAGCATAAGATAGTCATGATGTCAATGACTAACATCAGTTGACATGAGTTAGTTTGATCCCTGGCTTAATCTCTATATAATGTGCTGTATTATTTACCTACTGCAGAGTGAGGGGAGGGACAAGAACTGGTTTTTTTGTGTCACTAAAGGACACAGACTATAGCAGTTCGTAACAGAACATCTAACTGTCGAAGTATTCTGTGGGTTTCTGAAACTTCCTTTTTCGGGGGGATAGTTGTTCTTTCACAAACCTCCTATACTTCAGTATTTGCTTATACCTCTTTCTTATCTGGCTGCTTTTGGTGATGTGGACCTGCTTGGCTGGAGCATGCAGTATTTGGAGAGGATGGTATTGGGGGCTAGTCCCACCTTCCTTCTTTCTTCTGGTTCTGGAAGTTGGTATTATCTAATTGTGTATAACATTAGACTTCTTGGATGATGATGAAAGACATTTCTTTGGTTAGCTGTAATTGTGGTAGTCGGCATCTACACAGCTCATGCTTTTAAACAGCAGCTTCATTTTGTTTTACTGAGTTTTAGATTTGGTATTCTAGAGTAACCACTTTCTTTTGTGTCTTTCATCTATCATCTTGCTATGCCCCAAATTACTGCTAATCTTTACTTCTAGCAGAATCTACCAAGCACTTTTTGATCTCTTTGTCCAGGGAAAAAGGATAAGGAAGACTCAAAACAGCATTTGATCTTGAATTTTTGTCGAACATGTTATTCTTTATTTCTGTTTGAGAGGTCATTTCTTCAACATGACATGATCTCCTTCCTTATCTCTAATCACTAAAAAAAGTTATAGGAGCTGGCCCCATTAAAAGTCTAATTTCATATCCCGTGTGGTGCAGTTCTTTACCTTCTAATTATACTATGCTAATAAATATAGTTCTCTTCACACTGTGTTGTTTGTAGTGTTAAGAAAGAAAACTTTAAATTGAGACTAGGTAATTTTTTCATAAATCCAGGTAGCTTCCTTTTAATATATTTCATGCTATTACATAGGAATTTAACTGGTAAACTATAATTATGATTCAACAAGGAGTGTCCATGATAGTATTTGGCAACCACCGCAGAGCCCTGGTTTTAATCTGTCCTTGACTTTCCGCTTTAGATGTCGAGGATTTATTTGAAATGAGTCTGTTTTGCTTACCAGATTTCACCATTCAAAACTAAAGCCTTTTCTGTAGTGTCGGTTCTGCCTGATCCAGAACTACTCAAAACATCCCAATACAAAGTTCATTTATTAATGAGTGAGAGAAATAAGTCTGGAACTATCTTTCTGAAGGCCAAATATGTTCCTTTGAGCATTTTTCCTGCAGCAAGTTTATAAAGTTTTAATTTATTAGCTACTGGAAGTAAGTAAAAAATACTTTCAATTGATACAGCTATCGTACTAAAGACTCTATAAGACAGTAAAACACTGTTCTGTGCTGTGCAAAGTTGAGTTATGGTTATAGGTGACAAAGCATTAAGCAAAAGCAGGAGATACTTAAAAATGTAAGCACGTGGTTATATTTTCCAGTTTCAGATGAGACAGGGACGCAGATGTTTTCTTGTTTATAGCTTGTAAACTGTGCTATTGTTCTATCTTTTAAAGATATTCACCCTGAGTATAGCTTCTTAAGAGAATTGCTAAGAGCAAGAAGGAGCTATCCCTGAAAATTTCTTGGAAAGTTTGTTTGCTGCAAGATAAAATTACAAAATCATGCAAACTGTACATACCTTACCATGGCAAATTTCCATGTTTTTCTGTCCTGTTACACGCATGTGAAGGTAACTTCGGTTTTTAATATCCTACACAGACTTTGTTTTTTGCTGATCTGTACTCTTTCTCTAGCCAGTTAGCATTAGCTTGGAAAATTTCTGGCTCTGCATTCCAGCTCCAGTTGATTTGAAATGGTACAAGCTTGGAAGAGACTTCTGGTTTTGGAAGTCAAGTTTCCTTGAATATAGAGGTACATCATAGATCTTCATGATCTGATTTTTAATGAAATACTCTTTTGTATATGTCGTGTCAATAGTATTTTTTTGTTTTTTCTTATGTTCTTTTACTACTGTTTTGGTAGCAAAAGAAGGTAGCCTGATGAAACAGAAGATTTGATCTAGACATATTTTGGTAAAAATGTATGCATCTGTCATGTGTGTAGTAGCTTACAATTTACTGTGCATGCTTTTTGTTTTGGAGTTTCAGTGCTGGGATGCTTTCAGGTAAGTTTTTTGAGGTAAATTTCCTCCTTGGATAGTAGGCAGGATGCAAAGGAAATAGAAATGGGAATTAGTTACTTTTAAAACTTATTTATGAACTTGACATTTTCAAACTCTTTTTTCCCCCTCTGTGCTTCTCTTTTTACTTCATAGGGGCGCATAAAATTCTCAGGCTACAGTTAGTAAACTTCTGTCATATTAATTTTAATTTAGCATTTTGGTTTGTTGGCCAAAACTGCTGACTGTGTAAATAAAACAGAAGGATCTCCAGGCTTAAGATATAACAAGGGATTTAAGCATTTACTTGAGTGTTTTCGGAATAGGCAGAAGTGCTTTGGCCATGCTATGTTTGCTCAAGTGTGAAGGACAAAGGTCCTTTTAGTATGTTTTTAATTAAAAGATTCTTTCTAATCAAAAAGCTTAACAATAACTGCTGCATAGCAAGTAGCTATGGTTATTTCTGTTACAGTGTGCAGGAAAGGGTATGTCATGGTTGTTTGAGTGACAGAGTTTGAGCAATATAGGAAGAGGTAGGATTTTAGAACCCTTTCCCTTGCTGAGGCGTTTGTACTGATGTACAGTATATAAGCCAAAAGAACTTCCTATCTGATGAGGAAATAAAACCTTAACTAGAAATACCTACCAATCTCTGCATATGTTAATCACATCCCATGTACAGCTGGGACTTTAGAAGAAAGGACAGGTAAGTATGATGGGCTTTCCAGCACTTATCTAGCATTTGCCAGATTTCTGATACCTGAAGCATCTCTTTATGGGTTAAAATGTGTAGTAGCACCACTGCTGTGACTGTGGCAACAGTCTATATGCAGCTGTTGGGACAGGCAGACAGCGTACCCTGTGCCTAGGCTTTTTAGTGCCTCTTGCTTCTGCCATGCCAAGAGTGTGTGGGCAGAAGGCAAAGGTTTTTGTGACATCTTCTGGCACTTCAGGGTTTTTTCTTTTTATGAAGACACCTGAAAATAGTTGCTCAGTTTAAGGTTTCATTTAAAAGGCAAACCTATACTGTATGTACTTGGAGTAGTCTGAAAGTTCTTGTCTGCAGTAATGACATCCCTTCTCAGTATTCCTGCATCATGGATGTGTTCATTCCAAATGAATTCCACAACTACAGTTCTTTGCACATAAACTTGAGAAATAAATGGTCTTGATAATGAGAGAGACTTGTCTTGTACTTGCTAGCCCTTACATAATGTAACATAAAGGTTCTAACATTAATATTTTTGCCGCATTTCAAAAATACTTAATTTTTCAGTAAAAAAAAAAAAATTAAAAAGCCAAAGTCCAGAAAATAAAGGGATGATTGTTTTTTCTTCAGAAATACATAGTAATGCCTACAGTGTAAAGGACATAATTCTATTCAAATCAACAGAGTGACTGTGGTGATTGCATTTAAGAAAAAAAGAAAGGAAGCAAACATTAAGTGTTCTTTTGATGGCTGATGTAATGATGGTGAAACTAGTTTTGTGTCCCTAGTTTCTTGGCCTACCTTTTTTTTTTTTTTTAAATGTACTGGAATTTTTTCCTAGATGGGCAGAGAATTACATAGTTCTGTGTTTAGACCGATTTTTGATGGTGGAGGCCAGTGAGTTCTTGCTAACTTTATAGACCATTTATTCTTCATATGTTGTGACATGGACTGTAACATGTAGATGGACAGAAAGTAGTCTAGTGCAAATTAATGTAATAAGTTTACCCTCCTTTTCTTTGTAGCACAATGGCTGACAAATCAGTCAAACCAACAAACTCCCATGAGGGAGCTGCGGCAGGAGAAATAAGTGCTCTGGAAGAGGCCTTTAGAAAATTTGCTGTCCATGGTGATACAAGAGCCACAGGAAAAGAAATGCATGGGAAGAACTGGTCAAAGCTGTGTAAGGACTGTCATATCATAGATGGGAAGAATGTGACAACCACAGATGTTGACATTGTCTTCAGTAAAATCAAGTAAGTTCATTTTAGCCATAATTTCATTGTCTCCCCCCCATGTTTTGTAGATACCATATAAATTTACCTTCTGTTGCTTACAGATGTTGTGTGACACTGTTTGTCAAAATCAATCTCTTTCTTGTTCCTTTACAAAATGTTGTTGCTTGGTCTGGAGATACAGCTTTCAGCTTCTGACCTGCTATCTTAAATTGACTTAAGTTTCACAGGTGTTATACTGTAAAAAGAGGTATAGTGTGATCAGGACAAATGCAGGCTATTCCAATAAACTGGACTGCAGTAAGTGCTGTCAATGTTTCCTGAAAGATACCTGAATGAAGTCAGGATGATCTTGCCGAAGTTTGGCCTCAGAGGACCGAGGCTAAGGTGGGATATGTACTAAAAGTCAATATTCTAACAACAGTCATGATGTTCATCACAACACCAGCTCAGGTTTGAAGTGTAGGGCCGTGCCAAACTGCTGGTGAATATGGGATGGTGACCCATGGCTGTGATGAATTAGGATTGTCTGGGTGGTCTGATCTTGTTTTTGTGACCAGACTGGAGCTTTAGTGAAATTTTCTCCCCAGTTGAAAACCTAGGCAGGCTTAGAAACTTGTCAAATCTAAGAGAACATAATAAAGGAAGATGATAACAAGGAATTAATCTGTTATGGCATATTCTGTATGAAGCCCCAAATAGGTTTTTTTGGTTTTGCTTTATGTGTAGAATTTGATTATTTTCACCTTTCGTATTCTCCTGGCATCTGATATGATAATCTTGTCTTTTCTGCTTTTTATTACCACAGTAACTGTTTAAATTGTTTCACACCTCACTGTGTTGAGAAACATTATTTTTAAAGGAGTCCCTTAATTGTACTTGTAGCTTGTAGGAACACTTATTTGGCTTATGCAGTCGACTGTTGTGGTGTAATGCTGGGAGAACATGTAAACTGCATTGCTTACATGGTAATTGGAAAATCTTGCTACAAGCACTGACCCTTTAGACTGCATCAAAGTGGAGAAAGGCAGAGAAGTAAAGACCTTTAATCTTGAAAGCTGTCCAGTGTGACTTACATAGTTAGAATGACCTTACTTATTTGATTGATTTCTTTGTTTCTTTTCTCTTTAGGGATCTTATCTAGATAAATGAAAACACTACATATGCACACTCCCATCCTCTTGTCCTTGTATCAGTCCCTACTTGTATTTTCTTGAAAGTTGTGTTGATGGAGTTAGATATACCATCAGAGAACTGGCTTATGTGAAATGGATGTTTAGGCTGTGGGGTTTTGTTTTTTTCTTGATCTATGATATTTTCTAATTTTCTTTGACTTTCATTAGCTTAAAAATTTGTTTTATTATTTCCTATAGATAAATACAATCTTAGTGCTACTTTCTCTTATCAGTTTCTGGACTCTTTAGTGATAGGACAATCCCATGATAAAGAGGTAAAAAGATAAAAAGATGTGCAGCATTAGCAGATATAAAGAAGTATCAGGTTTGGTGACTGTTGGGGCAGAAGGAATCCAGTCCTGTTGCGCAGGAGTGAATTGTGAGGTGGCAGGTGCCTGAGGCTCCTGGGGAATGTCAGCGTATCCCCTTGCTGCTGTTGAGCACTCCCAGTTTGGGGGTTCTTGTCTTTGTCTCTGGCGGGGGAGGGCTAGCTCAGCAGTTTCTCAGACCTTGCTCCTGTGACTGCTGTTAAGTGTTGTCATTTCTCTCAGAAGAGACGTGCCATCTTCTCCCCTATCCAGTTGTCCTGGTTTAACCCCAGCCAGCAGCCAAGCCCCACGCAGCCGCTCGTTCACTCTCCCATCAGCAGCACTGGGGAGAGAATTTAGAGTAAAAGCTGGAAACTGCATGGGTTGAGATGAAGACAGTTTGATAGGAAAAGCAAAAGCCATGCACACAAGCAAAGCAAAACAAGGAATTAATTCACTGCTTCCCATGGGCAGGCACGTGTTCAGCCATCCCCAGGAGAGCAGGGCTCCATCCCATGTAACAAGTTGGGAAGACAAACACCACCACTCCAAATACCCTCCTCCTTCTTCCCCACACTTTATATACTGAGCATGATGTCATGTGGTCTGGAATATCCCTCTGGTCAGTTGGGGTCACCCTGTCCTGGCTGTGTCTCCTCCCAGCTTCCCAAGCACCCCCACATTCCGTGCCAGTGTGGCAGTATGGAAAACAGAAAAGGCCTTGGCTCTGTGTAAGCCCTGCTCAGGAATAACGAAAACATCTCTTAATTATCAACCCTGTGCTCAGCACAAATCCAAACCAGCCCCATACCAGCCACTGTGAAGATAATGAACTCTACCCCAGCCAAAACCAGCACACTAGTGTTTAATAGCTTAGTAGTAACTGCATCAAATGCAAAAGTATCTTAGTTTTAATTGTTTATTAACTTTTTGTTCATTCCTCAACCTGTACGTGTACATGTAACATGTATTTTATATATTCTTCTCTTTTAAAATTATTTTATTTTTAAATTATATTGCTTAAGTGGCATATGGGAAAACCTACAGTAGCTGAGATTTGCTATATTTATTAGGAAGGTCTGTATTTTTCAAGTGTATGCTTTCAGTAAGTATACTTCCACATTTTCTTAGCTGTTGGGGTTTTGTGGTTTTTTACATTTTTATTCTTGAGTGCATGTGTCAGCAATTCTTTTTAGTCTAGATCACATTCATTTCACATATAGTATTTTAGGTTTTAAAAAGGAAAGATCTATTGGCTGTAGGAACTTGTGTTAGTAATATGCTTTAACTTAGGAGGGTTAAGTATAAGCGGAGTATACAGGATTTCTCAAGCACATTCAGACAGCTGTTTTTCCTTGCTTTCTCTTTTACTTCACATTTAACCCTAAGCTCAAGAATAATGGTAGATTTGGTAATGCATCAAAGCAGGCATACTCACATAATAAACTAATTTTTATTTTACAAGCAGCTTTTTCCAAGCAGAGCTCTGTGGTTTTTTGACAAACCCAAGTTTTTCCCCCACTGTGTTAAATGTAAAACCTTAAACACTATAAAAGAATCTCCAACTCCTGCCAAAAGTGCAAAGTGCAGCTTCCATGTCTCAAAAAGAATTCTGCTTATGGTTACCAGAAGGCTCTGTGCTTCACTCTTGGTGTTGGGCTCTTGAGCTGAAGTGTGTCTCACAAGATTAGACTCAGCCAGGGATTCTGATGGTGAGCTGCAGTGATGGTTCAGTGGGATGGGGCTGGTGGATTTTAGCAGTTGTAGGCTAGCCAGGGAATATGACAAATGTAAGAAAAAGCATTTGTCATTCTCAACTACAATTGCTGTCTAGCATTGTGTTAGAACTTCCAAACATATTTTCTGTTGGTTCTATTACTGGGAAGCCACTGTACTTAGCAGGGTTGTTTTCTAGCAGGCTATACTTAGAGTTTATGACAATGGCACATGTTGTTCAGACACTAGAAAATAATTAATCTAGTAGAAATGTTCTTTGGATTTATGAGTTACTATGTATAAAGCCCACATTTGTTGTCTTGCTAACTTTCCCAGGCTTCATTTATTATTCTGCTACAGATACTGGCAAAATAAGTAGGAACTAAATGTTGCTGATAGGGTAAAGTAACAATGAAAATTAATAAGAGATACATTTAACTAAGAACTACTGAAAGATAATGTTCTATTCGCCGATTGGCAACTTTCTCTGCTCCGGGAGAGATTTTATCTCTGAAGTAATAAACATTTTTGTAGACTTAACACCCCCTCTCCACCTCTGCCAAACCAATGAAAGTTTTAAATAGTCTGTGATACTTCTTCAAAGCTGGGACCCATGTGTCTGTCTTTCAGAGATTAGTTCATTTAAAGTTAAGTTTAATGTTGTTATAAAGGTTGAAGAGATTCCATTGAGCCTTTGTTACAAATAAGAAAATAAGCGTAGAATGCGTGAGGATGTCAGGTCAGACGTAAACATAATTTGTCTGTTTGTCTTGCATAAAAGTTCTACTGAAGGCCTTCTTGTGAGCACATATGTACTTGAGGATAAGAAGAAGGAGTAGTCTAATGCAAAGAATCCACAGTAGTAGACATGAAAGAACTATTGCTGTAATTGCATTCTTTTGTAAGAAAATAGGTAAATTGGGTGATCTCTCCCCTTACCCCCCAGCCCTCCCCAATATTTTTGTTTAACAGTAATTTGTAGGGTCCCACAAGTCCTTCCAATTTAGTGGATTGTAATATAAGTTTATGTTTGTTAAAACTGACAGCTCAGAAAATACAAGAAATGATGCAGCAAAGAATTTTGCAATGGAGTTACTTGAAATGAAAAGCTAAAGCCTGCTTATGAGAGTAGCCACATGTATGAATATTTATGATTTGCATCCCTAGAGAGCAGAGTAAAAACACCTACATTTATGCCAAATATTTGGATTACTTTAATGCAGTTGGAATAGACTGCAGTTTCTATAATAAGTAGAAGAGTAACTTTTCTTATTTTTTAGGTTATAAAGCATACAATAAAGCCATCTCTTACAATGTCATTAACTTTCCATGCATCCTGTACCTGGAAGAGCAAAAGAAATTGTGAAGAGTGAATTACAAAGTTCTACCATATCTTGTGGGATGATATCTGTGAAAAAATGCAGCAAAGCCAACAGAAGTGTACATAAGTGTAATTATGCAGTAAGCTTTCTTTTTTGTAGTTTCATGGTTAACACTTGAGATGTTGTACTCCTTTCTTCGTATGCTTTTTGGACTACATAAAACAGTAACACCACTTGTAGGGTAAATTTTAATTTCAAAGCTAGCTTAAAGTTACGTAAAAATCCCTTCTGCTAATTGGTAGCAGGAAAACTTTTTCTCTGTAAATGGCAAAAATGAAGCAACCTCTTTGCAGAAAAAATGGCTCATATGATTGTTAAAAAAACGCCTGAAAATACTTCATAGGAAGTAATTTTTTTAACTGGTCCAAAAATTCACTGCCATGCTTGAAGACAAAGAAAAGTCACAGTCACATTCTATGGGAATGGAAGGTTTCTTAATTACTCTATCTGAAGTATTTGTGACAGGACCAAAACTAGTACTCCAACTTTTTTTGTTACAATAATATTTCCCTGTACCTCAGGTTTCTGCAAAAATGTAGGGGGTTAGTATAAATATCTTAGCCATATTAGATCATTCGAAGCATTAACTTTTCACATACTATCTGAACCTTATATAGACATCTTTCTTTTATATTTTTTTAATGAAAAGTGATGATGCGGTCCTGGGCCTACTGAATTTAGAGACATACAATATGCAGACATGCAATAGCATTTGAAGATGGATGTTTTTCATGACAGTGGGAATTCCATGGGTATCTTTTCAGTAGCTGAAACACTTGCCTGCTTTCTTGGAAAATTTCTTCATTAACTGTTTCTTTTCTGGTACTGTTATGGAGTTCCAAAAGTTGGTTGGCTGTGTGTCTTGTATTGTGCTTGCAGAGTCCAAGTATGGATTTAGTGAATCTTGTTGCCTTGGAGAAAGCTAGGTTGTTGGTGGCAGAGGAGAAGAGCACTGAAGGGTTCTGCATTTGGTATGAAAAGTAACATGTGGCTGCATTCTTCTTATTCCAGCAAGATGGTGAGACACAACAGTCTAAGAACTTCAGGATTTTTATATTAAGGAAAGCAGAACACCCAAGAATAATAGATGCTACTAAGCTCTGACCAGCATTCCAGCCTGTTGCCTTAGGAACTTAAATTTCTTTGTTTATTGGGGGTCAACAACTGCTCTGGGAAATTTGATATGTTAGCTATGCCATACACATACTCCACTTGTTGCATGTAGTTAACATGGTAATAGTAATAGCCCCCATATAAATACCTCTGCTCTTATTTTAGAAGTGTTACCACTCAGCACTGCAAGAATATGTTTTAAGCACTGCCATAAAACTGCTAATTCTATGACATTATTAGATAGAAAAATAAAAATATTTCTGTTTACACTGGCATGTTACTATGGTTGCAGGCAGGCCTGGGTGACGTCAGCCCTTGGATCCATTGTGAGCATTTATTTAGGTAGTCATCTCCATGGAAACATTTGTTTGTTTTGATGTTACTATGTGTTAAATTTTAAACAAATTTTTGCGGTTCTATACTGGATTGTTATTGAAGATGAGTTAAGCTACAGAAGCTTTGTAAATATACCTTACTCCCCACCCTCTAAAATATTCTTGGTAAAAGATCAAGTGAAAGCATAATTGTCTTCTGAAATTCCATCAGTAGTTCCTGATGTTGCTCTGACATGTTTTCTTGTTGCTGAGGAAGCCATGTATTATAAAGGCCAGAAAACTCTCCTCCATCTTTTTGAGAAAGGAAGGTTTTGTTCCCATGGAGAATCTTCACAACACTCTTTATTGTGCCCTGACTTTCGAGCAGACCCACCCGTGCTCTGTCCTCGCTGTCTTGCACACTTGGCTGTTTAGCCTAATTCCCACAGCCTGGATCAGTCAGGTCTCTGCAGGAGTGCTTCCACCTGCAGCTGGGCCTTAATGCAGCAGTACTTCACCATGGCTGCAAGACTTGAAATGGGTAATGTTTGCTCTGAGAAGCTGGCAAGAATGAGTACATGCTTTCCTCATTTGTCAACTGTAACATAATTGTTGTCTTTTCTTTGTATTGAACAAGTATGATGCTTCTTGCTTTCTTACTGTATTTGAAAGGACTAGTACTTTGACACCTGAGCTCATTCAAAACAAATACCTATCCATGAGGTTTCTCTGAAGTATATAGTCTTCAACAGAGATTTTTACTGAAGCCACTCTTAAATTTTTGAAGTATGTAAATAGGTATGAAGTGGTCTTTATATATGAATGAAGCACATAGTGTCACCAGCTATGTTTTACATGCCCAGTGGAGACATTCTTTTGATATTGACATAGAAAAGGATTTTTGTAATCCTACTTTATGCATGAAGTAGGCATAACAGTTAACTTTTGTACTTTAATATGTTTGCATCAGGAAATAAGTTTTAAGTGGATATAGACAATATGCAGAGCAAAATCTGTTCTGGTAGGTCTCAGGCAAATTGTGAAGTTGTGCGTTTTTAGGTAGAAATGTAGGTAAGTTTCAACAGAAAGTATGCTTTTTTACCACATCTATATTTTAATTGAAATTAAGATCTAATTGCCTTTCTTGCCTAAAGAGCCAAATGTAATGTTGCCATTTGCACTTTATCCTTCAAAAGCTTTTTATTTAAAAAATCAAAGCAGCTCTTCTCCCTCTTCTGCCAAGAGGCATAAATTCTAAAAGTAAAACAGTGATTGCATATGAGAAGGAAGATGGTTTTAAATTCACTTGCTGTAACACAGGCTTGTTTAATGCATGTGTAATGGCTAAATTTTATACCCATAATGATGTTTGCTGATTAGGATTTTAAAAACACCATTTTGCATGAGCAGACATCACATGAAAACCTATAGGTACAGTGGTGAGTGATTCATTTCCCAGCTGATATGGAATGATGTCATACACAGTACTATATATAGCAGCTTACTTGGTATTTGCCACACTTTGTGGCATATTCCACTTGTGTGCTACAGGAACTTCTACTGGCTTAGAGTAGAAGTTGGTTGTTGTTTTGGTTTTTGGTTTTTTTTGCAGGTCAGCCTATTGCACCATCATTTAAAACTACCTGTTCTTCATTTATAAAAGCAGGTATGTGAAATCTGCCTTAGTTTTACTGACTAAATAAACTGAGTAACAAGCAAGTATTTTCCAGACTGTTAAATATCAATGTAGACTTTGATTTCATGGATTGAAGTGGAAGATGATTAAGACATAGAGGACAAGGCAGCCTTGTCTGCAGCAACCAGGTGATTGTGAAGTTTAAGATCCTGAAAGGAATGATCAAGATTAACAACAGAATGACAAACCTGAACTTCAGAAGGGCAGATCTTGGCCTCTTCATCTCTCTGGAAACTGCCCTGGAGAGTAGAGGTGCCCAAGAGAGCTGGTTGATCTTCAAGGCAGCTTCATCAGAGCACAAGAATGTTTCATTCCCATGTGCAGGAAGTCGGGCAAGCATGGCAACAGGCTAGCAAGAGTATACATGGAGCTTCTGACTGGGCTGGACCATGAGAAGGAGGTACACAAGAGACGGAAGCAGGGAGAGGCTTTGTGGGAGGCATATAGCCCATGCATGAAGAAACAGAGTGAGGAAAGTTAAAGTTCAGGCCAGTCTGCATAACCTCAGTCCCCAGGGAGGTTGTGAAATAAATCCTTTTGGAAGTCCTTTCTCAACACACAAAGGACAAGAAGGTGATTTGGAGCAACCAGCATGGATTTGCCAAGGACAAGTTATGCCTGATCGACCTCTGTAAATTATACCGCCACCCGCGTCCGCGCCACCCGCGCTTTTTCTCTCGTCGGAGTTCTTAATGAGAGATGGGACTTCTCGTAATCATCCATGGTTTATTGCTTAACATAACAAACAAGGCATCAGCCTCTGAGGCGTGAGGTTTAGCTACAAGCCGCCACGATCAGGAATAGTCACAAGATTTAGGGTTACCAGACAATTTATAACTTTCTAATCCAATAGACACTTAAAACGAAACTTTGTTTTGACTTTCTGACCTATCACCTCTGGTAATTTCTACTGCACTGCGGTGGCCTCTTGACCAATAATGTGTCCTGTCACGTACACCTATATATTTCTATTGTTACATCTAAATCCTTAACTTATTACTATAAACTTACATTACTATACTTAAAACTCTTAAACCATAACACCCGATACATTTTCTTACTTATAACTACAGAAACTCAGGCTTGTAATTCTCTTGTTTAAGGTCCATAAATCTCTGTCAATTAGGCTAGATCTAGTTTCTTCCAGGGCTGCAGGTCAAACCCGTCACTATCGGTAGAAGCTTTTACTTCTGCGTTTCCTACAGACCTCATTGCTTGAGGCTAATCATTTACCTCTGATGAAATGACTGACACTGTGGGTAAAAAGGATGTAGTTAGTATACATTGATTATGGCGAGGACTTGACCCCAGTCACATCATCACCAAATCGTTGAGGTGTGGGCTGGAGAGTGGGCCAGCAGTCTAGGAGGCATCTCTGGAGGTGGTGGTGGTGGTGTCAGTGTTGTGGTTTACCCCCAGCTGGAAAATAAGCCCCATGCAGCCACTCTGTTTCCTCCACCAGAGGGATGGGGAAGAGAATCAGAAGAGTGAGAAAACTCATGGGTTGAGTAAAAACAGTTCAATAGGAAAAGCAAAAACTGCTCACACAAGCAAAGCAAACCAAGGAAGTCATTCATCCATTCCCATGGGCAGGCAGGTGTTCAGCTGTCCCCAAAAAAGCAGGGCTCCATCATGCAGAATAGTGACTTTAAAAGACCATCACTCTGATTATCCCCCACTTCCTCCTTCCCAAAGCTTGTATACTGAGCATGATGCCATATGGTATGGAATATACCATAGGTCAGTTGGGGTCAGCTGTCCTGCCTGTGTCCCTTCCCAGCTCCTTGCACACCCCCAGCCTCCTCGCGGGAGGAGCAGTAGGAGAAGCAGAAAAGGCGTTGAAGCTGTGTAAGTGCTGCTCGGCAATAACAAAAACATCTCTATATTGTCAACGCTGTTTTCCACAAATCCAAAATACCGCTTCATACTAGTCACTGTGAAGAAAATTAACTCCAGCCAAAACTAGCACAGATGGGAAACTTCTGAAGGTGAGGTGACAGCAGTCCTTGCAGTGAGTGTGAGTTGTGGCAGCAAGGAAGGGTAGCTACATCCTGGGCTGCGTGAAGTCAGTGTGTGGTCAGCAGGTCTGGGGAGGTGATCCTTCCCTTCAGCTTGGGCTTGTGAGACTGTATCTCAGTGCCCAGTCTGGGGCTCCCCTGTGTAGGAAAGGGATTGATACACTGGAACAGGCCTGCTGCAGGGCTACCAGGATGGTCACAGGGCTGGTTGTGGTACATGGTGACCGGTGGGATAGAAATAAATTTCTTTGTGCTCCTGTATAGGCAGTAGAAATTAACTTCTTGTTCTGAAATTAGAGTGGAAATTTTATGAGGAAAAAGTGTGTGTGTATGTATGTTGTTTACTCCTAAAATGTAGATGTGAGCTAGAAATCCTTCATATCATAATAAATATACTATACACATTGCAATTAGATATATTTAATCTGCCTACGTGTGTAAAACTACTATAAGAGTTTAGATGTGGTCTGCTTGGGATGTGATGTTTATGAATGGAAGTGTGCTCCATCTGATGCGGTTTTTATCTTTCTTCAACCTTTTTCTTTGTCTTTCCTTAAAAAAACAAGGGGTTGACTTGGGATAGCCTACCTAGTGTCCTTCCCATTATCTAGAAGTTGAGGAGGACTTTTTTTACAACTGAATTGGAACAAGTCTCATTAAAGACTGGACATTAAATCCTCACCAGGATTACTTAAAATGGTGTTACCTTCTGCCATTATTGGAGTGGAGTTACTTATTGGTTTTTTTTGTGTGGGTGTGTCTGTGCACGTGCTAAACTGAAGGAACATGGATGAAATCCAAATTTTATTTGAAACTTGGTCTCTGTTTCTGACTTTCTGCAGACTTTTAAGGCATGTGCATGTATTCCCATGAATTTAAAAACAAAGTAAACACCATTTTGGTAGGGAGTTCTAGTACAATTTCCCCCCAAAAAAGGGCAAACTTTCCCTTTGAATTTTTTTTTCATGTTACAGTCATTTTCATTTCTCAGTTTTACGAAGGTTGTGGATATTACCAGCAGATCAATAATTTTCAAAACCTTACTGAGACTGTGAGTGTTGGTGCTGATTCTGCAGGCTCCCAGAACATTTTAACTCCATAAAGAAATGTCCATGGCAACTTTTTCTAGGAAGATGTGGTGTTAGATACTGAATTTTTATGGTTGAAGGAGGAGATGTAGGAAAGCACTCAGTTTCAGTGAGGAAAGCTGACTGCAGGTGCCAGTGTAGCCAGGAGTACTGTGGCTAAGACGCTGTAGCCTTGTGGTGAGGAGTAAGGAGCAGCTCACCTGCTGCCGGTCACCGTCGTTCTCGGCAGTGCACGCAGTCCCAGCACTGATTGCTGAAAAGACCCAGTCGGTCCCTCAGGCAGGCAGGGACTGTTTCTATACTCTCTGGACATTAGTAATTCAGGAAAGAAAACCAACCAGAAAAGGCTGCTGCAGGGTTTTGCATCATTAAGTTTCTGGCTAAGCTGTGGAACGGCTTTAAATCAAGCCTGAATCTTTGTCAGCGGTGGCAAGCGGTGGAAAATATCTTCAGGCAAAGTTGTTTCAGTGGAGCCAGGAGTTCATTGTGAAAGCGAGGGCACTTGGTGTCTGTTTTGAATGTGTGATATTCCTGAAGTCCAGTAGGTTTTCTCGGTGCTTTTCCTTCCCAGGAATTGGTTCTGGAGAGCCTTTTGGGAATGGTGCCATGCCGTGTGCAGAGCCGCCCGGCACAGAGTTCCCGCGAGCTTGCCAGGGCTGTGGTGCTGCAGAAGTGAGCCCCGTGCAGCTGCAAGTGTGTGGTGCTGCAGTGCCCTGCTCGTGGAGCCCACTGCACTGTGCCAGGTGCCAAGCTTTTGTGGCATTTGCTTGGGTTTTGAACTGTGAGCTTTTTAGAAGGGATGGTAACGTGTGCTGACAGAAAATGAGGAACACTACCTTGGCAGCACCAAATCATCTTTCTTCTTCTTTGCCTCAACTTTGTTCTGGCAGGAGAAGTCCTGAAAATGTGGAAAATCTTTCAGATTGTGGCACTAGGATGCTCAGAAAAGCAAAGTTTTCTAGAGTGCTCTAAGCAGAAATGTAGAAGACTCTAAAGAACAGGATAAGCCACCACCATCATCTGGTGAGCAGGAGCTAGTTCATCTGTTTGTCTCTGCTGATACAGGAGAGCATTGTACCACTTAGTGCCATTTGTGGTCATGGGCATCACCAGCTGCAGAACACTGGTGATCTTTGGCACCAGGCTGTGACTCTCATAACACATGACAGCACTTGCTTCATTGCCCAGATGTCTTGGATCTTTAGTATATGTACCCTTCAGTTGCAAATATTGTTTAAAAATGAAAATAAGGTAACAAGTAGTTATTGTACTCTCAATATGACATTTTTAATGGTATGTAAAAATGCAACTGATAGCTTTTATATCATTATAATTGTGTACAAGATAAGTTGTTTTTCTTTTAGTTAACAACAGATAATACAGTGACACTGTAACGCAATAGTAGTTCATTACAGCACAACTGAAAAATTTGTATGAGAAAACAAAATGGGTCTGTGCTTATTGTCTAGAATCTATCTCAGTTATACAGGATCCCTGGATACACTCATTACAATTCCCAGTGCAGTACCAATTAACCCTGGATTTAGCTGCTTTGTGATGCTCAAAGTGTTTGTTACTCATTGTGGGGTGGTGCTTGTTAAACATCTGAATGGGACTGACGGTGCTGAGAATGGAGGGTTTATCTGACCCAGACCAGTGTGGGAGTAATATGAGAAGCTACTGCCGAGAGGATCATGGAGTAGAGGGTGGGCAGTCCTTATCATCATATGCAGTCTGTATTTCACAAAAAGGTGTTGTGTGTTTGCTTCTGCTAGAACAAGCCTCTGTGTTATGGGCTGCCTTAAAAGTGATGGCTGCAGTATTTACCATCAACTCTCCCATCACTTCCTGTGCACAGCAGCTACTGCTGCTGCACACTAAGAGTGGTCATGTCACTAGGGGAATACAAGGAGCCCTATTTTGATACTCCTTATGGGCTGTCTTCCTGTGTTGCAATTTGAAACAGGTAGTAAGCAATCTTTCTTCCAAATTTAGGCTGTTTACATTTTCTTCGTATCATGGATGCTGTAAGGAAATAGATGCCTGGGGCATTTATAATCCAAGTGGAGATCAGCATGTGTCAAACTATTCTCATTTGGCATGGTGCCAACAGAAGGTTTTGTAGGTTTCTAAGCAGTATGCATTGATTAGTGTTTTCAGCTCTACAAGAGGGTTTATAGGGAGGATGTTTCATTTGATTTTTTTTGTCACCTTTTTGTTTTCAGCAAAAAAATTTGACATGTGAGCTGGTATTCTTAAAAGAGCCTATAAATAGGAAAAATAAGAAAAAGGGAATAATTTGACATTTATAGGTTCTTTTTTTTAGCCTACAGAGATTTGTAGGTTGAGAGATAGGTTTCAAGCCTAACAGAACAATATGAGAAGGTACTGAAAGGTAGTTACAGTAAAAGAAAATGCATACCTCATGTGGTAGCTGATAGCCACTCTATTAGGTGATTGTCCTGTGTATATCCAGAAATAAAGAATTTTAATCCTAGATGTCAGATGAAAATGGTAGTGAACTAAATGTTTGCGATTTGAGTTTAGGACATTTTTAATGCTAATAATTAGAGTTAATGAGTGGTGTGAATGCAAATCTAAAATTAATGACTATAATCTGATTGTTCCCAGTAAGTCCTGGTACTAGTTTAAAAAGAACAATGAAGAGTATTCAGTTTAGTAGATCCTTGAGAGAGCCAGTGCATTTGCTATGTGTTTCAGCAGTTCATCCTTTATTAAAAAACATAAATAGCATGACTTTTTTTTACAAGACTTTGTAGTAAAATCAAATAGAAATTATTTCCTTACCATTACAGAAAAGCTGGAACTGTGCTGTCTTCTTCCAGACGGGTTGCCTTTTTTCATCATTTCACCTCATCTTAGAGTAATGGGAGAGCTCTACATTATGCTGAAGTGAATGTCATGGTTGGGAAATCTGTTGAACTAAAATGCACAGAACTAGCTTGATTTTTTTTTTTTTTCCAAGACAAGAGACTGTGGCCTAGTGGGACTCCTCTAACCAGATGGAGAAGGCTGTAGAGAGGGTACTAGGCAGTTAAATAAGCTGCTTGGTTTTCCTATTTCTGTACTGAATAGGATGAACTCTGTATGCTGATTTAACATTCAGGTTTTGAGTTTGACCTGCAAATCCAGCTGACTGCAGCTTCAGTCAACATTGGCCATTTTGAACAATTTTGATAATTCCTTTCCTGATATATTTTTGTGTTCTTTGCCCAACAATACAGTATCTCGTCCATGCTTGGAAGATTGTTCCTTTTATTTCCCTTTTAGATGCTACACTGTGTCACCCAGGCATTGTCTTTGAGTACTGATCTGTGAAAGCCATAGTCCAGGTGGATAGTGAAGTGATGGTAACCTGAGGTAAACAGTAGAGGTGTATAAGAGCTGTCAGACTGAAGGACTACCCATAGAGAACTGGACTTCTTTAATGTTAGGGGCATTGACTAGATGTTATCTAACACGACATTTGCTCTTTTTGGAAGTTTTCCAACTCCATTTGTCAAAGCTTTGAGATAAAAAAGGTGACAAGACGTACTTTCTGAAGACAGTTACCAAATAACTTAGGCCAAGTGTTGATTAGATTCTATATGTGCTTGCCCCAGGTGTGATCTCTTAATCTTGGAAGAAGTCATTTGCTGAAGAGCACAGCTTCTGCAACATACATAGCGATTTTTAAAGGAGTTACATTATTGACTAACCTCTCAACAGCATTGTTAATTGTCAAATGCTGTTGTTTAAGAACATGAAGCATAGAGTGTGCCTGATTTGCATGTACTCAGAAGATTTCTGGCCAGAATTTCTGCTTGTCATCTTTGTTGAGCTCCATTTGAAAATCTGGAGGTTTTTTTGAGCTTTGAAGTGTGAAAGGATTTGACTTCTAATGCCTCTAAAGGGGTGGACACCCTATAACTGCTGCGGATTAGAAAGGCATAAAGACGTAGTTTTTGTAGCTGTGATCTTAGAGCTTTGTTGGTGTGTAAGTATAGGGTACTCTGTAGGTGTAGGATAAGATGTTCAGGAGTGAATAAAGCTTACTTTGGTTGTGTTCTACCCTGTCAAACTTTGTTAAGTAATTGAAGGAGAGCATTAGCCTGAAACATTTGCTGTTGAATTCCTACTGGTTTTGGTGTCCTTACTATGAGACATTAAATAACCATAAATACATTCATCAAGTACTTAGAGGTAGTTTAAATTGACTACTTGTATAAACATTCCTAATGTAGAGCTTCTGTAATGAAAATGACCAACATGTAACCCTGCAAAGATGTTTGTCAATTGTGTGTTTTGGGAGGTTTCAGAGTAGACCTGCACAGGCCAGTATATGCAACACAAAACATAGAGCTGAACTGTGTATATATACATGTGATGCCTTTTCCTGGTCTTAAAATCAAGAATCAAACATGGTTAGAAGGGAAAAAGGGGTTTTACCTTGGTATTTATTTTAAGGATCCGTAGGTGCACCATGTCCAGGTGGAATGCACCGAAATGCACACTGCAATGCACACCCACAATAACTTGGGTATAACATTATGGGTCTTACTAATTAGCATATATATCAAAGATTCCCCAATGAGATGCTCGAGTGAGCCCCCTCCCCAAGGCACCTTCTCCCTGGATGGTCCTATTTCAGTTTACAAAATGTGTTCTGGAGAGGACCTTGGTGTCTGGGGCTTTCTGATGAATAACTACGAGGCTTCTAAGATGTTTAGTCTCCTAGCTTGACAAATAAGTCTAAGAATGTCGGCTAAAAAACACTAAGAATACAAAAAGCTATAAAAAGGTATATAAAAGGGGTGTAAAAGAAAAGGCAAAAAATCATCACAGCATCATATGCCATTGTGTTTACCTGTCGGTTTTGTACCATCCTATTTTCTTGCAAGAGCCAGTTTGCAGTTGTGCTTTATAGGTTGTGAGGATATACTTGACTTGCTTATGTATGGCATCTACCCTTTTGGCACTGCTGGTGGAGGGTGAGACCCCATATGTTGAGTTAGATCCCATGGAAATTCATCATTGGTCCTCGTTCAGAAGATTTTGTACCACAGATAAGTTAGTATATACCTGGAAAGTGAGACAGTTTTCATTGGAATCAGAGCACAGAAGTCTGATACTAATTGCACTATTAACTGCCTACTATTTAGAAAACTTGCCCTTCTATATAGAACACTGTGGGAATAGATACATTGGATATTCTTGCAGCAACATGTCAATGGACGACAGTTTGGAGCAATACTTTGTTGCTTCTGCTGGTGAAATCAGAGGCTTTGAAGAGAACATTAGTTTCAGAACTGAGATAGTAATCCAAGAAAAATGGATGTGAAGCCTCATTTTCTGACTGTAAGTAACTGAGAGCTGCTGGAGATTGCTAGTGTGAGAATGTACTAATTTGTGTTTGTAGATGAAACAGAAAGTACTCCTTTGTACAAAGCAAAAATGAAGAGGGCAGCACATCTTACCTAGCACTGGCTCAATACCTTCCTTCAGTAGCTGTTGGCCTAAATAAGTCACAGATTTCCAAAAGAGTGTATGCTTGCTCTTTTATAGTCTCCTCTCTGCTTTCACAATTTATTCCAACATCTTGGAGTCTTCCCAATTGTTCCTTATCATTTTGGTTTATGATGATGATGTCTGCAACTGTGTGGATAAACCTCCATTTATTGTAAACTTTTGCATGTTTTGAATAGAGAAGTGTGATGTAAATGAGAGAATATCTGTGTTGGTATCAACTGTCATAATTTTCTGCCTTTCTTTTGGATTGGTTTCAGATGCACATGAGTCAGCACTGTAAAGACCGATATACAGATCTTTAATCCAGGGGAGGTGATAGATCCCCATAGAGAATTTGGTCACTCTCTGTTTATAGCTTTCACAAAGTGCCAAGACATTATCAGCATGGACTGTTCTACAGATTCTGTGGCACAACTGAGAGTTCCATTTGAAAAATGTGTTCCCCGCTTTGGACACAGAGAGAGAGGATCAATCTCTCTCACCCAAGGAATCAAAATGGCTTCTTTCTGAAGCTGGATGTAGCTTTATTGTAACTACTTGTTTGGCTGGCTTTCTCTTTCTCTAGAGTTGGGTTTTTTTGTCAGAAGATGGATAAAACTCTGTGCTTTACAAACCCTGTATTTTTTTCTCTTCAATCAGTGCTTTGCCTATGTTGAATTATTTAGGTCTCTGAGCTCACAGGCATGCCTTTATTACTTGTGAGGTATGTTTGGGCTTCCTACAGTTGTTCTTGGTTATGCTTAGTATGCAGATCTTCATTCAGATTGAGGGTTGCATTGTCAGTTGCAGCAACCTTGTGTTGGGATGGAAAGCGCCTAGAGATGGCTCTTGAGGTATACAAAATAAATGGTCAGATGCATTAGCTATTTTTTCCCTAAGCTTTACAGAGGTAGATATCTGTCTCCACAAGATATGGTAAGGAGAAATGATAAAGGCATAGCAGAGGAACTTGTTAAAGAATTTTCTCTGCATTGGCAATAGCAGACATATGGAATGGCTTTAGACTTGTGGATCTGTAGATGAAACGAGGTGCTCTCATGTGCAAGTGTTACATGGGTTTTGCTACTCTATAATTTAGCCTTAACATTGCCCATCTGCACTTCTTAAAAATAGTATTGTTCTCTTCAAGTGGATACCTCTTCAAATACTCTCCTACTCTGATTTGTAAACTGTTTGGGAGACTGTTTTGGCCACAGTCTACCTATTCTTCTGTCTTGCTTCTTGTTTTGTAAAATGAGAATGCTGCCAGTAAGGACAATTGCATCTCTAACTGCTGTTTCTGAAGACATGAAGGACATGGGGAGCAGGACATCATTGTGAATATTGTAGGTTTAACAAAGAGTGAAATTTCCTTTGCAAGAAGCAGACATAGAATGGGTAATTCTCCAAGATTGGGGACTGTATATTTAGAGTTTTGCTGTGACCATCCAATTTTCCCTTTCATATGGGAAGACAGTCTTCCAGTAGGGGAGAAATATGCAGTTTCTTCATTATTTCTATTCCATTTCTTGTTTTCTTTGAAAGGGAAAATGTCTGGTTTCTGCTCTGTGCATATCTGCAGTCTGGATTCTCCTTTCTTGAAGGTCGTGATTTGGTCCTTGGCTGTTGGTTATGGCAAACAGTTTTGCAGCTTTCTCTGCATGTGACCTATGGATATGGACTAACACTGTAGTTAGTTTCTCTTTTTTCACTTGGTGTGTCATTCCTGATTTCACACCTTTCTGTCTCCAACCATGGTCAGTGACTCTTACAGACTGAGATCGTGCTGGCGTCAGTTAATGCCAGCTGTCTATTTTTAATGCTGCCACCTTCTCATATTGCCAGCAAAAAATGTTAGCAGATATACATCTGTGTTTTCTCCCTGTCATCAGGATCACTAAAACAACCTCTCCCACAAACACACACTTTTTTTACTTAAGAGTTCACTATCACTGAGCTGTCACTGGGTTCAGAAATTTCTTTGGTGGTTAGATGTGATTTGATGTGGAAAACAATCCAGCTCTGTGAAATCCCTTGAAAAACTGGAATGTTGCTGTTGTAAAACCATCTGACAATGATATTTTCTTATTGAGACAATCTGATAAAACTTTTGGTTTTAAATTCTGTGTAATTAAACTCTAAAGGAAAATTCCACCTTGGACTGCTGCTCTGGCTTCCATAGTAGCATTTTAGTAAGCAATGAGTTGCCTATTGCTGAGCTTGTCTGCTGAGCTGGCTGCAGTTCCCAAATAGATCAAGCTGTGTTGCTTAATGTTTAAATTATATTTCAGAAATAACTATGCAAAGCTATTTTTGAAAAATATGTATATTATTTCTTATGTAAAGTAGTAAATGGTATTGTACTTTTCTCACAAAAAATTCACTGAAAACCAGTCTGCAACTGGAAATGTTTACTTAGACGGTAGGGAGGTATGTCCTGGAGCTGGGTACCTCAGCTATCAGACTGCACTTTCTGAATTTCTTGGCCAAGAAATACAAGTAAACTTGCTGTATGCTGGCACAGTATGGTCATTAACAAACAGCTGCCATGCCTTAACAGTAGAGTGAATATGCTCTATATGAATTCGAGGTTGTGTTACTCATCCCTTTTCCTTCATTTTTCTTGTCGTCAGCCAGGGACCTCTTTTCTTTATATTGACCAGTGTAATTTTTGAATTAGGATGGGAATTTTGTCAGAGGCCTCACTGAAACAGTGATCCAGACATCTCTCTCCATAGGAACAAGCAATAAAATGTTCAAATTGTACTTGTGGTTTTACTTGAGCTTCATAGTAATTTAAAAACATGTCCCCACAATACTCACCCTTTGCCTTGCCACCATTTTGCATTGTACTTTGCATGCTGCTCTGATGTGGATTGGTTCAATGTAGGAAAAATGGCTAAAAATTTTGGTAGTTATTGAATTCCTGTCTGGGAATTAAAAATCCCTCATCATATTAGACATTGTAAGGATACACAGCTAGGCCTTTTGCTGAAACATCACAAAATCTGAGGAGGAAAACGAAAGAAATTCCAGGAAAGTTAGTAGCACATGAAAGTAGGGTTTTTGTTTTAATGTAATTTTAAAGAAAAACTGAGAGGAGAAAAAATTTTGGGTAGTATGTTGCTAGAAAGAAGCTTGGATGCTCATATGCTTGTTCCATAATAAAGAGTTTGATTCAGTTATTATTCTGTCCCTTGTGCAATGGTTTACTTTCATAGTCCAATTCAGTTCTTAATGAAAACATAATTTAAGCTCTAGTATCCTGAGACTTAAAAGTTAAGATGTTACTATGTCCAGTCCTATTTAATAATGCCATTGTTCTTTATCCCCTTGAGTTTGAATTTTCTCTAAATCGAGTGGGATGTCATACCATATAACCATTCAATATCTAGTTCTTAGATATGAAGCTTTTCTGTTCTGGGTCTCATTAATAAAACCAGCACTGTCTTATGCAACTCTGTTTTCTATTGTGAAAATTCTGCTTTTTGTTGCCCTGTCAAATGTCATGTCCTGTTCTTGGTTAACTGGTCTCATGAAAAAAGGTAATGTCTTCCCTGAATGTCAACTCAGTCAAAATATTGATGCCGTATGTAGAGAGAAAGCAGTAAGGAAGGCTGCTGGTTACCAAAAGCCTGAGGGTGCTAACATGAAAGTTCATTAGGTTGTGTCTCTTTTCCTATCTCCAAGTGTCATGTATTTATATAAATTCAGGTTAGTAATATAAATGAAGTCGTGAAAAATAGCTAGTAATCAGAAAGCTGTCCTTGAGAATGTTTTTCTAGTCATACTTATGAACAATTTTATGTAGTTTCTATGGGTTAACTGCTTGGGATCAAATGCATTCACTTCTGCTTAGAGGATGTTTGGCCATACAGCATTGACCTTACTCTTGGTCACGGCTTGTCACAATGTTCTAGTTTTCTTTCAACAGTGTTTGTGTTGGATGTTGTTTCATTATACTTTGATTGGTCTCATTTTTAACCAAGTATTTTAACACTAAGTGTGAAATCGAGAGAAAATCAAAATAAACCCAAATGCTGGGGATTTTTTTTGTTCTGGGACATTAATGGGACATGTCAGCTCACATGGGACTGCTGGTGAGCTGTAGGAGGATGCCTTATCTCTGTATCCTACTTTTCTTTCCCTGGGTTATCAGGCAGTGTGTTTATGTGCACTTCTTTAACTGGTGGAGAAAATACAGGTGATGTTGGTTCTTTGCCCTGTCCTCTCAGCTGCTATGCCTTTGCCCTAAGTCCCTACACTTCAACAGCAGAAAGAGCTTTTGAAACTGCAGTGGTTGTATCAGCTTTTTCAGCTCTCTGAAGATAAAATGGTAAGTAGTATTATATGAAAATAGCTTCTTACCACTAGCTTGTGTGGTAAGCTCAGCCTGGGGAAGACTGACAGATGAAGTGGTTAGCTATTAAGACTGATTTAGTAAATCTTCAACTGTTCTTAACTGCATTAATTTATTTATTTGAGGCTGACTTAATGAGCACTATGACATCATCCTCTTGGATTTTTGTGTTTTGGATGTGCTTAGCAGTGTCTCTGGCAGCTGTGCACTGTATTGGGTTATTACACAGTGCTTAGTTTCTGCTCCTTTCCCCTATGGTCTGTGTGTATGCCTAGCCTAGTGCATATCCTTAAGATGACAAGAACCAAAGAGAACAGCAAATAAATTGAGCCTTCTAGAGAAGAAACCAGCATATATGCCAGAAGCCTGATTTTGAGGCATTGTCTTTCTGCTTCAGCACTAGTTTGTCCCCTACCATGTGTCTAAGACCTATCTGCTGCCCTTTTTTTAATTGCTCCTAATTTCCTACATCTTTATGTACTTTGGCTAATATTCGTGCTAGTTTCACTCACCCCTGCCATGTCCTTTAATGTCTTAACTTCCACCCAAATTGTGCTGTCAAACGGTATCAGTCCTTCATACACCCAAGGGATGGATTTTTATGTTACTGAACAACAACTGCAAGTTGTATGTCACTTACTGGATTCTTTCACAGGAGTAGACAGCTTTCTAAGGAGTGATAAAATTATTGTCTTTTATCTGTTGTGTGTGTACAGTTTTTACATTCTTTGTGTAGGGTCCACAGGACTGACAACCAGAAGATGGATGATCTCTCTTCTATAACAAGGAAAAGCTGAAGTACTCACAGACTATTTGGTAGCACATGTTTTCTATCTCTTTCCAAACTCTGGTCCATACCTGTCATGCCAGATACACTTGCAAACTCCTTTGATACAAGTTGGGGCTTTCTTCAGGCTTCACTGAGTTTTCATAATACTTCTTTTTATCAGTAGCTAACCATTAAATGAATCTTCATTATTAAATGTTCAAATGTAACATTATTTTTGTTCTCTTAAACTGAAAAAAACCTTGAACAAATGTGAAATAATTGGATTCTGCTACTCTCTTTAATCTAATTTAATCCTTTAATCTAAGCCGCATATAACTATCAGACCTGCTGTCTGCTTGGACTTTCTGTTTTCCTCATCCTTTGTAAATCCCATTAAATCTCTTTTAACCCCTTTAAATAATTTTGGGATTTGCTTTCCTTTGGAAGCTTTTACTTAAAAATGTTTTTGCCAAATCATATTCTTTCTCCAGTCCCACTTCATTCCCTTCCTAATACTATTTTATCTGATAGGCTCATAGCTGTTGGGTTTGTCTTTTTTTAAATTTCAGATTTTATTTTAAAGGAAATTAATTTTCACCATGAGTGAAACTCATAGGAAGCACATAGGATAGAAAAAAAAGAGAAGTGTTGACTCAAGTATCAGGAAATAGTTTTCATAAGAGAAGCCTAAAATATTTAAGTTGCAATGAAATCTAATAAAGGTATCAACTGCTGATTTAGTGAGCCATTGGCATCCTCTTGCTTCAGTTTTTCATAGCGTAGCAGCTGTCCCAGTTTTGGATGCTTAGAATAAACTGAGCATATTCTGCTTTACCCTTGCTCATTAATGAGACAAAAAGCACCTGGAGGGAAAACTGGCCATTCCAGGTTCAGTTCCTGAGTGAATGATTTTAGGTGTTCTGCCCTCGTGGCCCAATTCCCAGAGAGGTTTCTGTAAGTCAGGACTATTTGCAGTGATATAGTGAGAGAATTTTGTACTGCATTTCCCATTGTGCTTGCCTTGTTTCTCTTTCTTGAAAAACTGTTAATGGTGTTTCCCCTGTGGTCATAGGGTATATGAAGCATCTAGTCCAACTCCTATAGTGTGACTTGGCTGAGATGCTATCTATCTTAGAGAGACTAATTGTGAAGGTCATCTGGATGTCTTCGTTGTCAGTTGTACTCTTCCCCTCAAAAGAATCTGCTTGTGGTAAATAGCCCTGCATTCAAAGGTGCCTGTGTTCCAGAAGTGACCACTATCTCAGCTGAAGATCTCTGTTGTAGCTTCTTCCTAGGATCATTTTTTGGAAGATATCTTCTATGCCTCTTTCCTGACAATTTGCCAAATTACTCCTACTTGCATCAGCATACAGATGTCTAATTTCAGTATCCCAGTTTTACCCATTAATTGGGCAGAAGTTTGATGTGAGGTGATAGCTGAAGTTTTGTTACCTGAATTTTGCTTTTTTAACCACGTCTCTTTAGAGTGCAGTGCAAATACCCTGACAGTATTAAAGTAGCTTTCTTCGTTTGCTCATCTGTCTTCAGCTGTATTTGTAAAATTTATACACAAGCCTGTGCTTTGGGTTAATCATACATTGTTCAGTTTTATCCAAGAAAATGTTCTGTTTTTCATTTTTAAGGTTTTTTTGCACTATATATCTACACAGGTGTTTTGTTTTATTCTTGACTGTTATATAGCAAAAAACAGCTCTTCACAGGATATCTTAAATAGTCCATTAGATTGCAAGGTTCTACCAGCCTGGTTAGCTACCAAGGGACCTACCTTTAGTTTGGGACTTCTTGGCTATGAATTATCATGCTGATAGCCAGCAGAAATTCAGAGCTGTGTAAGAGAGGAGAAAGTGAAAATTGTAAACCACAAAAAGAAAAAAAATAAACCACCAGCCCTGCAGCATAATCTGCTTCTTGGTTAAACGGCCTTGGACTTTATGGTGATGGTTACAGCAGACATTTTTGGGAAAAAATAGATGAGTGTGGTATTTTGCAGAGACCAGTACAAACCCATTTTGCTTCAAGGAATTTGAATTTGTCTGTGGTACCTTATGATTGTCAAAGTATGCAGTACAAATACTGCTAGCAATTGCTATCGACATACATTATGTTTATAGACCATGTCATGAAGACTTGGTGTTTTTACAAGTAGCAAGGAAGAGAAAGTATCTGTTCTAGTAAACAAAGAGAAGTGAATGCTCTGGGCTGTAACAGTAATAATAGTAAAGTTGCTGCTGTAAAGTGGTAAATAAGAAAAATCTTTGTGTGAAAATCAGTAAGTTTCAGCTGTAGTGAGTTTTTAGTATGGCTTGTTAAGATAAAAGAGAAACAGCTGAAGTTTGAAGTCAGGGCTGAATATCATTAGGAAATACACCTTTGGTTAGCCCTTAGGATGAAATTCCTGACTAATGGTCTTGTTCTCAGTGATGATGCCTTTATATGAATAATTTGAATAATTTTCAGTGATTACTTCTGATAATTTAGAAATGTTTCTTAGTATTGGTTAGCAGTTGCCTATGTAGATGTGGGAGCAATAGTGGCAAATCAGAAATAGCCTGATCAGGCTTATTGTGCCAATAAGTCAGAAACTGTGACAAATAAACTGCTCATGCATTCTCTTTCCAGCCTGGTCCTTCATTCTGTTTTCTGAATGAATGAGACTGCCTTGGGAAGGGAATAAATACAAGAAGTACCCAAAGTCCTGTTCTGCTTTACAAGAAAAGATGCTGTTGAGTTTTACTTGACTGCTCAGTTGGTCGAGACACCCAAGTCCCTGGTGAATTTAGAATAAATAAACCTTACAAACAAATTCCTTCTGTTGGAGTTTATGGAAAAACATTTGTTGGGCTCCCACCTCTAGTCATGGTGTTTTTAGACCCTTGTCAGACCTACTATACTCCCTAGACCTCTGTGAGTATATGACAATTTCCACAGCAGAGCAGTCCTGGTTATTGTATCCTGCTGTAATCCTCTCTGGCATGCTAACAAAAATAGAAGCTTCTCTCAGTAATTCTACCTCTTCTTTCCTATCTTCAATGTAAGAAAATAGAAAAGTGTCCTATTGTGATAGGAGTTTGGGGTGACTTTTGGTAGCTTGGAGATTACAGCAGGGTCTATTAAGTTGTAGACTTTGTTGTATTAATACTGAGCTGTTTCAGTGCTGTGGAGATGAAGGTCTCTAATACTAGCCAAGGATTTTGTGTATTGGGTATGTGGAGTGTAATTGTGTAGCTTTTCAGCTGAAGTTGTGGACAACTGTTAATCCAAGTAGTGTTCAAGTATCCATTTGCAGCAGTACGCTTTCACACTTCCAAACTCAAGGCACTGTTAGTAGTAATGTTTGCAAATGAAAACCGCATCACTCGCTGTTGCAATCTACTTTGGGTCAATGTTTGATACTCTGCACTTTGTTTACTGTGCTAATGTCTAGACACAGAACTGATGCTTTTGTATAGGTGAACTTGGGCTCCCAAGAGCAAACTGAGGATTTCAAACTTCATTTCAGAATCTCCCAATATGTAGTGGCTACATGTGGGGAGACTTATCAAGGAAGGTGAAGTGATGGGAAGCTTCCTAAAATTCTTCTGAGTATGTTCATTCTGTTCCCAAATGTAGGCATAGATACAGGAGGCTGTCATTAGTGTGCCACGAACACAGTTTCCGCCACTGAAGGATGATGATGCATTAGAGTAATTCTGTTTGTTGTAAGAAGCAGAGCTTAAAATAGAATGGTATGTAAGAATGTATCCTTTCTAAACATAAAAGTTTCTTTGCGTCATAATGAAGTATCGGGCTTTAAAATATTTTAGTATTAATGTCTCCCATATATTTCATTCTTTTCATTGAAGTGGACAACCTTATGACACCTAGCTTTGTAAAAACCGTTTTTCCCTCCTACCTTCCCTTGTTTGTTGCTCTTTTCCATTTAGTGTCATTTTCTGGTCAGTTTTAATTTTCATTTCGATGTCTGATTTTTAAAATTTTTTTTTTTAGTGTACAGTTTTTTATCTTCTTTCTATACTAACTCTCTGGAATGCTAAACCTAAGAGATGAGTGTTAAGAGCTGAGCGATCACCCTTGGCATACTTAATTGTAGACAAGTTGTTTGAACTTGTAACACTTGGAAAATGGCAGTCAATATATTTGTTTTGTTATTCCCATGGAAACGAGATATTTATAATGAGCTTCTAAAAAAAGTTGCAGATATACACAAAGAAGCTGATTCTTTGTAGCAGTTGCTTAATAGAAAGGAATTAGTTTATTTGGGGGGTTATGGCTTGGGTTTTTTTTCTTTAGTTCATGAGGTCTGAAAAGCCGGTATAAGGAAGGGGTATCCTGAATGTGAACAGGTATAAAATGGTGAAAATGAACTGGGGGTATGACAGCCTTGTGTGTTATGCAGTGTTCATAGTATTATAGTTTTTCATACAATAGTTTGAGTTGGAAGGAGCCTTTTACAGGTCATCTAGGTGAACACCAGCACCTTGCCCTTCCCCGAGTGAGCAGGGACATATTGCATGAGATCAGGTTGCTCATAGCCCCATCCAGCCTGACCAGGGATGGGCCATCTACCATTTCTCTGGACAACCTCTTCCAGTGTCTCACCACCCTCCTGAAAATGTCTTCTTTATATCTAGTGTGACTCTACCCTGTTTTAGTTTACAGCCATTACCTTGTCATATCACAACAACTCTGCTAAAAAGCCTGCCCCCATCCTTTCTTGTAAGCCCCCTAAAAGCTGCGGTAAGGTCTCCTGGAGCCATGTCTCCACCAGATTGAACAACTCCAATTCTCCCAACTTTTCTTCATGGCAGAGGTGTTCCTTCTGTCTGATCATCTTTGTGGCCCTCCTCTGGACTTGCTCCAACAGGTCAATGTTCTTCCTACGCTGGGGACCCCAGAGCTGGATGCAGTGTTCCAGGTGGGCTCTCACCAGAGCAGAGTAGAGGAGCAGAATCCCCTCCCTCGCCCTGCTCCCACGCTGCTTTTGGTGCAGCCCAGGACGTGGTTGTTGGCTTTCTGGGCTGTGAGTGCATGTTGCTGGCTCATGTCCAATTTTCCATCCAATAGTACTCCCAAGTAATTATCCCTAGGGTGTTTCTGTGGACCTGGATTGGAGAGAGTGTAAATCAAGGTTCGTTGAAAGACTCTTCCCCTGTCATTTCTACCTACTCCATCAGTGGTCTCCTATACATTCAACCCATGACTGTACAGGCAGAAGAGAGGGGAGCATGCTGTTCTAGTTAGTAATCACGATGACAGCAACTGCTCAGAGCTCTTCGAGACTGTCTCTAGAGACAGGAGGGGTGTAGGATTGCTGCTTGGCAATTTAGATGCTGGTACATGGCATACATGTACCATACCTCACATGCCAGAACGTGTTGTGTTCCTAGGATTTTCCACAAGACTTGACATATGTTGCAACTGTAGAGTTTTGGAGTTAATTATGATGCTATACAAGTGGATTTGATAATATTGTAAGAGATGGGGGAGCGAGAGGGGATATTTTTGGAGTGTAGAAAAAGATAACACATTTCAAAATTAAACCTGTTTTATTTAGAAAACTGGGGATATAGTTGTAAAAATTCCTTTACTCCCAACCCTATTTTTAACATCACTCCAATTAATGTTGTTTGCTGGTAAAGAATATCAGCTGCAGTGCACATTTCATTCTCATTTGTTTCTACATTGGTCATTTATGTGTCCAATTTGTGGTTATACCTTAAGCTGAAGGGGAAAAATCCGCTCATTTCCTTGCCCCATGTAAATGATGGGGAAAAGACCAAATGTTCTTTGTTCCTCTTGGCAGCCATATTTATGTATTTTTCCTTTTAATTCACACAAAAACTGTTATGCTGTTCTATTTAATAAGTGTGAACCAAAAATTCTTCATGTGTTACTAAAACCCTGAGATCAGTTGATTTGGTTAGAACATGGTGCTAATAGCGACAAGATCATGAGTTTGATCACTTAAGAGTTGGACTCGATGATCCTTGTGAGTCCCTTCCAGCTCAGAATATTCTGTGAAAAATAAACAAGTCAACATGAGTTTCTGCTGGTTTTGCTGAAAGTGATCATTCTCTTTCCCATTGCAATGATCCTGACTGATGATCCAAGCTAAACCTATGTGCTGCAGAAAACTGCCTTTGCAAGGCCTGTGTGCTAGACTTGGCTGTGAGTCTGTAGAGAATTTAGGGCCTTAGGGTGTTGTTATGCTGAAGCTTCGCAGTGATTGCCAATGCTTTCTTTTTCTAAATGAGAGGCAAAACAAAATGAAGTCTTGACCTCTTGAGCTACTTAAAAGTTCTTGGATATGTTTAATCAGAAGAGGGATGTTAATCCTATTAATGAGAATCCTGGAGAAATTCCAGGTAGTTAATTGCAGTTTATTCCATGTGTCTTTCTGATTAATGAAATGCTGGATTATATTCTTCATTTCTACTGTCATGATGTTCTTTTACTAGCTAATTCTGTGAGATACTCCAGTACATGCTTTACCTAAAGCAGGCAAGTAGTTGCAAACAACGTTTGGTCAAAAAACATGTAAAGTTTTTTTTGTGGGGGTTGCTGATGTTTGCTGCGTATGTTGGGCTGCATTGAAAATAAAGGATGTTAGTAATGAACAATTATGTAAAGGGCTCCCTTAGTGTTTACAATTATGTGAAGTGTTTCCCTTAGAATTTTGTTGTGAATAACCAATTTCTCTGTGTTTTAAAAGCCTAGGATAAAGTTTCATTTTTTGTTTAGCTAATTGAGTAGAAATCACTTTCTAGCTGTTGGTTGCTAAACCAGAAATCTCACTTCCCCTTCTCATTAGTGGAGGCATCCTCCAGCTGAGAGGGATTTGACCACTGAAGGTGTGTAAGAGAAGATCAAAGATAAATCCATGACATGTCGCTGAATTGCTCTTCACAATGGTCTTTTTGACACTTGAATTGAAATTAGATTTCTATGTACTGCTTTTCTAGCCCGAGATCTCTGTTGCAAGTGCACACTTTCTCTATCCTAGCATCTACTGTTTATTCCTATATAAACAGCTGTCTGTGTTGAAAGGACTGGTCTGGGTTGTGTGGTGGTGCTTGGTTATTTTTTACCCCTGATTTGCTTGAAATGTTCTCTAAATTGGCATAAAAATAAATGCTCAAGCAGCAAACAAAACTTGTGTAGTAGCATGTTTCCCAGCAACGTGGACTCCCAAATATTACTTTAACTTTGAGAGTTTTGTAATGTTGTAAACATTTTCTGCTTTTGAAGATGGTACTATTTAAGATTATATTAACGTAAGTATCAAAACATCTTTTTCAAAATGGTTCTATTTGATCTGCTAAATTTTAGGGTGTCAATTCTTATTCAAAAGATCAGATAATCTGCGATTTACTAATGCAGGAAAAGGTGTGGTTTGTGTCTGCTGTAATTCATAAGAACTAAAAATAGTTGGGTTTTTTTTAATGGTGAATAAACTCACTAATGCTGTGGCTTCATACCTGGATTTTAAAATGAGGAACACTAAAACTAGTTTAATATTAGGGAATTGAGTGGAACAGTGTATACTCCGCAACGTTATCTCCTGCCTAAACGGAATATTTTAAAATGCTAGAAAACAGACATGCATTAACCTCCTTTAGGTTAAATACATCTCTGTAGTGAATGCTTTCTAAGAGTTCTATCATCTGAACCCTTTGGTGTGATGGACCAAAAGAGATCTTCAGGAATGACAGTATAAACTGATGTTTGTAAAGTGTGAATTTCCCATTAGTCAGATTTTGCACGACACACTTGTACAGCAAAATCCTCTCCATTAAAAGTCAATATAGGTAAGTAATTTACTAATGTGAAAATATGGTCTTCCTATTAGTGAAAACTACAGCAAGTATTCAGCTCCAAATTTCTGGGAGATTTATGAGTTTACCAGACTACTATATTGTGTTTTCTGTGTACCTGTGAATGTTTTTTGAAGATGATGGTCTATGAAGGAAAACAGATATTGAATTTAAATGTGTCATTTAAAAATATGTCAGTCTTCAGTTGAGGAGGAATTTCGAGTTTTTAAATGCTTTTCAATAGTTTGCTTTATGCAATAGTAAAATAATTCTTAATTTACTTGTGAATACATGAATAGTGACTTATAAATAATATGATAACCAGTTATTCAAAGTGGAATAAAAAAATAGTAAAAAAGACTTACCTAAAATACTTCAGTTCTTGTCTTGTACATGCAGGCTTTATAAGTGATCAACCAAATAAGACTGTATTTAGTTTGATGAGCTGCAGGCATTTTGACTGTAGACCCAGTCCCTTTATTTCCTTTTTATTTCTGAACATTCATCCAGGGAAGTCTACAAAGTGCTGTCCTACTGATGTACATTAAAAAAAGGTGATATTCTTGGGATATGTTTTATTTGACACCATAAATGGGCTGCATGGGCCTTCCTGTTCTTTTGCAGTTTTCTGTTGTTCACTGTGGTAAACTGAAACCATTCTGCTATTCTTGGAATGCTCTTTGTACTCTCTTGTAATTTCTTTCAATTGCTGTGTGTTTCAACAGGGGAAAGTCTGTAAGAACTATTACTTTTGAGCAGTTTAAGGAAGCTCTTCAAGAACTCTCCAAGAAGCGATTTAAAGGCAAAAGTGATGAGGAAGCACTTCAAGAAATATATAAACTAATTGAAGGAAAAGGCCCAGGTTTAACTGGAGTAACGGTATGTTACTGATCTAATGGACAGATTGTTTCTACCTGTCCTTTGTTCTACTGCAGTGTTGTTATGTTCACCTGCTTCCGTTTACAATCCACAAATCCAATTTCTCCAGGAGCCTGAAGGCAGCAACTGCTAAGCAGAATGGAAGCAAAGGCTATGCAACAGCTGAGTATTGCACTACTGTGTATTCTTGTGTGGCACTGTCATTGCTCCTTCTAGGAATTGTTTTACCACCTAGTAGCACCTCAGGAATATCCTGAGCTCTTGTGTATGCTTAGAGCAATGAAACATTCATGAAAAGTGTAGTATCCAAACCAAAAAAGAGTAGAAGGACATTAAGTTTAGAGCCTCAATAAAAAATTCTAAGATGTTTTGTGAAATACAAAAAAGACTGGAACAAAGTCATCTTAAAATGTTTTTAATTACACCATGTGAATCCCAGAACACTGGAAATCCGGGAATAATTATCATGTGGTCCAGTCTTTGTTTCTTGTTTGTTCCAAGTCTGTCAGAGCTGTAATATTCTTTCTTTTTAATTTTAAAATATTGGTATTAAGCTTTGTATGTGAGAAGGAAGCTATAAAGCATACTGTACATAAGCTTGGTTGTCCTTTTAGATGCCCAGGCTAGGCAAGCTTTTATCCAGTATTTTAGGAGATACTGGATACTGTACTTGAATAGTTCTGTCGGTTTAGTTCATCTGCTTAAAATTTGTGATCCTCCTGAATTTTGTCTGTAAAGCTGTGAATGAAAATCTAATCTTTTCAGAAACTGGTTCTCTACAAATGATCAGTGTAGGTATCAAGTGGAAAGATCTCTTTTGAGTTGTAAAATCAGTCAGCTTTTACAAGATTTTATTTTATTACTCTTGTACTCTCATTTAAAACAAGTGGTAATTTTGATACAGACTTAAAATATTGAACCTTCTTTTTTTTCTTCACTTACTCTAGTAAATTTGAATAACTTCTTCATCTGTTCAGGGATTCTTACTTTGAATTGTGTACATTCTTCTAGGCCTCACTCCTGATTCCATTTTTGGTATTTCAGCAGGCAGACATGGAAATTATCTGTGTCTGCTACTAAGGGAACAGCCTCTTTCTGTGCGGGGGACAAGGAGGAGAGAGCTTTGCAGATGCAGAGTAGTATCGTATAGATTCTGCAGAGGTGTAAGAGTGTGCCGGCAGCAGGGGGAAAAGATTGAAGGGGGAATATGAGCCAGCAATGGGAGGCTTGATTGTTCAATATGTGCAGTTCTGGGGAGAGTTAAAGAAGTGAAGAAAGGGGGATCAGAATATCTTCTGCTATCTGGAAAAGTAAGGGGCAGGAGGCAGAGCTTAAAAAGGAGGGAGATTGCAGGCTGGGAGCATGTGTGGGTATACGTAAAACCAAATTTCATATTTGTTTTGTCATGCTGATTTAGTTCCTGGACTAAAAATGGCCCACAAACTTGGCAATTAAAGACATTTAAATAAATAAATGAATAGATGGCCACTCTCCTCCTGCAACCCAGAAGTGCATATATGAAATCTCTATACAAGCTTTCTAATGCTGTGTTTACTTTGGGAAGTCAATATTGTGGAAATTTTAAGTTAGTTACATCAAGCTTTTCTTAAAAGTTCTAGGGTAAGTCAGTCATGCCATGTAGTGTGTGCTCTGCTCTGTAAAACTCTGCTGTAGGTCATGTAGATTTGGTTCAGGTTTCAGACAGAAAACTTTGTGTGACTACTGACACATTACTCTAAACATATTAGGGATGGGGTTGAAAGCGTGATTAAATGAAGCTTGTGGATAAGAATACTTCAGCAGCATGTGGGGATTTCTGTGTCTTAGCTTCTTACGTTCTGTACTGGGTATTTTGAGGAGGCAGGCGGCAGGGGCAGTATGTCTGGACTAAATGGCAGCCTGGGGAAAACACTCCTCCAGAAGGACAGTTGGAAAGTTTGCCTTCACATCAGACAATGAGGATTTTAGTGCATGTTGTTGTGATAGAAGATTTTTTAAATCTTTTTCTGTTTATCTTTTCTTCTACAGAATGTTGTAGAATTACAAAAATCCCTGCTTATGGTTGATGTGGTTGAGAAGGCTCAGCAGCCAGACATTGAAACTGAATGAATTTTAGGCTGCTTTCTAATCTTGCAACAGAACATATATGGTTGACTTTGTTACACGGGAAGAAAAACAATGGGAAAGTGATAAGGGTTAATGAAGCCAGTGGCTTTATTAGCTCACTTGGTAGTGATCTGTCAATAGACTATACAGTGCAGACCATGTAACTTGGACAGCTTGTAAACAGACATGTAAATGAAATCTAGGGCCTTTTAATTGTCCTCATTCCTATACGAAGGTTGCAAAGAGCAAAACTGAGGTTCTTTCTTCTCCTCTTCCAAAAGCTGTGTGCCATAACAATGCTGAATGCATTTCTAGACCTCCAGGGGAACAGATCCTTGCTTTGGTCATTGCTGTTAAAATAAAACCAGTTGAACTTCAGTGTCTATTCATCATGGTCCTTGACATAGAAATGCAGAACAATTTCAAGTGTAAGGGATCTGGGATGATCTCATTCAAACCTTCTGTTCACGAGAGGGCTCACTTAAAGCCAGATCAGGTTGTTCAGGGCTCAGTCCAGTCAGATTCACGGTGAGAGGAGTATGGGTGGCAGGGCAGTACAGCAGCAGCAGCACTTTAAAAGCTGGGTGATGGGTGCTCAGGGAGATGCTGATGTGGGCAAGATCATATTCTCACCAAAAAGTACCTGTTAGGGCAAGAGCAAGGAAGCCAGAGTGCAGCCCACAGAGTGTGGTAAATGAGACAAAACAGTTGTTTCAGCGGAAGTGCAAAGAGGCCTAGAAATTCCACTTAAGACTATGTGGATCTGCTTGAAGACTATACAGTGGTATTCTGAAAAAGCTGCAGGACATACTGTCTATCACATGGACATCCTTTAAGATGTAGAAGAAGTCTGCAGGACTGCCATTAGCACATCAGAGTCCTTGACTCTATTAGGAAGAAGTCCAGCATCCATGTTGCATGTTTCAGAGAGCTCCTGTGTCTTTGTAGAGGTCAGGGCAGTGGTGGCCACTCTTGTGGGATATGTGCTGTGGTCAAGGTCCTGAGATTCCAGATGGTGGGAGAAGAGAAAGAGGAGACTGATGTGGAATTTGTGGAAAACCCAAGCTACACAAGGTGAGGAAGGAGTGGCAGCTGGAGACCAAGTGGACAGAGACTATTGAGATAGAGAAAGCTGAAAGCTTGTGGCTTCTGGCAACAAAAAGTCACAGATACGCTCCGCCTGCAGTTCTTCAATTTCAGAATACATATAGTATCCTGAGCACTGGTGAGGATCAGCAAGACCCATCAGAGTCTTAGCCTGAATTTAGTGTTCACACAAAAGAGGGAAAATGAGAGGGAAAATGACCAGCACCATCTCACGCTGTGGGGACAGACAGGTTCTTTTAAGGATCCTTGGTCGAATGAGAGCTGGCACAGATTTGTGGTTTCATCAGGCCCTAGCATGAGCTCTGTGTTAGTGAAAATCTGGAAAGGAGTTGAGTGAACAGTCACAGAAGATTTTGCCATCCCCAATATCTCATGTGTTGTTACACTTCCCTGTTCCATAATAGGTGACACTATACTCTGGCAACAGTGCTGTACCTGGAGTCAAGAGTAATGGGTACCAATCACAGATCACTGAAGATTCTTCTCATGGGTGATTAAGGCATGTATTTTCTGATCTCACCTGATGTCTCAGGAGTTTTACTGCTTGGTAGCTAACAGGATCTGGGATTGTTGCAGATCCTTGGCCAATATTTGTCCAGCCTCCTAACATGGACCTCTTCTTCCTCTTCCTTGTGGGTACCAAGAGTACTGCTCTGGAGGTAACCTGGAGCATATAAAGAGGAACTACAGAGGTCTAGGGGTGAGGCTGATGGCTATGGAGCTCAGATTTTGTCTTCCCAATCCAGGGAGGAGGAAAGATTGGGCAGAAGTGGACTGTATGGCTTCTGTTGAAGATGGGGCTTTGGCTTCTGGGACCAGAGAAATGAGGGTTACTCAGCAGGGATGGAATAAATCTAACCAAGTGGAACAAGAGTATCTTTACAAGCTAGGCCTACTGATCTGTTGAGGAGACTATTAGACTGGGTATGGAAGGTTACCATAACCTGAAGATGAAAGATCATAAGGAGCGGAGCAGATATGTCTGGGTGACAAGCCTGACAAAGGAGGCTCTTGCCCTTCTGTGAATGCAGCAGGACATGTTCCATCTCTAATGCCTGCACACAAAAGCATATAGTATGGGGAAAGCAGGGCAAATTAGTCACAGAGATGTGATTCATTGGGGTTGTGCAGGTGTGTTAACACAGCTCTTCTGACTGGAGGGCTGCACTGGATGAATAGAGGCTCTTCAGGAAATACATAAAAAAAAATGAGGAAGAGGGATTGTAGTCTATGAAAGGCTTATCTTGACAGCATCTAGCTTTGGAACAAGTCTCATTAAAGACTGTAACATTAAACTGAAGAAGGATTCAGCAACACCCTCACTTAAAATAAAAAAGTAACTCTGTAATAATGTATTTCCCTTTCTGTTTTGTCTTCACCACCAATATGAATGAAAAACTCCTCCTCAGGCAAGTGTTGGCACACTGTTTTTTACTTTGTGGAAGGTCATGTTAATCAGGCTGCTAGATAGATCCCATGAGTTGGGACCATGTAGTCACTTGCACTGTTGAAATGCTGGAGAACTGGAGTTAAGGGGCTAATCTTGCAGAGGAGGAAAGGAAAGGGTCTCTTGTAGGTGCCAAATGGGCAACACCTGATCTGCCCTTACAACTGGACATGTTGTCTTCTCTTGTTGGAGCTACACCTGAGTCAGGCAGATTTGAGAGATTAATGTGAATTTGTTGCTAGAAGTGATGTCACATGTAAGGCACCTTTTTGATGTCTTTTGCTCTAGTCTGGCTGGACTCCTAGTTGTTGAGAAGGTTTACATACAGTAGATAGAGTTTGGACATGCAGTGTTATGTCACCTGAGTGGCTTTACTGGGAACCACTCCATTGAAAGTCCTCACCAGGATTAGTTAAAATGATGTCACTTTCTGGCATTATTGGAGTGGAGTTGCTTATTGCTTTTGTTGTGTGGGTGTGTCTGTGCACGTGCTAAACTGAAGGAACATGGATGAAATCCAAATTTTATTTGAAACTTGGTCTCTGTTTCTGACTTTCTGCAGACTTTTAAGGCATGTGCATGTATTCCCATGAATTTAAAAACAAAGTAAACACCATTTTGGTAGGGAGTTCTAGTACAATTTCCCCCCAAAAAAGGGCAAACTTTCCCTTTGAATTTTTTTTTCATGTTACAGTCATTTTCATTTCTCAGTTTTACGAAGGTTGTGGATATTACCAGCAGATCAATAATTTTCAAAACCTTACTGAGACTGTGAGTGTTGGTGCTGATTCTGCAGGCTCCCAGAACATTTTAACTCCATAAAGAAATGTCCATGGCAACTTTTTCTAGGAAGATGTGGTGTTAGATACTGAATTTTTATGGTTGAAGGAGGAGATGTAGGAAAGCACTCAGTTTCAGTGAGGAAAGCTGACTGCAGGTGCCAGTGTAGCCAGGAGTACTGTGGCTAAGACGCTGTAGCCTTGTGGTGAGGAGTAAGGAGCAGCTCACCTGCTGCCGGTCACCGTCGTTCTCGGCAGTGCACGCAGTCCCAGCACTGATTGCTGAAAAGACCCAGTCGGTCCCTCAGGCAGGCAGGGACTGTTTCTATACTCTCTGGACATTAGTAATTCAGGAAAGAAAACCAACCAGAAAAGGCTGCTGCAGGGTTTTGCATCATTAAGTTTCTGGCTAAGCTGTGGAACGGCTTTAAATCAAGCCTGAATCTTTGTCAGCGGTGGCAAGCGGTGGAAAATATCTTCAGGCAAAGTTGTTTCAGTGGAGCCAGGAGTTCATTGTGAAAGCGAGGGCACTTGGTGTCTGTTTTGAATGTGTGATATTCCTGAAGTCCAGTAGGTTTTCTCGGTGCTTTTCCTTCCCAGGAATTGGTTCTGGAGAGCCTTTTGGGAATGGTGCCATGCCGTGTGCAGAGCCGCCCGGCACAGAGTTCCCGCGAGCTTGCCAGGGCTGTGGTGCTGCAGAAGTGAGCCCCGTGCAGCTGCAAGTGTGTGGTGCTGCAGTGCCCTGCTCGTGGAGCCCACTGCACTGTGCCAGGTGCCAAGCTTTTGTGGCATTTGCTTGGGTTTTGAACTGTGAGCTTTTTAGAAGGGATGGTAACGTGTGCTGACAGAAAATGAGGAACACTACCTTGGCAGCACCAAATCATCTTTCTTCTTCTTTGCCTCAACTTTGTTCTGGCAGGAGAAGTCTTGAAAATGTGGGAAATCTTTCAGTCTCACACTGTTACCCTATTTTCTTGATTGTGGCACTAGCTTCATATGGTGCTTCTAGCCTTTTGGTACAAAAGTTGATTTTATGGGGTCTTTTGAGTCCATAAAATTAATGCAGTTTTCCTGCTGCAAATAAGCCAAGCCAGGGCTGCTGCAGAGCATTCAGTGGAAATATTTTTCTTCAGGAAACTGCTATATACTTCTGTAGTACTGAAGGCAAAATACATGTTCTTGACTTCTGTGCTCTCATTTCCTCTTTACTGTAGCTCATTTCAGTTTCCTAAGGACTGAAAATACATTTCGGAAACCAGTTCAAATTCTCGAAAATTATGAAATGGGTTGTGTTGCTTGCTCTGTAAACTGCTTCCTGATTCATTTCAAGTTATCTTGAGGTAGAAGACAAAATCTGTGTAAGTTTGCAGAGTTGTCTTTCTCAAGAAACGGCAAGAGAGGAATGTGGCATTTGTTAAGGTTTCCAGGGTTTAAAGACTACAGCTTTCACTTCTTGTCTTTGGTATGAGGGCTCTTTCAGACAGACAGAAGTTGGAATATTGGTAATGTGTAATTTGGATGAGATGTTGTTTTGTTTTGTTTACTTACCTGCAGTGTGGTCAAACACTGGAATAAGTTGCCTGTGGAGGCTGTGGAACTTTGGAGGGTTTCAGGACTTGGCTGGAGAAGTTTCTGTGTAAGCCTGTTTGAGCCTTGCTGTGAGCAGGGCTTTATGCTAGATAAAGACTCATATTCAAAGATTCTTCCCAACCTAAATTGTTCTGTGACTTGGTAATTTTAAGTTCTGATAATTCTCAGGGACAGAGAATCCCCCACTCTTTCCAGGCTTGACCAACCAAAGTGGTGAAAAATTCTTATGTGTCTAGTTGGAATTTCATATCTTCCAAATCATGTCCATTATTGTTTACTTCTGAACTGTCTCTGTTTCTAATATAATCACTCTGTTGAGGACAGGAATAAGATTTGTGTCTCCCTTTTTTATTCTGAGTCTTGATAAACACATTCCCATCATCTTTTCCATGTATGTCACATGCTCCAAGCCCCTTGCTGTATTAAGCAGCACTTTTCAGTAGACACTAACACAAAGCGAGGAAAAATACTGAATTGCTAACAAAAAATGCACAAAAAATGAATAAACTCAATTTGGATCACTAAATGATAGTTTGATTCTGTTGTGCTAAGTAAAACTTTCTTCCTATGAGAAAGTTTTTTTTAAATAAAAAATTAAAGTCCATGGGCACCTTCTGTGAAATGCAAACTTTATGGTTAATGTATGTGCAAATAAGAGGGAAAATGAAGGCTTCTATGGTCTCACAGAAAGAAAAGGGAGGAGGTTGGCTCCAAGGAATTTATTGCCTTTAGAATAATGTAACTAGAGAGATTATATCACTTACTCTAGTTAGTGAACAGTTCAAGCAGAATTGCTTTATGAAAGACAGAATCATTTGTATGTGATTCATTGTGAAAAAGAAAGGAGAGTAGTAAGTCACTAATATGGAAACTCTCCTCATCCAGCCCTTTGTGGTCTTCACTATATTTCTTCCTACATTTTTCTTCACTTAAGAAGGATGGTCAGCTTTCTCCCCCCACTCCCTGCCTATTTTATTTGTCTCCCAATACCTTTGTACAATTAATAATGAGCAGATGGGTTGTAGAGAAGAATGAGCTCACAGCCCTCCTTCCAATTGTTTTTGCCTTTTGCTCAGTATCCACTTTAATCTACATAGTTGGTTTTGTTATTCAGAAATAGAAAAAAACATTTTGATAAAAGCAGTTGGTTGCACATTCAGTTCACAATGTCCGTTCACTAAAAATAAGTCATCGGCTCATTGAGGAATCTTTATGGATAAACTTTTCACCTTAAGACACTGAAAGTAATGGTACAGCTAATCCTAGAAATCATATCCAGGCACATGAAGGACAAGAAAGTCATCAGGAGTAATCAGCATGGCTGATCACCAAAGGAGAGTCATGCTTGACCGACCTATAAACTTCTACAATTAAATGACTTCCCCAGTAGATACGGGAAGAAGAGAGTAGTGTAGTGTCTGCCTGGGCTTCAGTAAGGCCTTTGATGTGGTCTCTTCTAAGAGCCTCACAGCCCCTCAAGCTATTGCTGTAGGGGCTGAATGGGCAGACACTGAGGTGGACTGAAAACAGGGTGACTGGTTGAGCCGTGAGGGTGCTGATGAACAGTGCAAAGTCCAGTTGGAGGCTGGAAAACAGTGGCGTACCCCAGGGGTCCATACTGAGTCCATTAATCATCTTCACGACAGGGTGTGGTATACTCTCAGTGAGTTTGCTGATGACACAGAGCTGGGAGGAGTGGCTGATAGGTCATCCAGATGGGATGGTTGCCATCCAGAGGGAGATACGGGAGATACAGGCTGACAGGAACTTCAGCAAGCTCAGCAAGCAGTGCAGTCCTGCAGCTGGCGAGGAAGAGCCCCACACACCAGTACATGCAGGGGGCTATGCAGATGGAAAGGAGATTGGTCAAAATGGACCTGGGAATGCATGTGGACACCAAGTTGAACATGAACCCGAGTGGTGTTCTTGCTGTATGGAATGCTTCTGGTATCCTGGCTGCATTAGAAGTATTGCCAAGCAAACAGGGTGTTCCTTCCCCTCTGCTCAGCACTGGTGAAGTCTCATCTGGAGTGCTGCATTCAGCTCTAGGCTTCCCAGGAGAAGACTGATATGGAGCTACTGGAAGGAGTCCAGCAATGGACCATAAAGATGATGAAGGGACTGGACCATCTCTCCTATGAGGAAAGGTTGAGGGAGCTGGGACTGTTTAACCTGGAGAAGAGAAGGCTCGAGGGTGAATCCCATCCATGTATATAAATACGTGAAGGGAGGGTGCAAAGATGATGAAGCAAGACTTTTTTCAGTAGTGCTCAGTCAGAGGACTTTTCTATGATTCTGTGATATAGAGTACCACTAGCTGCTTCTGGTTGAGGAGCCCAAGATGGATCAGAAGGCTTCCTGCATCACAGGAGTCACAATCTGTGAAATGAACATTAAGGCAGTAGCTGCAAGGCGAACATTTTTTCTCCAAATTGTTTTTTAGTGAGTAAGAACTGCAGCCTTTTCCTAAGTTGCATTTAAAGTCACTGGTGTGCCCCTTCCCACATGTGACAGACTATTACAATTGAAGTCCTGTTGATTTGCTGTTGGCAAAATTTCTATTAAATGGGAGGCTCGCTTTGTTTCCAACAATACAAAATTCAAGCAATGTTAATTGCTTAAAAGACCACAGGATGTGGGATCACTGTTGTTCCTGCCCTGGATTTGTTCTGTTCCTTGTGCTGGGGTTCTAGGTTTTGTTTAATTGTTTTTTGGGACAAAAATATCATATATTTTAACCTACCAAGCTGTTGCCCATCCTCAGTTTTCTTCTTTGGTTTGAAACCTGTTGCTATTTTCCGTACAGACTGGTAGGAAAAGGAAGGGCTTGTGTGGCACACTGCTATCATCTTGTTGTAAAGATGCACCTTGATTTTCTGCTAAGTCGTCTGTGTTGTGGTCAGAATGCAGGTGTCTTGATATAAACACCACATTTCTCAAGTTTACTGCGGGGAGTAGTTTTCTGGGAATATCCTTCATTATTGACATGAGCCATTCTATTAATCCTTGTTTTAGTGTTTGTTCTTTCATGTTAATATGTGTGCATTTCCATCCACTCACACAAGTTTTAGTATGTATGTTACTAAGTATGTTACTGTACAAAAATTCTCGTATGTTTGTGGTTTATGTATTGAGGAAAATTTCATACATTTCATGCCACACTTTCAAAACAGAGGAGCAGAAGCTGCAGTCTTTCAAACAGTGATTAAGTTTACCATTACAAATTCTCAGAAGGAGCAGCCTGTCCTGAGAATGAATTTGGTAAAGGAAAAGGCAGTCAACTAGAGTTTCTGAGACTTCTCTGTGGATGTGACAGTAGAGAGTGTATGCACATCTAGATAAAACTAATTTTCTGTAAGGTAGTGTTTTTTAAATACAAGGAAAGTAAATATGTTTTAAAGTTTAATTAATTACATATTGAATATTGCCCTTGTCTTGCATTTGGAACTTTCCTGTTTATAAGGTGCTACCAGGTCACTTTGAACAAGTAAACTGCATATATTAGACCAATACTTCTTCCTAAGTGTTGTCTTGATACCTATTTTTTCAGTATAGAAAAATAACCACTTCTGCAAATAGTACTCTTAAGACTGCAAGGCAGAAGTCCATAAAGGTCATTTAGCAATGCTGTTTTGAGGAAAGAATGCTCCAGTGGTCGTTTTCTTTCAGATAGTGACAGGTGGTGCACATAAAAAAGATGCCCAGATTTTAGCAGTCTTCATTTTAGCTCAGAAGTCTTGTGTGTTTTTTCTTCCCCTGATTTTAAAATAAAAATTTAAGGTTCAAAGAGGCTGCTCCTAGTCCAAGCACACAGGTTAGCATGCTTCTATATTATTATGTGAAATACATTTCTTTTTCTGTTTGTGTAGTCAAAATTTTCTTTGTCTCGATGACAACAAAACTGATTTTTGGGGAGCCTGATATAACTCAGTGGAAGGAAAGTCTTTGCTCAATGCCATTTCATAGACTGCTAATTTGCTGACGTTAGAAATAACTTTCAGTCCTTCCAGTTTGTTACTTCTCTCATGAATCCTAGAGTTTAGAATAAAACTGTCTTTTGAAGCAATGAATTCTAGTTGTATTGGAATACTTTTTCTATATTGGTGGAGCCAGGCTTTTATGCTTTGATGGTGACTTAATGGATTTTGAACATGGTTCAAAACGTGAAGTCAGGATATGATTTCTTCGTATCTTTGGTGCTTATTAATCAAAAGTATCTCATACTGAAACTCTCTTCCAAAAGGTTTTGACTTAATTTGTGCTATTTCCTTTTCTGCTATATTATTGTTGTCATTGTATGTAATGGCAAGAAACACACATCTTTTGTGTCCTATTCCTGGAAATGAGTAGGTATTTCCATAGTCTTTGTCATTAGCAAAGATTTAAATCTTGGTAGCATGTAAAAGTATCTGTATTAAGAATAACTGATTTCTGATATGTCTTTTTGTTTTGTTTCTTTTCTTTCTTCCAACAGAAAACCGTTGCATCTCCAACTGTTTCACGCCTTACAGATACTTCAAAATTCACGGGTTCTCACAAAGAGAGGTTTGATGCCAGTGGGAAAGGAAAAGGCAGAGCTGGCCGAGAAGATCTGGTGGATAACTCAGGATATGTATCTGGTTATAAGCATGCAGGCACATACGATCATAAAGTACAAGGAAACAAGTAAGGCTGAGGGTTTACAACACAGAGGGGGATAGAGTATATATTTGTAAGGATGATGTTATGAATCCCACATGTTTCGGTTTTTGTGAATGTTGAGACTATGTTGTCAAGAAGTTGTCTTCGGGAACTGGAACTGATTTCAACATCTGCTGAGCTACTTGCAGCACAATGCCACTTCATTACATTCCTCATGCGTATATTGGCAAAAATAAATAAATATGTAGGTATAAAAAATATATAATTTTGTTGAGCTTTAGACAAAAAAACCCAAACGAACAAACAACAAAGCCAAAGTCAAGAGCAGTTATACCACACTTTTTCAATTCAAGCAAAATATCTCAAACATTCCTAGATGTTCAGTTGCCCTGATGATGTCAAAGAGAACCTCTTGAAGAGAGGATCTTTTGTAGCAGTCTTTCTGAAGGATATCCCATTACTTAATGCAGTTTTATTTGACTACTGTTTTGGGAGTTTTCTTTAAATGTCTTATATGGGATCTGGCACTTTTCTTAAAACATTCAACAATATACTATTGGGAAGTAAGTGGTAGTAATATACTAGATGCTAGCCTGTGATTGTCATATACCACTCATGGAAAAACTGAAAAAACAGCTATTTCTAGGACAATATAGGCTCTAAAATATTTTATGTCAACAGGAAGAGTTGGAAAATACCAGCCCTTAACTTTCCTCCTGTCTATACTTTGTGCTTGTTATTGTGTGTACTGTAGCATGGTTCTGACTGGCTGGATTTGGATGGAGCTATTGTACTAACCTGAGAGGTGAAGAACAAGACATTACTAAGAAAGTCTAGCTAAGGATTTTCACAGTCTGTTTTCAAGTTTGCACTGCCTCGCATTGGAAGTGAAGGGGGCATTAAGCTAATAATGCTTTAAAGTATTGTTTATGACTGAACACTGCCAATCAGATTGCTATTAAATGAGTGTTACTTTGCACATATGTTGGCACATAGTCCCTTTAAGCTCTAACATATGTAAGGAAAGCTTATGGCCCCTTGGAGTAAGGACATTTACAATTAATATCTATGTAATTAGGTGCAATTTACCCATAAAAAAACCCTGAACCATTATAACTGGGCTACATTCTATGTTAGATTCATTTGAAGCCAAGGGCTTTGATTCTCTGTTCACTCTTGCTGCCAAACTTGGGAGTAATAGTATTTCTGGGAATGGCTTTCCACTGTTACCAGGTGAACCAGTCTCACAGGTTTTAAGGTACAGGCAGCTGAGCGTGACCTAGCTGGGGTCCAGAATGCCAAAAGAAATTAATTGGAATAAAAGTAACTTTTTTTTTAATATTGTTTGAAAAGGAGAGAAAAGGCCATTCCAATTATCTGCAAGAGCTGAACAAGTACCCTAATGTATTATTCTGATTCTCTAAAGTTATGAAAGATAGGATGTTCAGTATTCAAAACTAGCTCTTTGCAGTTCTTCCTTGCTTTCTTTCGAAAAGAGTTTGTGCACTGATTTTCATGTTCAACTCTGAATAAAGCTTAATAGATGTATTGCTCTCCCACCCATATCAGCATACCACTCAGAGTACATAAATGTAGGTGAGCAGTGTGTGCTGTCATGTGCCATGCAGGTGAATAGTCTGTATTTGGCCAGTGTATGGAAAGGGAGCACTGGTTTTCAGCCCTTAAACTGTTGAAGTTTTGTTCTGCTGGCATTATGTGGCAGCCTGTCTTGTAACTTTGCCCTCAGTGACCCTTTGAGCCCATATATCAGCCTAAAACCAGAACAACAATAGCAGACAAAGGGCAAGGGCTTCCTTGTGGACTTGGACATCCTTTTGTTTGTTTATAATTTATTTTGGTGTTTGTTTTTAAGGGGAGGGAAGTTTGCCAAAACTCAGCACACACTCTTGTAAAGATTTAAATGGCTTTTCCCACAGATGGCTTTGGTTACCTGGGAAGATTTTAGATGTGTGTAAAATGCTCAGGATGCAAAGTGTTCAGCTTTGTGAACCCTTTCCAAGAGTTACCTAGCGTTCTTGAAGAATGAAGGGTTATCCACTCCTATGTTGCACTGGGGACCTGTCACACTCCAAAGCAGAAAATAGGATACTTGATACCAACAGTGGCTAAATTATTCTGGCATGGTAGTAAACTGTCTAAATGTAAAGAACCTTCTTTGTTACTGGTGCCTGTGCACCTGAAGACAGTCCCAGGATAGTCCTGTTCTTTTATGAATAAAAAAGCAGAGCCTCCAACCCTTGATGAATCCTTCAGCTAAGTTACAGGCAAAATCAGTGTCCCTGTTTTTCTTTTCAACTTTAAGACTTGACTAATAACTCACTGGTAATGGAAAAGTTCTGGACCTAGCTTCACTAAAGGGTGAAGTCCAGTCTACTGCAGCGTCCTGCCAGCACACTGTTGACCTGGGTGTTTATTGCTAGCTATCTGCCTTGTCTGGCACATTGGGGGACACATTGCTCTTAGGTGCACAAAGGACAGGCTTTCTCAGGTACCCAAATACAGAGTGTCAGTAATGCCAGAATGTTTCCGTACAGGAGGAGTGATTGGTTAGGAAAATTTTAAGGTATAATTAGGTTTTAAGTTGTTAGTTCAAAGTGAGAGAGATCAGCACACATGAGACAGAAGGCATGCAAGGGAGTTGAGAGTGCAGACAGATCCAAGCTGGCACTGTCTAGAAATTGAGCTACTCTATTCTAAGAGGCTGATGGAACGAGCTGAGGTTCTGCCAGAGTTCACTTTACACTGCTTGTGCAGTATAAAATCCCTGCCATGAACCAAAGCACTTTATATGGACTTGATGCAAACTTTGAAATTCTTTCAATGACATGGTAAGCTTGGAATCAGAACCTGAGAAGATGGTTCAGATAGCAATATTTTGAGGAACACACTTTGTTTCTTCTTTGTTTCTACAGTCTGATAGTTTTAGACCTCAAAGAGGTGCATGAAAAGAAGTCATTCTGATGTGACAGTTACAGGGGAAAGTTGTTGCTGGGAAGATAGTACTTAGTAAAGGTTTTTGTCTTTCGGTATGCTTGGTGTGAAAGATAATGACTATGAGTAAAAGCATCTTATGCAGCTGTGTATTAGGGGTTCACTACCTACTTAACTCTTACTATTCTACTAATATTGGTGGGAAATTAAAAGCCTAAATACTTGCTTGATTATTAGCTCTTAAGTTCCAGGCCTGTTTGGAAATGAGGCAAAGTACATTTTCTTACTCATCTGCTATTCCCTCAACTCTCAGGACAGTAAGTACAGCTTATACCTCAAAGATGACAGGAAGGGATAGCTGAGGAGGTGCAGGAGGTGCCCCATTTTCAGCCCTTAGAGTGTTGTAGAGCATATTCTCTTCCAATGCACCATGCTGCAGACTGTAACTACATGTCATGCCTGAAGTAAGGACATGGGAACCTAATAAGGTTTACTGTCCTCTCTTTTTGGGGGGGGCATCTCAATTCATTCTATCTAAATTTCCAGCCTGATTTGCAGGATCTTACACTATGTAGCACTATCTTATGTGGTATCTTCTATAAAACCCTGTTGTTCCTAATTATCTTTGCTTTCATTATTACAGAAGATGCTACCAAAAGAAATGTGATCAGAAAGTTCAGTTAGCTTTTAGAAATAACTGCCTTAAAGAACAAACTCAAATTTTATTTAAATACTGTGGCAGTACACAATCCTTACTGGTATGTCTACTGAGGTTTAACCTGACCATCAAAACCTTTACAAGACCGAGGACAAGAAATAAAAATCCTTACTGAGGCAAATGAATAGTTCTTACAAATAATTTTCTAAAAATAATTTAGTTTTAAAGTAAAATACGCAGCAGTCAAAGGGGATTTTCTTATTAGTGCTTGCTTACTAATTCCCTTTAGTCACTCCATGAGCTTTAGGTGAGAGTTTTGCAACCATCAGTATGGAAATATTAAAACCAAAAATGGTTGTCCTGCTCTTCGTGGTTATCAAAGCCACCACAGTAGTGTTACTGAGAAGCAGGCATTCAAAACACACATAGTTTCATGAGTCTTATATGAACAGTTGTCATTAACTGTAATCAATTATTTGGAATCCCAAGGGAAATGTTGAATATTAGACTGTAGCCAGAATTTAGCCCCTTTTTTATAAACCAATAATACTTCTTACCTCCTTTTCATTTAGGGAAGGGAAAGAGAGATTTCAAAACTACTCACATGTCACAGCTTGTGTGTTTCATCAGCATAGAGATTGTCTTTCAAAGATATTTTGAAGTATGTATTTTACTGACCTTACCTAAATTAAAATTTCGTCTGACATTTTTTGAGCATTATACAAAGCTTTGTTCACACATTACCATTTCAGACATCCTTATTTTCCCTCTATTGGCTCAATTAATATTTTTTATGGTAGCTGGAATTAGGCAGAACAAAAAGGCAAATGACTACTGTGGGTTTGGCTTAAAAGTGATAGGTATCCCAGCCATCTGTAACCATCTGTAGAGAAAATCCTCATGTATATTCCTCCAAAACCAAAACTTTAAAGTTGTAATTGATAGGTTTTTTCCGTAAGGCTTTTCATAGTTATAAAATGAATTTCAATTCTTTGTGCCTGCATGTATGATAGTCAAAACATAACCTTGCCTTCAGTGATGCATGTATTCTGGGGGCACATGCCTGTCATCTGTGAATAAGAATTCTCTGTTTGCACTGGCCAAGAGCAAACCTTTTTACCTTCATGATAGAGCAAATGTAACATGTTGCACTGGTATATGTCCTCTTAACTGCCTGTCAGCCTTGCGTGTGTGCCAAAATAACTACACCTTTGTGTACGTTGTTTGTAGTGTGAATATTATGTTCTTGGCTTGTCACTTAGTTGGTATTAAGTAATGTAATGCACAAGACTTGTGTAGGTTTGTGTGTGTGTACACATACTCTTTGGATCCAGCTTAAGTAATTAAAAGGTATAAATATTGATGAAAACCTTAAATCTTATTAGGGCCAAGCTCTAGTCCTGCAGCCAGTGCTGTTCAGCTTGGCCAGCTGGGGACATTGTCATTCTCCCTTCATAGCACGAAGGTAAAGATCAAAGGAGGCTTTTACGGTTTTACCTGTCCACCCTATTCCAAGAGAAATCACTCTTCAGCAATTCTAACATAGACTTGGTGTGACAAGAGAAGTTTCTCCATGGTAAGGAAGTAGGAGAGAGAGTGTTAGGGTGAAAGCAAGCTTTCCTCTGAGTGCTCTCAAAAAACCGTTTAAAGCTATACCCTTCATGGGCCCTGTATTTTCCTTTGCCCCAGCTTTGTGAAGCAAGCTGACACTCACTGTGCAAACACACAGCTGTTCATCATCCATTAGTAAGTATAAAGCTGTGGTATAATGAGATGGGAACAGGAAACAGGAATGTCATACATTGCCTATGGACTCAAGTCTTGCTTGGACCTTTATAAAATTAAATACCAGAAGCATAATGACAGCTCTTAAACTTGTGTGAAATTCTTAAAGTCTGGAGTACCTCAAATTGATACATGTGTACCTCCTGTATTTGGAGTGTTTCCCCATAAAATATCATTTAAACAGTCAGTTGCTCATTTTGTGCAACCCCGAAGTGCCCATTTGGGTTACTTAATATAAGCTGGAAATGATGGTCAGGGTTGTTCTTTTTAAGTCTTCAGAATCCTAGAACTACTAAGAAACCTGTAATTGCATTCATGCTTGCTCATTAAACTCAAACCCAATGCTTTGAATGATGTCCCAGCTAAGAATAATGCTTCTGGAAGTAAAAGAATATTGCAGATAGAACCTCCACGTCTTAATTGTCCGGGTAATTTATTTTTGTAGGGAGAAAAATCTGTTAATATATTTGGTATTTATTCATGTTTTTCAGTATATTAACCTTGGTATATTGCTTCAAAAATGCTGTGGAGAAGGTGGATTTCAACACAAGTTTAAGATACAACTCTTGGCTTTGTTGCCAGAAAACATTTGAATTGGCTTGTTTCATTCAAACTAATTGATCATCCACTCAAGGTAGACTTTGGCAAGTGTAAGCCTGATCATAAATAAAAGGGGGGAAAATCCAGCCTCTTTTCTGAGCATTCTTGACAGACATTTGCAATTCTAGTAGTCTGAAACAGTTTTTTAAAAAAGAAGTTATCTTTTGTATTCATGCACGTGCATGCATACAGGCACTACTTGGGGGCATGGATATACATGAGGGCAAAACTACAGAAGAGGCTTTTTTTTTTTCCTCTTTAAACCTTGCATTTAGAAATTGACATTGAAATGCCCAACTGACTAACCTGATTTGGAAAAAATGCTAAGCTACTATCATATTCCATTGCAGCTAGATAGCCAATGAATTAATTTTCAAATATAGTTATACAGCATCTCTTTTTTGTGAGTTACTGTAAAGCTTATGGCACTGTACAAAGTGAGTTTTGATGTAAACATTTGTAAAGGTCTTAAAGATAATGCTCATGATAATTTGCCCTTACCTCCAGTTATCTTGCAAGATTTTTCTACTACTTTGCATATTTTTCAGAAAAGATCAGAAACATGAATAAAGTTACACTCAAGTAAATTAAAAATGTGGCCCTAAAAGTACACTCAGTTTGTCCATCTTTGCATTTTGATCAGGAGCTACATTATAAATGAATAACAAAATAAGAAAAAAAGATGGCAGTCTGAATTCCCACAGTGGTGAATTATTTGAAGTTCCAGTTTACATCAGATGAGTTTCTGTATGCTTACATTTGCTCAAATGTTATTATTCAACAAAGTGGTTAAATAATGTGAAATAACACAGCCTGGGCTCTGTTAAAAAGGGTTATATTAATGCAACTGAAATGGTGTGTATGTCTGTAATATTTGCTAAATATGTAATACGTCTTTACAAAGGCTTTGTGTAAAGTCAGTTAACCTACAAACTGATGTCCTGTGTAAAATCATGTTGGCAAACTACTTTTGTTAGCACTGTAGTGTATGAAAAGGTAAGATCATAGACAAAAACAAGTTGTAGGGTGCGAAGAAGTGTGTTTGTTTTTAATCTTTGTGCTGGGTTCAGAATATATCAGCTTTGGCAAATTCTTGCAGCAGGGAAATTTTTTGTATAATGCTTATAATACAAAGTAATTTGTCTTTACATTCTGTAAAGCAGAGAAATGGTCAATGTTGGATAAGTATATTGAAGTTTATTCTTAGCAAGGTGTTATGTTTCACAGATTTAAATATTAGAGGAGAAATATATATTTATACAGAAGTATAATTTTTGAATGAGATTGATTTTCTTCAGTCATGAACCATTTATTTATCCACATTATGCTTTATTCCTTTGCTAGGTTGTTTATCAGTCCATGCTGTTCCAACATCCATTTCTAATTCGATTTAGATATTTTGATTCTTCATTTGCACAAATCTGGATGTGCATGCCGTCAGGACCTGATCATAAAGGGCGGAGGCAAAACTGTTTTGTCTTTGATTACCTAGAGCACTAATTAAAATTTGATCATTAAGCAGCTGGGATATGGAGATTGGTCTTGACATAGTCTTCCTTGGAGCACTGTACGCTATGATAAAAACTTTAAGTGAAGCTTACTAGTTTCTGTTGTTATTTTCATTTGTCTTTCATCAACCAGGAAGCTGCTGTGTGCTAATAATTACCTGCAATATTTCTAATTGCAGGCTTTGCAAATATTAACATGCAGCTGTACTAGCCTACTGTGTTCACTGTGAAATTTTCAACATGGTAAAAATTTTACATGATCATTTAACCTTACAAGTTTACTTTTTCTCACTAATTTAACACTGAATCTTCTTTTCATTATTGCAAATTAACAACTTGAGCGTAGCATTTCTAAATCTTAACTATAGTAGATAAACATGTCCTAAGCAAGGATTTTTAACCACTTGATGAAGGGGGCCAGGCACCATTCAGTGCAAAGCACACTGGGCAAAATCTTATCCCCACTGCAGCCAGTTCCAAAATTCTAGCTGGTGTTAGCAAAAACAGAACCACCATTACCAAGGGGTTAATATGCTTAGTAACCATGACAAGAGGTTGTGGGGGAGCACAACAGTGATTCTCTATTTCCATGTCTTTGTTTCTGTTAATTTAAAACTACTACTCTTCAATCTTTAAAACAAGTAAAAGAAACTTGAAGGGGGGAATCATATACTACTAGTTTGTACTAGGTTTTTTCAGGAAAAGGAAACAAATTTATATATATATATATATATGCAATATATTTTTACACTGTTTATTAATGCTAGAAAGTATTAAATGTATCACTTTATCTGTGTGAATGTTAAAGTAATGGCAATGTTATGGATGTTTTAAACCTTTTGAAGTTGTCTTGTTAAATTCTAAACCCACATTAACAATGGAAAAGCTACTTTGTCTGCAACATTATTGTTGATGTTTTAGGGGAAAAGTTCAAGTGCAGCAGTTGTTTTGATTAGCACTGTAAAAGCTTGGCTTGAAAAGTTGTAGTGAAATCCATATTTTAAACACCATTTCTTTAAAGCATAGCTTCTCATAAAGTACGTTACTGCTGTTGACTGACTGTATAAAATTGTGTTTTTAGTTGGTAAAGTGATCAATAAATGTGTTACTACGTCAGTTCTGGGATTTATTGAAGTAAATGGTATTTGCTGATAAACTTTGTAAGCAACAGTTATTTTACAGTTTAGATGTTAATTTAATTGCTGATGAATTTATAAATTATATCAAAATACTCTCTAAGCATTCAGCTGTCTGGTTCTGAGCAGAATCTGTTTCTTCTTTACTATTTATTTTTCCAGTTTGAATAATGACTAAAGCTGACCATTAATATTTTGAGAATTCTAATATGATTCTTGAAAAGCCACGATAATAGTGATCTACCAGATGAGATCTGTCAGGGATGAAGCCATTTGTTCTTAACTAGCTACCTAAGATAGCTTGATCCTCAGTGCAAAAGCCTGAGTTACTGCTCTCACCTTCAAGTGGTGTTGAAAATATTTTACTTGTAAGGAAAGTAATTTGCTGCATAGAACATTGTTTTAATGATGTTATATCCAAAAGGAAATATGGACCTTTTGTTTATAAATAACAGTATTACTCAGATTTCCAGTAGCAAAAATACCATGATTTTATTCAAGAAGCAGAAGACTGAAGTATTTAATTCAGAACATTGTAACAGCATAATTAATAATGTGACAATAAAAAACCAAGCCACAGTTCTGCTCTAGAAATGCATCAGTCAATTGACAATTTGTCAATTGTTAATTGACAAAATGAGCAGTCAATTGCTAATCCAGTGATTAGCAACTGCAAGGAAACATAACTAAACAGCTTACAGCTACCCTGTCTCTTCTCGAGTTGTTCTCAAACTGGAAATGGTATTCCTTGTTCTCACACACTAGACGACCTTCTTTAGAACTGCCTTTTAAGTGAAATCTAATACAGCTGTGTCCTGAGATAGCTTTTCTTCCTGCATAGAAACCATGGACTGTCCCCTCCTGTACTCCTTTTAACTCTTCGCATGTATGGTTACTGAAACTGAAAAAAACACAGTGAAGCAGACCCTGTAGGAAAAATCAGTATTTTTCTTTACCATTCAAAAAGCCTTTAAGATAAGGGAAGATAGTACTCTTCTGCCCTATGAGAATATAAGACACGAAGATCTGTATTTTCGGAAGAGTCAAGGATTTTTTATTATTTTCCTGTAGGGCCTCTAGAAATGCCCATTCACCCCTACACACCACTTACACATCATGACTTTAAAATGAAGAATAACCCCGCTCTGCTAGGATGTGTTCTCTTTACTCCAGGAATACAATTATTTGGGCTAGTTTTCAGTCTGTGTAGCTACTCCTGCAATGACTATGCATTCCTGTACTCGTGTCCATATGTCCTGTGCAGGCTGATCTTTCCTGGTTCTGTAAGCTGTTCTACCACAGCCAGGACTGCACAGAGGAAGATGTGGAGACAAAGGCTACCTCTGCCAAATCTGAGTCTTCAGGGGACTTAACCTGGTCTACTAGTTAGCCTTTTTTTTCATTTCCTCAGCTTTCTATTTAACTCACTGCACTGATTTACTAATAACGTGCAAGCACATTGAAAGTTCACATACTTACTGATAAGTATTCATTAGATCCCCTCTCAGTCATCTCCTCTCCACAGTGATAGTGAATATGTATGGAATGAACCAAAGGCAGGGGTGTAGGTGGTCTGGGGAGGAACAAGCACGGGAAAATAGAGGGATAAGGGGGTAGTCCCTGGTCCATGCAGTTATTTGGTGATGCCCTGGACCCTAAGTGCCAGCTGCCCTGTCTTATTAAATTTTATTTCTAACTATTTTCTCGGAGGAGGGCATTCTCTGTTCTGTGTACATATGTGCTTATGGAGGTCTAATTGCTACCAGCTGGAGTCATACCATGGGTCACAATAGCCAGTGTTACCTGTGGTGCCAGCAACGGGAGTGGAGGCTGTGGGTGACAGGAACCCGTGTGCTTGTGGTGCCAGCAGCTGGGCCAGGTGAGGGCTTGTCTAGCACCATTTGGCTGCCAGTAGATACCGAGCTGAACCTAGACTGCAAGCGGGGGCTTTAGCATCAGTTACCAAAGCATTCAAAATACTGGGCCAGATACATGTATGTCTCTGAGACAGCTGGAAGCACATACCAAAGGGACCAGGCAGTCCATAACAACTGCTGGGGAGGCTACAAGGTCTGATAGTGTGTGTCTCAACACAGGAGCTGATAGAATCTGCGGGATAGTTACTCAGTTGGCTGCACATCTCATCCCAGTTACTCAAGGGATCCAGTGCGTGCTGGTCTGCATTAGGTGGGAAGGGAATGACGACACGGGATTACACCAGCAGATGAAGTATAGCTGTGATCTTCATAGAGTTGCATGTCCAGATTCCAGCAGCAGGGGAAAATAGGGATCCAGGCACTAGCCATTGAACAGGCTGCCTTGCAGGGTATCACATTAAATATGTGCATGTTTCCTAATAGCAGCCCTTCATCCTGGACAGCCATAGGTCGTTGAAACTGATTTTGGTTTTTTTGGTGGTGCTGGCTTTGTTTTTTAAGTGTGGAGGATTTCTGGCTGTGTCCATCAACACTACCATCATGAAACAACTTTGCCTTCTTTGCAATGGTACTAACATCTGTTGTTGTCTGTATTGTTACAAGAAAGTTGATTTGTTGTGTTTCTTAACTGATAATAGCTCCCATTAAATTGCTCAAATTGAGTCTCAAGGCATGTGCATGTCTGCTAATTCTTGATAGAAATTAAAGTTCTTTACATTAAACGATTCAGGCAACCAATTTTGTTCATTTCCCCAGCTAATTTAAATTATTTTGTAAGTGTTTCCTTTCAGTAGTATTTTGGTGGGTTTATTCTATTTTAGTACTACTAATCTGAACTTTTACTACAAAGCAAACTCTTTAAAGGAACATTTCTTTTAAGTTTCTTAATGCAAAAAATTCTTGTAGTAATACACTGACATTTATTCAGTGAGAGGAGGTTTCATATGTTGATGTCACTGGACCAGATGGAGTATAAAATATGAAAAGTATAAATACAATTTCTTAAATATAAGGTTAAAATTTCTTGTATCTTTATATGTAAAACATACCAATACATAGATATATATACGTATCAAAAATTGGTATAAAATGTTTCCCATTATTTGAAATTCCATCCCTGTTCTTAGGCACTGTCACCAATGTGAAGTGATATTGTGTGTTAATTTTGGGTTCCTACTTTAGCTAATTGCCATGACACAGACATCCTGAAGGATTAAATCTTCTTTTACTTAAGTAAATCTTGTCTGCCTTAAAGCAGCATCACAGCATTTTGTCCTATGTGCGGTCTTTGCTTGTTACTGCCTTCTCATTCTCATCATCCTCATAAACAGCACTTGACAATGGCTTTCATGCTGAGCTGTGTCTCATTCTGCTCTTCTCAGTTTCTTGTCTGTCTGCTCTGTGATGTCCCACCCTGTGGGGAAGGAAGCACCCAAGATTTGTAAATGTTCGTGGTCGAAAGGAGTGACAGAAGTCAAAAGCCCCACAAAGTTTTATTAGTAAATGACACACTTGGCATGGAAATTGGTATGTTAGTCCCTGACCTACTCTGTAAGCCAGCAGTGGGTTTTGGGTAAAGGGGTAGGATCAGAGGGAAGAGAGAAAGGAAGAGATGAATTAAAGAGGGGAAGAGAAGAGACATCATCTGTCTGGCCAATGGGATGTGCAGAGTCCTGGGAGTTCGTGCCTGGGCTTGGTGGGAGTACGTTTTTACAGATCAGTTTTGCCTGCCCTGAGGACAGGTTTCTTTCTTTCTATGGAAATTAGTTATCATTTGCAGTCTGTTCTTTCAGATGTGTCTGGACATGGGTTGGAGGGTCACAGGGGTCGTGGGTGGTCTCATATCCTCCTGCTGGATTGGCCCTTGGTTCACAGTTCATGCCTGTTTCTTTACTGATGCTGTCTTTTGTTTGTTGTGCCTCCAGGGACTAGAACAATGATGTTTGTCCCTGCTCTACCTCCACATGGTCCTCTTCTCCAATCGAATCTTGTTCTTGGAACAAACCCCCTTGGCTGGCTCCACAGTTGTCTGGTTATTGGTGTTTGAGACATACACATTAGCGTCTGGGCTTCTACATACTCTTGGGCCATAGCTTGATCTCATTTAAACATTACCTGAGGTAATTTTGGACCAAGTGGCATTTCTAATTCTTTTTAGAAGTAATATGAGATTGTCTTTGAAATTTCATTTTAACCTGAATTTTTACTTCTGTCCAGAAAGTGAACCATATAACAACTCCCATTTTAGTTACTGAATAAGTGGCTGTTTTCCTCAGATATTTTACACCAACCAGAATGCCATTAATTGTGATTATTGATGCAAAATGTTAAAGTAAGAACACTTTATAATGTTGCTAAATACAACTGGATGTTGAACAGAAGGCATGAATTAAGCCATATTTGTGATGAATTAAGACATATTTTTTCACCAAAGTAATGGGGTTGTGACTTTTCTTTTTGGAAACAAGTAAATCCTGTATTTCATGGACCTGTCAAAGGATAAATCTTTGGCAGGATATTAAAAAGAATCCAGTAGGTGGTGCACAAGGCATAGGGGAGACAGGCAATGCTCTGGAGATCTAACTGCCACCTAGAAACTGTTTTCAATTTTAAAAAGAAGTCATCACAAAGAATTAAAAGTAACTTCAAAATCAAAGTTTAAAATCATTGATTAAAAACCGCAATGAGAAGTCCAGGATACAAGCAAGTTTAACTTTGCCAATGAAAGTCTTCTTTGCAGATTCAATGACTACATCTGGAAGAAAACCAAATCGTACTGCTAAAAAGACAAAACCTTTTGTCCCAAAGCCTGCACAATATGATATTGCTAGAGTAGAGCTGGGCGAGTGTGAACTACCACATACCTGATGCATGACATTGAGCTGAAACCCAAAGATCACATCCATTTCTCCTATCACACAGGAGGAAGGAAGCACAAGGGCTTGTGGATCAGTCCCCTGTCATTTCCACTGCAGGATATGTGTCCATTAAGTCCAGTATTAGCTCAAGAAACTCTTCGGTACAGCCCATGTGCATGTCTTCAGTTATTAGTCGAATTCCCTTATGTTTACCTAAGCCATTACCTCCCTGTGCCCCTGAAGCACTCTCACACACACACTGCCTGCTAAGCAAGAGGCAATTTTTGGCCAGAGTGCACAAAACTCAGCCAGCCAGCCACCACAGGTATACACAAATGACTAAATGACTGAAGACTGTAGCCTTTTCTTCAGTAAAGACACTATCAGAAATTTCTATGACTTTTCTTGTGTTGGTCATCTCCTCTGTGTTCCAACTTCCATTTTATAAAATGGAGATGTCAATCATCATTTTTTCTGACTTACTGTGTCATTTTTCATCACAGTTCTGCATGTGACTCCACTAATCCACATTACAATTTCAGAATAGGGTTTAAATGAAAGACAATTAAATATTTGAAAATTTTCCAACACCATCTTTAGAGAAGAAATCAAATTTAAAATACTATGTTGTATGTAACTTGCTTGTATTTTAATTAGAATCATAAAATCACTCAGGCTGTAAGGGACCTCTGCATGTCCTCAATTGTCCAACTTTTGCTTAACTGAGCTCTCTAACTTTAGTGTCAACAAAGCTGCTGCAGAGTGTTCTGTTGAGTCATATTTCGAAAGTCATCCCTAGGTGCTTGACCAGTGGAAGAAATACTTTTACATCCAGCTGGAATTGTCTTTGTTGCCATGGAAATGTTAGCTGCCTCTTGTCATTTTACTCTCTGTATTTATGAAAATCTGGCTTCATCTTCTCCATATGCCCCCATGTGGAAGATAGCAATTAGGTCCTTCTCCTGCTCCCTTTTCCCCAATTTTCCTCCAGGGTAAACAAAACCATATCTCTCAGCCTGTTCCTAGTATATATTCCAGCCTATATCATCTTCTCTGGACTCTTATGTTTTATAACCTCTCTTTTATGTGGGGAACCCCAAAGTGGAATACAGTACTGCCTCTCATAAGTGTTGAGTAGACGGAAATAATTTATTTTCTCAATCTACTCTCGTTAATAAAGCCCAACTTGAATTGCAGTCATGTTCAGCTCATTACCCAGAAGAAGCCCAAATTTTCTGCAGAGCTGGTACATAACCTGTCAGATCCTGCACCTGATGCAGGGGTTTATTCTACCCAAGGTACCACACGTTGCCTTTGTCTTTGCTGAGCTCAATTATGTCTGCCAACTTCTCAAGCTTGGTTAAGTTCCTTCCTAACAGTAAGCCAAATCCAGTTTGTTCTTTGCTATACATTTGTAAACATGAAACTCCTTGTAGTTTAGAAATTATCTTGTTGCTTTGGGATGGGAATAGAAAAAGTAATGTAAGTTTACCCAGAATACATGTATTCAGAATAACTTGCTCTATTGACTCAACTTTTCAAAGATACCTATGGAATCACACGCTCATATAAAAAAAAACAGTTATAACTGAAGGTGACGGCCCTGAATATAAGTTGATGGGTCCGCCTTAGACACCTAAGTTTGAGCATGCTGAGGAAGTTATGTAAATAAAATAAGTTAAGGCGGAGCAAGAATAGAGATGCCAGAGTGTATGGATTCTCCATGTGAGCAAATTCTATATACAACACATACTGGAGAGTCATTTCAGCTGAATAGAAACTAGACAACACCACTTCTTGTTAGAAGGTTTATATTGCTTAACCTTCTGTATGTTACCCATAGCTTTACAGAAAGGAGGCTGATAAAAGTATTTCAGACAGTGACAGGTCTGGTAAAAATGATGTAAAGCCTTTATTTTATTTATAAGTAAATCATTGTGAGAACTTTTAAAATGTAGGACTAAAAGCCTGATGAATTAACCATCTCCACAATTAAAATCAGATGGCTAAAATAAGTCTACTAATTTAGACCAGTTAATGGCAGGATGGTTTGCCTGAGAACAGCTCAGAAAGCCACAATCTGCTAGGTAAGAAGGAGACAACGGAACACTGGAAAACACTGGGCAAGCTAAAAATTATATTGTGCCTGTATTTATGTGAGCATACATATTAAAAAAATATAAAGTTTTAAAAAAATTCACAGAAATACATTAAAAACAGAATACTAAAATTACTCTAATTGTAATTACTATTTTCTAAGACTGTATCTAGGCATAACAAAATGATAGTGCCAAAGCTAGCATTCAAAACATAAAATGCATTTGTTTTTTATTGCCAGAGGGGTGCTTAAAGGCACAATATGCAGTTACATAAACACAAAGAGCGAACAGAATAGAAATTTAAATGCAACCAAACAACACTCAAACCAGGTATTTCAAAACAGCAAACCCATTCTGAACACATCAGAAATCCTGTCTCCCCTATGCTAACTAGTGATGCTCAGTTCTTCCCAAAATGCTTCCAAACCCATTCCAAGTTTAGAAACTAGCTAGCAGGAGCATAGGATGCTGGTGTTGAATATTAATGTCTTAATGAGTCCACAAATGATGTATGAATGTCAAGAGACTAATTGATGACATGGGATGCCAACTGAAAAGGCACCTCCAAAAGTGAATTAATGCACAAGAAACTTACAAGACTTGTTAGATGTCTCTGCTATATCTGTGCTGCTGAGCGTGCAGCAAGACAGCTATTTTTAAATGAGATGTGATGTACCAGAAACATTCCAGGCGCTGAACCACGAAGCTGTATGTAACCAGTTCACCACACTGCGAGGCTGCAGTACTATATGTGTAATTATCTTTCCAAAATACTTAGGCAAAATTCAAATGGTGAGTGAAATATTGTAGATTTTTTACATGTTTCATTACATTTTTTTCCTGATCTCATCTAACTGTACTATTCACTTTTGAATGAAGCTCAAACTTGTGTGACAGCATTGCAATATCACTGTTTCAATTAATGCATTTGTACCTTTGATTGTTCGATTCTGTTGCTGAGGAAGACCTAATTTTAATGCATTATCTGTACTAAATTGCACCAGAGATGCATTTCACTCACTTACCACTCACTGGACAATCATCTACAAAAGGAATTGATTAAATTAGGACTTGTACAAGTGTTTAAGTCAGGAAGTTTGAGCAATGCCACAAAATCTTTCAGATTTGATTGATCAACTGTCTTTTAATTCAGTAATGTAATGAATCAATACTGAGATGGGTAAAAAATGTTATTGCAAAAATTAAGTGCACTCAAGATAACATTGTGGGACATGAAATTGATGCTGACATAGTAACTGTACACAAAACCTTGACAAATCATGTAAATCTAGCCATTTTTCAGAGGAAAGAATATTTTAATTTTTTTAAACTCATATGTCAGGGAAAGATTGCTTTGTGATGGTCATTTTGAAAAAATCCATTATATTACGTAAGTTGCTGAAATTCATCTCCCATTGAGCTATAGCACATGTTAGAGCTATAAAGGAAGCATTAGGAACAAACTTGCTGACTTTATTTTAATGATACTTTTAGAATATCTAGGAATATAAAGAAAGCATGACAAATTTAGAACAGCAACATGCAAGAGCAAGGCATGTAGAAAATATAGGTTGGTATTGAACAATGAGAATTTTTGGCAATAAGCTCTGGGGCCAAAATTGATGACTAATGTCAGTAGCATTGGGGCTTCGTGTACAACTAGGAAAGCTTCTGAATACTTTGTTTGAATATGATGACTGTTCTTTAACTTAGTATAACACATGAAACAATGTGATTTCATTCACACAAAGGTAAGCATGCAAACTGTCTGCTTCGAAATTTGGTAGCAGGGAAAATTGAACAAATAACTTTACTTGCAAAAAAGAGTACAGAAATAACTCTACAAAAGTCACAGAAAACATAGGAAGGTCTGACAGTTAACTTCCACTCCAAATATACCTCTTGCTAGTTAGTTAATAGTGTTAACTAATCAGTTAATAGTGTTAGTTACACTAGTTACTATTATTAGAAGTAGCTATCTTCACTGTGGCTTTTGTATCAGTGATAAAGCAATAAACTACAATATGGATGACCGATGGAAGTTTACAAAGCAATAATATGGCAATTTGTTTTGCAGCTCCAAAGGCAATTAGAAACAGCCCAGCTTCCCAGGGGAAAAAGAATCTAGTTTTCTTCCCTGATGCTACTGTGAGCACGAGATAAGACAACATTTCCAAGGAAAAGGAAATAAAGCTATCTTCTCAAAAACATTTGTGTATACCGTCAATTTGTAAGTGGGGTTTGTGAATACCTGAGATTGAATCACGTCATATCTCATAGGACAGTAATATAAAAGCTTAAATACAAAATATAGTACTGTTTCGTATTACCTGAGTTTTACTTTGATCCCTACTTCAAAACAACCTTAGTCTGAACTAATTTTATATTTCCAAACTACAGTCCAGACTGATAGAAATTTGACATTTTACAGAAGCCAGAGTAGTCCAAAACAAGAACCTTTTAATTTTGATAAGCATAAAGTTAGAAAAGCAACAAGACTGAATTCTGCTCTTTAGTCGTGGCATTCATCAACCTGGGACTGTGACATGTCAAGATGACCTGATCTAAAAGCTCACATACCCTGAAAGAGAGGGAGATGACAATCCTTTTCCCCTGTTTTTTTCATTCTCCATGCTTCCTATCAGAAGTTGCCAATGCACATACTTTTTACCATGCACAAACTCTTGTGTTCTCTGGATTACTCTGTGAGCTCATGTCATATGTCAGCTTGCCAGAAAACAAGTCTATCAGGAAAAAGAAGACTCTCTTCTTTGCTAGATTAATGAACTGAACTGACTTGAAGAGTTGTCTGATGAGTGCCAGAGGGAAAGCAAAGGAATGTGCAGGAGTATATGGCCAGGAGCCACGGATCAAGGAGTGAGGTAGGATCTCTGCCATGACAAGGAGAATATGGGAACAAGAACTATCTCTTGCTGCATCAGCAAGCCATTCATTCACTCAACTTTTTTTCATGAAAATATTCTCATTGTTACAAACCTGGAAAAACAGTGATTTTATTTTTGTATTACCATTGCAAAAAGCTATAAAAAGTAGAACTTGCAAATTTCATTTTAATTACAAAAAAAAAAAATCTTAGTGTAATGCATGTCAACCAGCTTTTAAAGCAGCATGTGAAACCTAAGTGCTATTTCTCCTTTGCCACTTACAGTCACTTGTTCAGGTTCTCACACCATTTTCTACATTATATCTTTTGAATATATCACGTGTTAAATCACTACAGTTAACCAGACTGGAAAGCTGATCCAGCTGGAAGATAACCAGCTTGGGTATTTTTTGGTGTTCAAATATATATATATAATTTTTTTTAGATTGATTTCAACATTCGGCCATACAAACGTCTTAGTGTTTGTGATAGGAAGCAGCAGATGCATTTGTTGCGGCAACACTACTGCTCAGCTTCAGTTCACATGTAGACTTAATTGCAATCCCACCTGAGTCAGAAAAACTTCAAAAGTAATAATACACTGATGCCATTTTTCAATAAAAAGACTTAAGTAGCTAAAATAACTCTAGAACAGAAACAACTATTCAGGACCCCCGTGTGAAGCACCTTGGATTCTCATGATGCTGCCAAGAGTTCTGCAATTTGCTGTGTTTGACTTCCTGTGAAATCATGTTGCTATAAAGAGAAGTTCCTTCAAGTGTTGTCAGTTCAACATGCAGAGGCAATATGTTCTTCTGCATACTCATCCACTGGTGCAATATAATCTTTGCAAAAGACAAGAATTTTCAAATACTTATCCAAGCTCTAAGTCTGCTTCACTCAGATCACTGCCAAACCTTGGTTTGTTCCAGGTGCTCACTTTGAAATAGACTAAATCCATGCATGCTTTCTAAAGTGTCTTCTGAATAGCTACAGGAAAATATGTTTTAGATGCTGATGATCAAATGCAGAAGTAAAGTTACCACCTCTGCATGAAACCTACCCACCTCTTAGGATGCTTGTTTCAGGAATCACCACCTTATTTACAGTGATATGTTGCAACTGGAATTAGACACTGAAAGTCCCTCATTTCACAAATGTAACTGTTGCAGTGTTGCTCCGCACAGCTGACACCATTGTAACCTTGTCTTCCATAGGCTTTCAAGACTTGGTGGGTATTGGTTACATCTTTCTTAATCTTAGTTGTTAAGAAAACTCCAAACAGCCAACCAACCAACCAACCAACCAGAGTTCTTACCTCCAAAATAACCAATGCATTATGAGAGAGATCTAGGGATTTCAGGGGACTATTTTTTTTTTCAGAGAATTTAAAGAAGGTTTCATTTTCTCCTGTCAGAAAGGAGCAAGGATGGCACATCACCTACTTCAGAGCAAAAGGGCAGACAGGGTGGGGGCATGACTGGGAACATCCATAACCTCAGCATATTTATAAGAAAGGCAGGTAATATCTTCTACACATTTTAATACTTAATAGGGCTAATACGAAATGCATGATGAAGCTGTTCTGCAGAATGTCAAGAATTTGGACAACATTTTCAATATTAAACAAAAATAGGAAACTTTAATTTCTTGAGGCTGCTTGAGGGGCTTTTTTGGTGTTTCTTTAATGGTAGAACTAGTAATATTAATTACATGGTAACCATTGCAAAAGGATGCTAGAAAGAACTATTATGTCTTTCAAATGTCACTTTATATGAAGCCTACACTTGCTCAGTAGCCTGCATATCCACTCTCCAGGATAAATAACCTCTATGCTTCCAACTTTTCCTTGAAAACAAGTATTTATATCAGGTGCATATTATGCAAATTAAATCACTCTCATATACAGGGAGAACATGCATCAGGTACACAGATCTGTGTTTGATCTTCCTTAGGAAACAAGCTACGGAACAATAAAAACTCAGTTTCTAAATATATGAGGGTTTTGCCCACAAAGAACATGTGTCATATGAGTCATAAATATAATTTCTTTTTTTTTTAATGTAGAGGTAATTTATGAGAGAGAAAGTGGGTTGTGTGTTCCCTGGGTTTTGTGGTAGTTTTGGGCCTATCTCTGCTGAACTCTGTGACAGTATTTCTGTAGGAACAACTGTAAAGAAAGGGTATTAATACAGTGCAGGAGGCATCCCGAGCAAAATCTAGCCAGGATACAAGAAACAAAGTACATGTTTCTAAACTGGGAACTCCTACTCTCACTGTGTGTCAGGCATGGCCCTTACCCCTCCCATGACTTAACTCCACATGTAACATTTTCTTTTGTGAAGAATTTATAAGCCATAATGAGCTGGGTTTCCATATCTAGGAATGCTGTTTCCAAGTTCCCTGGGATGTTAGAGCATTACATCATTTTCGAAAACTTTAGGTTTTCAAGCACTGAATTAGAAAAACCACTTTGTATTTCACTTTACTCAAAGTTCAAGAAACAATTAAAAATTGACTGAAGTATGTCTTTGGCGCATCTAAATTAAGTTAGCTATTAAAGCCAGCTGCATCCTGGGCTGCATCAAAAGCGGTGTGGCCAGCAGGTAAAGGGAGGTGATTCACATGCTTTGCACTGGTGAGATCCCACCTGGAGTGCTGCATCCAGCTCTGGGATCCCCAGCACTAAATAGACATGGACCTGTTGGAGTAATTCCAGAAAAAGGCCACAAAAATTATTAGAGGGGTGGAACATCTCTCCTCTGAAGAAAGACTGAGAGTTGGGGTTGTTCAGCTGGAGAAGAGAAGGCTCTGGGGAGAGTTTTTTGTGGCCTTTCTGCACTTAAAGGGGGCTTATAAGAAAAATGGGGACAGACTTTTTAACAGGGTCTTCTGTGATAGGAAAGGGAGAACAGTTTTAAACTAAAAGAGGGTAGGTTCAAACTACATATAAGCAAGAAATTTTTTATGATGAGGGTGGTGAAACACTGGAATAGGTTGCCCAGAAAGGTGGTAGGTGTCCCATCCCTGGTAGCATTCAAGACCAGGTTGGGCAGGGCTCAGAGCCACCTGGTAAAGTTGAAGATGTTCATTATTCATTGTGGGGGATTGGACTAGATGAGCTTTAAAGGTCATCCTTTAAAGGCCCAACCATGACCATTCTGTGATTCTATGATCCATAATCTATTAATAGAGGTAAAGGGTTACTAATGTCAGCTCAGCCAAAACAAATAATAACAGCTGCTGCCACTACCTGGAAGCAGATGAAAAAGGGATGGGAAACAATGGAAATTCTTATGCAGGAATTCCAAGCCTTCTGGCATATTTAAAGGAGACAGATAAGGCAACCTGAGGGTTTTTTACCCACAGCCTAAAGTTGGGAAACTTTTAAGTCCCACTCCTCCCACATTGACCTTCCTTCCAGATATGTTCTCCTGTTGCTTTATTCTGCATTGACTCTGGTAGTAATTTAATGAACTTTCATGGAATAACAGACAATAAAACCAGAATTATGCAAGAACTTTTTGCTGGATTACCAAGTTGAATTGTTGTACTGCACAACAATAAACACCAGAGATGGTGCAAAGTAGAAAGATATAGCACTAGAAATGAGGAAAAGAGAAAGAAGAGCAGTGAAGAAAGACAACAAAAGCAAAACACATCCATATATCAACTACTTATTAATTACCATATTAAGAAACCAAATTTAAGAGGATGTTTCTCTCTTCCAGTACTCTTATGTGATATACATACATCTGAATAAGAAGAAGTTACACATTCTGATTTTGCAGAGATTTACATCCCTTGAGCACACAGAGCAAACTACCACCTAAAATGCAAGATGACAAGGGACTTAATGAATCAGCAAACTATAGCTATTCTGGTGTATTGTGTACACAGCAACTAAAAATCAGTGTGTTCTTGTGGTGTGGTTGGGTTTTTTTCCTGGTGACTCCTGACCAACAAAACACTATCTGCATTTTCTTCTGCTTGGGAGCACGTTTTACTGGCTGCATTTGCAGGCAAAACACAGAACAGTGCTTAAGATTAAATATTCAGAGAGGACAGTTACCTGTGGTGCCAAACCCCCAACTCTAGGTTAAATGGTCTACTGGCATGAACCACTGCGGTGTCATTTTATCAATGCATGAATTGTAGGTCGGGGGAAAGCGACACCAGTTAAATTTTCCCGTACTGCAGTAACTGCGGTCGCTCAGGTTTGTAGCGATGGAGAGCCGAGGGGGCGCTGGGGTAGCACGTACTCGTCTTTGACTCCGCCCGCTGCGAGGGGCTACGGGCGGGGCACGATCAGCCACGGCCGGTCCCTCCTTGCCTGCCTACCCCTCTCGCCCCCTCCCGGGGCACTCCCGGCCGGAGCCGCCGCGCAGCCCTGCGCGCCTCCGCCCTCCGCGGGCACCCGGGAGCCGCGGCGCTGAGCGGGCTCCGCTCCCGTCGCTGCTGCGCTCTGGGCTGGGGCGGGGTTCCTGCTCCGTGCGGGGCGGGGGAAAGCCTGCGTGCTCCGGAGGGAGCGCGGGGCCGGGGCCGGGACGGGACGGGACGGGCGGGAGAGCGGGCGGGAACGGGCCGGGAGCGCGGCCTGGTTCCGGGCGGGAAGCGTCACCGGTCCGGTCTGCGCCTTTGGGGCGGCGGCCTTGGGACTGCCGGGCCCACCAGCGACCTGCGGCCGGCTGCCAGCATGTGCGGAATCCCTGAACCTGGCCTCCCTTCGGCACATGTACGTGCAGCACTGCTAACCCCTTGTCAACCGTTCGCTTGACATATTTTATTTATTGGTGATGAGAAAGTAATTGTGTTCTCGTGTAAAATTGCATTATGACAGAAAATAAAATACGTTTTAACTTGATGGCCTTCCTGAATTTTTTTTCGCTGCTGTGGGGTCATTTTGAGCTGTAATATGTGTGTGGTCTGTGAATGCAGCTGATCAGTTTTTACCAAGTTTCAGTTTAAAACAGCAAACTTATACTCAGGTTTAGTGGACTAGTCCTTAATGTCCTCTAAACTGTAACCATGTTGCATTACTATCTTCAGCCTTGAAAGTGTCTTGTCTTTTAACCTGCCTTTTAAAAAACTGATACAAACTCTCTTGAGCACTGATTGTCTAACTGGTTTTATTTCTGTTGATCTTCCCAAAATATTTACATTATGTTGACTATGAATCTGATTTATTCCCTTTCAGTATCAATAGGGAGTCTTTTTGTTGGTTTAAAGGGAACTGGAATAATGATAAAGAACAGATAAAAAGCCTGATTCTGAGTAGTGGTGAATTTCTTAAAGAGAAAAGAAGCCAAATCTCACAAGGTCTGGTCTTCTCACATTATCTTCCGCTTTAAGAGCTGCTAAGTGTAAAATCTGTACAGCTACTGTGAATTGGGACAGAGGGCCAGGAAGTATGTAGTTCTGTTAATGTGCAGATGGGTTATTACTATATTCTTCTGTAACTTGACGTGCAGGTTATATAGTGTATCTTTGGCTGTTTATGGTTTAAGGGATGTTAGGAAGAAGGAAGAAAAGAGACTCAAAAGGCAAAGTAGTTGCAACATTAATATCCATCATTATGTTAAACATCTGGCTTGTGTGCTTTTTTTCTCTTAATGCCTATACGTTAAATAGCACCTTTATTTAGATTTTACTCATGTACCTTGAAATACCTGTAGAGTGAACTCAAACCCGCAGAATCACTGGATATCTTGAGTTGGAAGGAACCCGTAACAATCATCAAGTCCAGCTCCTGGCTCCACACAGCCTAAAAGTTGAACAGCATGTCACAACGCTGCCCAAACCCTTGTTGAGCCCTGGCAGGCTTGGGGCCATGACCACTTCCCTGGGGAGCCTGTGCCACTGCTTGGCCACTCTCGCAGTGACAATCTCTTTTCTAATACCTAATCTGAAGTTCCCCTGACACAGGTTTATGCCATTTCCTCACATCCTGTCTCAGTTTCCTAGTGTTCTTTCTGCTTAGTAGGAGATGTTTTTTAAGGATTTTTTTTCTTAATTTCATTTTTTATAGTAAACATAATTGTTCCCTATAATATTAGACTTTTTGTAGCTCAAACATCTTACCTTTTTTATTTGATCTACTTTAGGTTACCTGCCATTCTTTATGTTAGCTGTTTAGGGCCTAATTTGTCACCATTATAATGTATGGCTGATTGTCCATGTAAGCTTTTTTCAGTTCTTGTTCAGTTTTTGGAAATTGGATAGTATTTTATTGCTAACAGAATGTACTCTTCAATCTATTAAAGCCATTATCAGTTACTTTGAGATTAACATGTAATGTTTTTATTTACATCAGGATGCAAGACAAAAGCTCAAAGGTGAAACTTGAAAAGCAGCAGGGTCAAATAAATATAATTGCCTTTAAAATAACTTCTAAAAGTAGAGTCAGGCTTTTTTCATGTTATCATCTTCAAAGCAACCAATCTGACACTTTTTTGCTAGTAGGTCTGGGAAGGATTTCATCTCTTTTCTTATGGTTAAGGAAAACTTTCAGAGATTGGATGACAGTTTTAGACCACTCTCTACCTAATCCTACCTAAGCCAGGCAGGAGGCTTTTGGCATAGATCTGTCAAAGTTTTGTCCAGATTTTAGTCTAATGCTATTCTCAATTCAAGTTCTGTGAGTATGAAAGTGGATAAAATAGAGAGAGTGTGTTTACTATGTACATTGCCCATTCACCCTAAATTCAGGTGTATTTGGTTCCCATTTTATTCTAACCATATGAATTTTGCCAGGAATGAGAGGAAAAGGTTCTATAAAGTAATGACTATAAGTTAATATACCAAGAATATTGGATATGGTAGTCAGCACCATTTTCCTCTACAGATCTCCTGATTTTCAGCAATGCTTGATCATGTAATGAAGCCCATCTGGACTATTTTTCATCAGTGGAAATGCTAATCCAATAATTTTTTTCGTGTTCAATGTTTCCATAGTGCATCATAGTAATGGATACGAAGACTAAGAAATTTGCAGATCATTAATATTTTAAAAATTAATATTGTTTAGACATAGAGAGAATAGTAACTTACATCTACCATTACAGAATTTTGCAATACAAGTTTGTTGAAACAAAAGCTACTCTCACAAGTTTAAAATAGTGTAGTTAGTTTCCAGAGTGCCTTCAACTGGACATTAACCAGGGGAAAATGAAATGTTACTTTCCCCAAATCTTTTTGGCATCCAAATCCTTTACACTCCTATTAAAAACAAACCCCACTCCATATAAAGCTGCCAAGAGGTCCCTGCAATAAAACAGTCAAAAGAGGATTTTGAGTAGCTGTTGAAAGTTGAAGTTAGAAAAAACAAGATTCACAAGAAAAGAAAGTGGTTTTATGCAGGTTTTTTTTTTTTTTTGGATTGACTCAGAAAAATAAGTCTCCTGCGTTTGTGTAGAAATTGTATTCTGCTCATACACTGAAGGCCTAATGTGTCTAATCCATGTTCTGTTCAGTGGGATTTTTTTCATTAAACATAGTTGTACAAATAATGCTGATTTTAAAAGAAATTAATGCTTATTCTGTGAAGGAAGCAGAGGAGAAAGTATTTTGATGTTCTGCCAGTGTTCAAAAGTTTCTCTTTAACTATGGTTTTAAGATGATAATGTCTGGAACTGTTTATGTTATCTTTAGTAGGATTTCTCCAACAAATACATACCAGCCAAGGAGAACTCATTATGTTAAAACAGACATTGTCATGTATTTCCGTGCACTGGGAAGATTATTTTTTCATAGTGGAGATGTGTTTTTGCAAGCATACACAGTTCTGAACCAGGTGCTAAATGCTAGATTTTTCAGAGCAGTATAGACAGTTTCTCTCAGAAATTTTTATTGCAGTCAACATATTATCTACTTCAAATAAAGTAAGGCAAAAAAAGGAACAGATTCATTATATTGTCAATGAAGAGACTCAAACACAGTACTAGGTACCAGAATTTTCATTGTCTGAACATCTCATTCTAATGCCAGTTATCTTAGCCCCGAAACAACTGGCTGTTGTTGGTTGTGCTCACGTTCCCTCTGCTCAGGACAGCTGCTGTTCATGAAGAGCTGATTTCCTATGTGCTTAAGTTTTTGTTCAGCTGTCAAGAATGATGCATAGCTATTAGAAATTAATATCTGTCTGTTATTGTAACATTAATTTGTAGCTCTCATGCAAGTATATGCAAGGAGATTTCCAAAGGCATTGCTGAAAAGTGGGACCCAATGGACGATATTTTTTCTTGATGATTGATTTCTTACCTGCTGTTTTTGCCTTTGGAAAATGTGCCCCAGAGAATTTCTTCCTGTGCAAGACCTACAAGAAAACTATTCTGAATGCAGTGACAGTAAAGCTATATAGATGCTAGATAGAAGATACATTGTATTCAAGATAAAAGACTACATTTTTCTTTTAAGACTCTAATTTAGGGGAAAATTAAGAAGGTCCTAACCCCAGATTTATTAGCCAGATGAAAAGAGAGAATTGGAAGATATTGGGTAAGGTTAAAAAGTCTACAAAATGTTTTTGAAAAAAATCTGTGGATTGAAAATACTGGCATTAAAACAACTATGAATGTGTTACCTCAATTTCAAACTCATTAAAATATTTTCGATCAGACTTTCCATGTTCCAGTAAACAATTACCAGTATGGGTTACAAAAAGAAAGACAGAAAGATTAAGGACACCTAAAAATATCTAACACTTCATAATCATAAAATCATGCTACAAACAGTAACAACTTTGAGGATTGTATAAGTGAATGGAATTCACTCTTGTGTCTATTTCCGAGGTTTGCCATACCAGACTAGGAGCCAGTTCTCGCTCTGTGTGAGGCTGTTTCTTGGATGTCATGGAAGGGATCTCTTGAGGCCATGTGCCCAATCCCCATCCCCCACCAGTTCAAGGACATGGTTGGCTAAAGCAAGTTCCTTAATACCTTGTCTGGTAATTTCTGAACATCTCCAAGGATGAAAACTGTAGCCTCTCTATGCAACCAGATCCAGTGTTTGACCTCACCATAACAATAGGGTTTTTTTGCTTATGTTTAAATGGTATTTCCTGAATTTCAGTTTATGCCCATTGCCTGTAGTCCATCCACTGGATACCACTGAGAAGAGTCTGACTGCATCTTTATACAGGGGGATTCTCACTCACCAGGTCTGGAGATGGCACCAAGCTGAGTGGTGCAGTTGATGCAGGAGGGAAAGGATGCCATCCAGAGGTATCCTGACAGGCTTGAGCAGTGGGTCTGCGTGAACCTCATGAAATTCAACAAGGCCAAGTCCTACAGCTTGGTGTGGGCATTCCCCAATATCAATACAGACTGGAGAATGAAGGGATTGAGAGCAAGTCTGTGGAGAAAGATTTAAGGATAGATACTGGTAGATGAAAAATTAGACATGACCCAGCAATGTGCACTTGCAGGCCAGAAAGCCAACCATATCTTTGTCTGCATCAAAAGCAGCATGGCCAGCAGGTTGAGGGGGTGATTCTGCCTCTCTGGTCTCATAAGACCGCACTTGAGTACTGCACCCACTTCTGGAGGCCTCAATACAAGAAAGACATGGATCTGTTTCAGCAGGTCCAGAAGAGAGCATGAAAATTATCAGAGGGAGGATGGAACACCTCTCCCGTGGGGAAAAAAAAAGGGCTGAAAGAAGTTGCTCAGCCTGGAGAAGAAAACTCTCCAGGGAAACCTTATTGTAGCCTTTCAATATATAAAGGGGGCTAATAACAAAGAAAGACAAGACTTTGAGCAACCAGATCTGGTGAAAGAGACCCTTCCATTGGCAGGGTGGTGTTGGATCTCTGGAGGTTCCATTCAACCCAAATCATTCTATGGGTCTATGATTCTGATTCTAAACAGGCAGGCAGTAACAGGACAAGGGGCAATGGCTTTAGACTGGAAGAGGGCAGGTTTAGACTAGATGTTAGGACACTCAAATAGTGGTAAAGCACTAGAGTAGGTTGCTCACAGAAGTTGTGAATGCCCGGTTGCTGGAAGTGTTTGAGGCCAGATGGGGTGGGGCCCTTTTAAACCTGATCTCGTGGGTAGTATCCCTGCCCATGGCAGGAAGGGGGGATGGAACCAGGTGATCTTTGAGGTCCCAGCCAACCCAAACCATTCTGTGATTCTATTATTGTATACCCCATTCAGATAACATAAACACTTGATAAGACCCCCTTTGAGCCTTCTCTTCTAAACTAAACCCCAGCCCCCTTGGTCTTTCCTCATTTAAGTATCAATATATTTCCCTGACTTAACTGATACAAGCCTTCATTTCAATAAAAAGGGATGTTTTTGCAGGTCACTGGTACAGTGCCAAAAATAATTTAGAGACTTGAAAAGTCATTTCAGAATTCTAAAATCTTCTTCCAGTTGCAAAGCCAAGTGTATAGCTTACTGTGTTGTGTTTGGTGTCTAGAGAGAAAATAAATCTGGGATGTTGGGGACTAATTCTCAGTTCAGATCTGTATTCTCCATTGTGGTGAAGAATGAGTCATAAATCAAAGTTGGGTGGTTTTTTCCTTTCTTTTTCTATGTTTTTTTTTTAATTTCTGTAAGTTTTGTGTGCCTAATTCTTCTAAAAATCTCTTTAAAATCTGAATTTCATGACTGAAATCATACAGTAACTTAGAATTCACCAATTTCCATTAAATTCTGACTTCAGTTCTAGTATGTACATATATGTACTTTATATGTATATGTATGTGTAGATGTACGTAAATTAAGATCAATAAAACTGTTATATTTTTTCATTGTTATTTTCTCTCTTGAGTTCTTTGGCAATTTCAATTGCCTGCCAGAGATAATACTTTGCTTTGATAACTAAGGAAATTCTATATACTTTGATGAATATGAAGTCAGAATTGATTAAATTTATTAAGGGACTTAATACATTTTGGAGAGTGAAGTGTAAATAATCAAAAAGCAGTGGCATAACTGAAGTATTTTAACACATTTTTTCTAAATATTTCTAGTAGATAAAAGCTCAAAGGAACTGGTTATCCAAATGAGCAGCATACCACAGTTTTTACTCCCTTTTTGAAGTGATTTGACAGAAGCTGTAGGCTGATTAAGGCTATTTATAAGAAACTAAAGCAGGTCATAAAATATGTTGTACCATATTGCTTCAAGATAGAATGGGAAGGAAAAGTATTTCTTACTGAAATTGTGAAATAGGTGGTTAGAAACAAGTGTCACCCTAGAATCAGTTACCATAAAAACGCTTGGATCATGTGGTCCTTGTGGCAAGGATTTTCTGTTGCAAAGGTAGGAATCTGTACTTGATGACCACTATTCTTCTTTTGAAAAATTGTGACATTTGAAAAGTAAAGTCACATCTGTTCTTTTATTTCTTAATTCTCAGTAATAAGGTTTTACAGGTATCCTGTGGTGTGCAACAATCAAGAAATCCAAGGTAGTACAAATAAATGTTTGTCATTTCTGTTTCTTCATGCAAGTTTCACCATTCTACTCTGCAGAACTGCTGCACCTACCAACCAGCAAACACAGATACAGTGATTTGTGAGTAGTGATAGTCTCATCTTCCATGTGAGAGAGGTGTTTTTCTGATGTCTGCTTGAGTCGTGTGGTCACATCCAAGCCAACGAGACACCATGTTTAGCTCAGTGTTGACATCATTACCAGGAGTGTTAATACACTTTGCCTGTCAGCACTGCCTTAACTGAAGCTCTGCAGCATTAAATCTGTAATCTGAACTCTGAGCGGCATGCTGAGTTCAGTGTCTTTTGTTTGGCAAATGAAATCATTTCATACCACTGCATTTAACCTTATGGTGTTTTTGGTTTATTGGGATAATGAATAAAGATCAGGCAGGATTGGACCTTTGTGAGGAAATCTCTACACATCCTTAAATGTTGTAGCAAGCAGTGGTGGTTACTCAGCAGATGCTGCTCTTTTGTTCCAGTTAGTTATCAGACAGTGCCATGTCAGGACACTGGGTTGTTGTTTTTTTTTTCTCAAGCAAAACCAAGGTCCTGGTTAAAAATCTGATCAGAGAATGGAAAGTGTATCTTGAAAAATAATTTTTTAAATAATTTTAAAAATCAGATCCTTATGTGTAAGACTGACAACAGGAAAATTTCCACTTACAGCCCAAAAAGAAACCAATTTATGAGTGTTGTGCAACTAGTAAATTAAGAACTTGATTTCCTTGGGAATACTGTAACATGAAATACTCAAGATACTGCAGCATTTCAGTGTATAAATTTAGATTCTGAGTATCAGAGGTCAAGTGGAAACACAGGGGTGATAGGCAACAGAGTAGCAGTCAGCACAGCTGTGTGGTGCAGAGTATGAGCATGAAAGCAGTTACAATCACTTGGAATTTTGGAAGCAAACTTTAACAACAGTTCTGAAATGGAGCTAAGCTAAATTTCTTTCATTTATACTTTCATACCTGCAATGTATCTGTATCTAAGTGAACAGCCCCTGATAATATTCTTGTAGCAGTTTTTATATGCAATAACGTAGTGAGAATTTGTTTCCGGAAAGGATATTACTCCAGGTCCCTTGCTGGCAGTATAATGTAATTTCTGTATTTTAATAATTTTTCCAGTAGATGGCAGTAGCCGCTTATTGACTGATAAAATAACACCATCATAGTGCATTATATGAACATACAGCAGTAAAACCCAAATATGTTCCTATGTAGGTACTTAACACCCAACCAATCTGTAATTGTGTCTGTTGCAAGTGTGTCACCTCTTTGACATATCTGAGCATGAAATCTTTTCTGAATATTTTCCTTTTGAGTCTGTTGGTTTGCTTAGACATATCTAATAGTGTAAAATTAATAAAGCTGATAGAATGCTACTAAGAGTTAAGGACAAATATATCTCAAAGCATGCTTGATTCTGAGGTCATTGGAGTATGCCTACATTTGAAAAGTGTTGGGGGTTATTCTGAGTTGATGAATTTTACAATGTCTTACATTCAGCTTAAAATGCTTTATTGTAAATAATCTGACATTAAATTGTGCTTTTATGATTGGAATTTTACTCAAATAATATTACAGGTTTTCTTGTGCCAAAATCAGTATGGATTATTCTGCATTGCGAAACATGTCATGTTGCAAGATTGTCAAAACCTACCTTCTATTTTGTTTTGCTGCTTTTAGGCTTTATGTCCATCCATGTTGCCTTTTCTGTCCTCGAGGCACGGTACAGAAATTGTTATTGTGCTGCTTGAACACTGATCTGAAGACTTTTATGTGTTTGTGCTTAATTCATAAGGAGTTCACAAACCAAAGCTCTTGGTGCTTCATCTGCCATATATGATGTTGGATGGAGTCATATTCTGAGAAGCTTGGAAAGAAGATTTTTTTCACCATAATGACCTGTATTATTTTAACTGATCTGCAGTTGTATAAACAGTCACCATTATACAGATGAAGAAATACATGGGATTTAATCTGGTTTTGCCAAATATCTCGTAAGTAGGTTTTGGATAAAAACTACAGCGATCTGGTGTTTTTTTGAAAAGTTTGATGATATCTTGCTAACTGGGCTTTGGTAGTCTCAGTAACACAAACACAAGAATATCAGACACATTGGACCTCAGAAACCCCTAAAGAGACATGGGGAACTAGAAGACCCTGGAAAACACTGAAGAATCGACCTGAACCACAAGCAGAGGACAAAATGAATGCATAGGGTCAAACCCAGTAAATAGAAATTGATACAGTGGTATTCAACTTCAGCGTAGGAGGGTAGGGAGGTTTAAATAACTTAATGGCACTAACACGTTTTCCCAGCCTTTTTTGTCTCATGGATTAAGTGCCTTTCCTACTACCTTGCCTGCATCCTGGCTTCTGTTCAGCTGTCCTGCACACCACCTGTAAGCACAGTGTCCCACTCTGTCTGGGACCATGGTGCTTCATCTCTTCCTTTCTACTGAGCTGACTCTGATTCTCTGAGAAGGGTGTTATTCAGGTGACAGTTTTAAAGACAGACGTACAGGGAAGGGTGAGTGATATCTTTGAGAGGATCAAAGAGCACACATAACTCATCTTTTCACTAATACACTGTCAATTTGTGTCTTTACAATATTCGCAGGAACATCATTTATCAGTGGTTGTTCATTTCTCTGGGTTGGCAGGGCAACCAGTTTTTACTGTGAAGCTTCATATCCCACCTGGGGAGTAGCTATGCATGTGAGGAAGGTAACTTTTTCTCCTATTTGCCTTATAGCTCTAATGCCATGAAAAAGAAAGGGTGGGGAGAGAGAAGGGTTAATTAATGATGCTGCAAAGGCAAACAACTTCTTAACATATATACCAAAGTCGTCACTTGAATCTACATAGTGCTATGAAAGCCTAGGACAAGATTTTTATAAGATAAGGTAAATTTTTGGTATTGCTTTCTCATGAATAAAAGACTTGACATTTTCTTCTTACTGTTTTGGATCATTGATCCTCCTTTTATTTCATCATCATAACATATTCGAAGACTCTGAAATAACGTGGGAACTTCAACCTTATTACAAGATCTGTATTACAAACAATGCATGAATGTGCAGAAAAATAACATTGAATGTGATAACGTGTATCAAATCTGATTAAACTATGATAAACAGTACACTCAGCTAAGAAGACATATAGCATTCCTAAGACATGTCTTCTATGAAAAAAATGTATACTGAGGAAAAGCTGAAATTAGTATCAGTGTGTGAGTACAAAACATTCCTCATTGTTTGATTTTGTCTCATTTTACTGAGTTCTCCTTTCTGACTTACGAGGCTTGCTTTTCTCCTACTCCCTTTGCAAGGTTCTTTCTTAGTTGCCCTCCTGAGCTTCTGCAAAACACACCCAGCAGCAATCAAAAGGAATATATTTGGGGTTTTTTTCACTTCTGGAATCTTGGTCTTTCTTTTTGTAGATGTGACACTGTATTATGTCTTGGTCTTTCCTATCTGTCTTATTACTGTAGGTGAATTTTTGCATATGCAGACCAAACACTGGTATACCACAGAGGAAGATTTTTCTCTGTTTATGAACCTTGGCGTATAGAGTTAAAAAAAAAACCCAAACATTTTGACAATCAATAGACATCTTTGATTTAGAGAATGTCAGCTCTCTAAAATGATTTGGTTTTGACTGAGCCTGAAGCCACTGCCTTCCTTTGCAGGTCATCCTGATTCACAAGTTACCCTCCAATTTGTATATGTTGGCAACAACTACCTGTGTTCATCATAATTTGCTCCTGACTGCCTGACTTCACTATGAAAAAGAAATAGGGTAATAGAACCAAGATGGCAATAAGACAAATAGAAGGGAAACTTTGCTAATGACAGAGGGCTTCAAGGTTGAATGAATTTGTAACAGTTGGTCGGGCCCACTGGGCCACGGGAGTGTGCACAACAAGCTTTGTACAAACCAAGTCAGACAACAAAAAATGAGTAGAGTCCAGCACAATGGTCACAGACATATCACACGGTGTCCTGCTCCATCTGCTGTGATAAGTATGTCAGAGGCAAGGTGGGTCACTGGTGAGCAGCATCCTGTAATAGGTCATTTCCATGTGGACAGTGCAATTGTAAAGGCAAAGTCTGGCTTTGGACCAGTTGGATACCTTTGACTCCTGAACAGTGACCAGCTGTCCCACTGTCATAGGTATCTTTCACATCCCCAGCAAATATGGATCACTATTTCAGACACACTGCTGAAGATTTGCTTCTCTGAGTGGAGAGAGAGAGAGGAGGTAGAAAAATTGTGCTGGCCTCACCTCGAACTCTCCTCGAACCTGATCAAAACAGGCCTGTAGAAAGCAAAAGTTCTCCTAAGCAAGACCTGTCAAGCTGCCCAAGACGTCAAAATGATTTGCTGTGACCCTGGTCTGTGACAGCTCAATCAGTACTAGGTCGTGTGCAACTTGCCAGTCTGGATGAATATTGCAGTGTCAATGACGTATTTCTAGTGAACACTGTATCTTTCAAGTTGTTGTTGGACTAAAAATATGACAGGTCATTGGCTTCTAGACTAGTCCTTTCACACAAATTCTACAGTTGGCTGTCTGACCTTCCTGACACTGGTAGTGTCAAGTTCCTGAAACACAAAGAGAACTTAAACTTTGGCAGACACCAAGAAGTTATCCACTGCCACAACAGACTGACCTTTCCCACTCTAGGTAAGTGTTTATCTCATGTACATATGCGTCTTGATTTCCTGGAAGGAATATTTAGAATACATGTAAACTTTGTTGAAATGCACTGCTTGTTCTGGAGATGACAGCATTTCTCTAGGTGTATAAATCCATGCTTTGTGTGTAAATCACTTAGCTGCTGAGATAAGCAAGTAGCCCTTAGTGGTCAGCTAGCTCCTGTTGCTGTTTACAGCCTCTAAAATCTGTTTACAGAGTGTTTGTATGAACACTCCCTATTATTTTCATTTGTACTTTTTATCCTGATCTCATCTGAGCTTGTTTTACTGTGAGCTTTTCACTCAATGTGGAGTATGTGAGCAAACATACTGCTCCAGGGAAGACAGAATTTCTTATTTGCCAAAGATTGGCTGTGTGATAAACATCACTTAGTTTGAATCAGAATTGAAAATTCTGCCTTAGTGCAGGAATGGTATAAGTGCAAAAATGCCATAAAAGTGTTTCATTATACAGTAATTTGAAGAATTAATTCTGGTTCATTTTCTTTGCCCTCAAAAAAAATTTCATTTTGTGGCAGCTCTGAGTAGTTTTATGCTATAAAAAGATGGGTTATTCCTAAATGTCCCAAGTCAAGGAGACAAGGCAGAAGGATGGCTTGGCTGAACATGGATCTTAGAAAAAGGATAGAAAAGGAAGGTTATTTCCAGTGGAAGCAAGGTCAGGTGGCATGAGAAGAATACAGAGATATTACTTGCCAGTGTAGGGAGAAAATTTGTGTGGCCCAGGCTTGGTTAGAGATGAAGCTGGCAAGAACTGTGGATGGGCAATAAAAAGAGTTTTTTTCAAAAAAGTTAATGGCAAAAGACAGTTACAGCCCATTACAGGATGAGGATGGTCATCTCACAAACAGGGACAGAGACAAACGGAAGTGTTTAATGCATTCTTTGCCTCTGTCTTCAACATGGGCCAGGACTCAATGACCCTGATGGTTCCCTTCCAACTCAGCATATTCTGTGATTCTATGATTCCAAGTTATTTCTGTCATTCTGTGTATCCCCGAGGTGTGGAAACATGAACAGCTCTAGCAGCACAAGTCTTTACAGTGTTTTTCAGTTTTTCTGTAATACATTTTAAGATGAGGAAAGGTCATGAACATACCAGAGTGCTATGGGGCATAACTAGAAAATATTTGTGGTCTGTGATTGATTGTGAGGAAGATAAGGGTCCTGTGATGAATCTAGATTCTCAATATAGTCTGCTGCTGCCTGCTCTAGCATGTCTCAGCAGATGGAAGCACTCAGTATTGAACACCATATATATGTTAATTGTGCTATTTACTGTCACACAGTTCTTTAAAAACCCAATCAGACACATTGGGACCAGTGTGAAGAGTAATTAAGATGGTATTGTTCCTCCTTCATTGTCATGAATTCTGGAGGTGCTTTGAGGTTGGGCCAGGAAATTGGTAATTCCTACGGCAGAGCAGCTATTTTGTTGCTATAGTCCTTGCAAATGGATCTGCAGCCTATCTAATCACGTTTTTTTCTTGACCACAGAGAATTTTTGGGATAGTTCAGAGATCATCATTGTCTTTCAGAACTGTGCCATTCAATTTGAATGCAGATTCAGCAGGTGCTAAACAAGTGAAAGCAGCTCAGCTGACAGCAGTTGCAGATTTAATGAAATTTTGGATAAAAACTACAGCGATCTGGTGTTTTTTTGAAAAGTTTGATGATATCTTGCTAACTGGGCTTTGGTAGTCTCAGTAACACAAACACAAGAATATCAGACACATTGGACCTCAGAAACCCCTAAAGAGACATGGGGAACTAGAAGACCCTGGAAAACACTGAAGAATCGACCTGAACCACAAGCAGAGGACAAAATGAATGCATAGGGTCAAACCCAGTAAATAGAAATTGATACAGTGGTATTCAACTTCAGCGTAGGAGGGTAGGGAGGTTTAAATAACTTAATGGCACTAACACGTTTTCCCAGCCTTTTTTGTCTCATGGATTAAGTGCCTTTCCTACTACCTTGCCTGCATCCTGGCTTCTGTTCAGCTGTCCTGCACACCACCTGTAAGCACAGTGTCCCACTCTGTCTGGGACCATGGTGCTTCATCTCTTCCTTTCTACTGAGCTGACTCTGATTCTCTGAGACAGGTGGGAAAAAGAAGCATTTGCCTCAGTTAAAAAATGTATTTCACTAATCAGCTAATATAGCTGTGAGGGTATGGTCTTCTGTCAGCAAAGAAACAGCTGAGATAAGTTTCAGGCAAATGCTGACTCTTGAAAAAATAGATTTTTCAGGTATGTAGACAAGTCACTAGCTTGTATCCTTTCAGGAGTTAAGGAAAATTCCTGCTTTTGTTTTTTCACCAGTAGAGCAAAAGGTTATTTTATTTAAAAGGAAAAAAACCATTGAACCAGTGTTCAACTCAACTAGTTGAGTAATTCACTTAGTTTGTGAAATCAAAAAGCAGCCAAGGACTTCTGCTTGAGCAATAAACTAGGGCTTTTCTTTAATTGTAAGACTCACATGTTCACCATGGTGCAGCACTGACTGGAACTACATTAAAGTCAGTCTCTCTCCATCTCTATGTGGATGTGAAATGTAATATTTTTTGTTTTGTGTAACCAAAGATCTTCGTTTAGCAAAATATTGTTTTTAGCAAGATTATTATCACAGAAATGCTGAACAAACCTGGTATCGGAGTTTTTCATGAGAACTTGAGATTTTGACCTATATTTTTCCATCCCTCAACAAGAGGCAAAGCCATATGAGCATTTCTCTGTGTCAGATGTCTAGTTTTGAATCAGAACTTCTTGATTTGGTACTCTGAGCAGAAGAGATCCAGACATCTCTCCTTGTAGAAACTCGGGATCCTAATGGAAACATTTCATGCACAATGAGATTTGATGAATCCCAGTGCTGGAAATTTGTTGGTCATCTGCAGTTGGAAGGCGTAAGATTTGGGAAAGGGGGAACTGGTAAGCCATCTTTGCTAAATAAGGTTCTTCCCTACTATGCTGTCATCTTATAAATACATCTCATGTATTTCAGGAAGTTCTTGTTCCCATTTACTAAAAGACCTCCTGAAGTATATAATTCAGTTCCATTTAATATGTGTTTAGCTATCTTGAAAAATAATGCATTTTTAAACTTCCCTATGAACTGCATTTAAATATTACCAAGTCTGCACATACCAGCTCCTGCTGATCTGAGGGTTTCATTGCAAGCTGTATGAATTGTTACAGGGTACTCTCTTGAGACCACAGTGTATGTTGATTAAAATATCAAAATGAATGTGTTCTTACATTCTAGTATCAGAAATATAATTTACTGATGTCTACTAAGACAATTGACAGCACATTCAGTGATTCAGACAGTAAAACCAAGATTGTTCCTGCTCCAGAGTTTAATACTTTCAAAAAGAAGATACATAAATATTAGTAACAGGAAACTGCTGTTGTACAAACACTGTTACAACCTCTGCAGCAATTAAGAGGTAGGAAGCACTTAGGATTTTACTCACATGTGCACATACGGACACAGGCACATCCCCTTGTATAAGAGTCTAAATGTCCTAAGAATTCTTGCATTTTTGGCTCAATTTGTTTCAGATACAAGCTTTGAATACCCCACCTAACTTGCGGGAAATCCTTTCTCTGTGTTTACAGATGGGGATTTTTGTGTTTACATCATGCAAATCGAGAACAATGGTAGCTTTTTTTAAATTCTTTTTATCTCTTGGAATTGTTAGAGGTCCCACAGCTCTGCTGTCACTAGGTCACTTAGATAGTTTAGCTTTTCCCAGTTGTGTGTACTGTAACAGAGCACCTCTGCTTCCATACTTAAAGTCAGACTTCAAAGGATTCATCCAGTTCTTAAAGCTGGCTGAAGCATTGCATTTTTTATAGAAAAAGTAAAAAACAATTTCTTGTTCTAGACACAGTTTTTCAGCTGATATAACTTTACCAAAATATTTTGGCTTGCTTTGCTAAGGTGCACAGTAATGGCAGAGGGATGTGGTTTCACTTGCATTTGGTGACAGGGTTTCCTGTCACATGTCCTGCATTAAGTTAAATGACAGGGACATGCTTCTGCATTGGTAGCACATTGCTTAAGACCACAGACACAGCCTGATTGCAGCCATCCCTCCTTAGGACCTGTAGTTTCATAAGCAATGACAGGGACAGGGAACAGGGCTGGCCTGCTTCAGCTCAGTTTTGGATGTAGGCAGTGAATCTAGGCAATCTTCTTTACGTCATTGTATGTGGTTTGCAAAGGATAATGATTTAGACCACTTTCCACAGCATATTAAAAAATTCAGTGTAAGAATTCTTTTAAGAGTGTTGTTCAGTTTCTCTTTTTATAAAAACCCAGAGTCTAAGTAGCCTCATCAGAGCAATCACAGACATTTTTTATTTTTTATTATTTTTTATATAAAATATACACATAGGTAGATACAGAAACATATCATTCAGGCACCTAGATTCTTTATTGATCACTTTTTTAAATTTTGATTTTTAATTGGATTGTAATGTGAATTTGGCTAAAAGATGATGTGATGTATACAGATGATGAATGCAAAAATACTTCTATTCAGAAGAGCTTATCATTTAAACAAGAACTTTTACAAGTCATGGCATACATAGAACCTTGCAAGAAATAATATGTTTGAGATTAAAAAAAAATATTTATTGCCAGTAATTATATATGTAGTGTTAGAACCTGAATCATGAAACAGAACTTCAAATTCTTGCTCATTCATGTGTTGGTGAGCAGTATTGTGCAATTCATCTAGGAAAATGGAAAGTGATCTTAAAAACTTTCTAAACTATTAGTTCTTACTAGAAAGTAACTCACATACTTTCTAGAAAAGTCCAAAGAAGTAGCTGGGCAGCAAATGTGTAGAGATGACCCATGTCTTTTGCTTGTACTTCAGTTCAGTTATGAGAGAAAAGCATCCTTCTGAGAGATGGTATTTAAAATATATTGAACATAATATACATTGTTTCTACTGCATAAAACAATAACTTAGTAAATGCTGCTGCTGAATTTCTTAAACCTAATGTGATGCCTGAGTTATGTCTTTGCTTGTGTGTTAGTGCCTGGCAAGCATTTTTCCTTTGTTGATGCATTTCCTTTTAGACATGATATTATGGGGGTTTGAGTATGTCTTAACTGGTTTTGAATCTGGTCTGTTGTTTCTGACACGTTACTTTTCCTTTTGTGTAGCATCTCCTAAGCGTGCTTGATAGACCCAAAATCTGGGTCTGGTATGGTTTTCCTGGTGTTTCTGTTGTCTTTTTAATTCTTTATCACAAAGTTTGCAGCAACGCTAAAGAGTAGTGAAGTGATGTAAATCTGTATTAACTTGGCGATTTCACATGGAAGTATTCTGTTATCAGGTGTTTAAAACCCTACAAGTCACCTTACACATCTGAATATGATGATATTGATGGACTGGAATGGCATAGACCTGAAAGTCCATGTTATAGGACTTGACAGGATAATGCCTTCTGAAAAGAAACAAAACAGGTGTTGGGGTTAGCTACCTGTTCTGTGCATACATCTTTGAATGTTCTTAGTGTGAATTCCTACTAATATACAGCAGGTTAATATGCAGTAAAAGCAATAACAGTATCTCTGTTTTCAACTTGTTGTGTGTTTTGTATCCTGTACATTAGGCTTTTGTGCAACACGGATTATCAAGATTTCTCTCCAGTTGGACACAGTGAAATATCCTCTGCTAGATATTCCATCAAAGCTTCCAGGTGTTTTTTTCAATGAGCAGTGGGACCCTTTTTTAAGATTTTACTCAACAGTTCTGTCAGCTTTAATGGTAGCGTGGCTGCTTTAAAATCACCTTTCTCCTTTTGCTTCTCTGTTTATCAGTTTCTTGATTATAGTCTATATCTCTCATATTTGCACTGGACTGGTTCATGTATTTTACCAAAACCAAATCATGTGCTGAGCTAGTGGACTGTTAGAACTCCTTTGAAATGCTGTGCCCGTCCACTTATCTGCTTTATCTCAATTATGAGTAAGTTAATGCTGACTGAATAATTGGGTATTACCAGTAAATACGTGGAACATGACCTCTCTCACAGCTTATGAGTCCCTGACTCCTTTGGGACTCTTTTAAGTGCTTGGGTTATACTGCTTCAAACAGCAAACACTGATGAACTTGCAAAATGGTGCTTTCCATGGTGTGATTAACAAATGGCTCGTTATGTGAGCAGTAGACTCACCCAGATAATGGTGCAGGACAGTGGAACCTTACTTGGACTGTAAAGCAGATCCTTCTATCCAAAGCCTGAAACTTTGGATATGTCTCCATCACAGATGGTAGCTTTACACATAAAGCTGGAGCTAGTTCTGAGTAAGTTGATGTGTCTAGAGAGGGCAGCTCAGTGCCATACAAAAATATGAGCCTTGACTGACACCAGCTCAGACTCCACTTCCAGTGACATACCCTGCTTCCCAGTTAGAATAATTGCACAGCAACAGAGCTCTACACTGAGGTAGCCACAATGCGGACCCCTTGGCTAACTAGTTCTCAGTTGGAATAAATATCTTGGAAAGTCTGTTCCCTGTGCTGAAGAGAGGTATTTTATACTGCAATGCTTATATATTGTATCATCTTGGATTTTTGAGCATATATATCAGAAGGATACAGGATAAAAGTGTAAAACTTCCCTAACTAATCCAAATCTGCTTGTAATTTCAGAATTCAAGTATTTCCTGGAATGCATCTCTTAAGGAACATGCTGCTTCATTTCAATGCTGATAAATAAGTAATTATTATTCTTCCCCAGAAACAACATAGAGCAGGCTATCACAATCCTGGAAGGGCAGAGCCTGCATTTATTTTATTAAGGTTGCAACCTACTATCTCCTCAGTGCTCAGCACAGGTCTGCTCTCTGCTCTTTGCCCTGAAAATAGTACTGTAGTTGTGCTATACTCTAACATAGCACTTTAAAGATAAAAAGGGTTGACCTTGACCTCAAGCCCTTAGAGAGAATTGAGCTTTAAGAAGTCACCTGAGGGAAGGTAAAAGAAGAATTTTAGCCCATTATCTTTTTTTTGAAAATTTCGTTATCAATATTTCAGGAGACACATTTACTGAATATCTTTCTAACTGTTGTATTTTATGTGCATTTTTTTAATAAGCCAAGAGAGCCAATGGGTGCTTTGATGGTTTTGTGTAACTCTGCTTCTCTGTATTGAATATTTATTTTGACAGTGTCTCCCATTAACAATAAAACCTCTTTCCCTCTGCTTTTCCCCACCTAAGCTCTTTATAATCAGCACAAATGACTGCAAGTTTTTTCCCATTTTTCAGGAAAAAAATTACAGATACAGTACTGGATTACATGAAGCGTATTAAAAAACTGGCAATGATTGACTTGCATGCTGTTGTCACTTGCTATAAAACAAAACTAAAGAAATTCTATCCAAATCTAGACAAGATTTTTTAACACAAAAACTGTGTAGCCATGATGTGTGATAATAAAATCAACATCAGCACAGTGCCTCGCTCCAGTAATAACTTTGCCTACAATAAGAAGTTCAGTAATAGTATGTTTTTGTGGAGAGTGTGTGTATAAATTGGTGTCACCTTGCAGCTGAGATCTCTGTCTCTATGCTCTCAATTGTGTAGTTGCCTCTTCCCAGCTTTTGGCACTACTTCTTTGGTCACATGCTAAGATGACTCAATTCACTAACCAAGCAAAAATGTTTAGCTTGAATAAGTTCACAATGCAAGCAGACAAGTGCCAGAGTTAACAGAAGGTGAAAATGGTGTTTGATTAGACAAGGAAGATGGAGGAAAGAGGAAGTGGGATCTCTCCTTTTGAGTGATGAAAAAATATTAATTTGGCTCCCTGTAATAAAAACCCATATTTAGCTATACAAGTAAACTGCAAGTACAGTGATTATTCTGCAGAGACGATAGAGAGATTGTTCTAATGTGTGTTTCTCATTTCTTTAACTTGCGTGCTTGAGAATTTATAAAACAAATTAGCAGAATGGTGCAATCATTATTAAGAACAGGCCAGTTTGAACGCAGCTCTTCTTCTGGCGGAGAGTTACACATAACTGTTCAGCTATTACAGTTAAAATCCTTTATTTTCATCTACATCTAATGTATATGGCAATGCAAGTATTGCACTCACCAACACCAACCGGTGATGAAAATAGGAATTAGTTAAATGCCATTAGGCTGCATATTGCTAAACTCTGTTTCTAAAGAGTAAATACAGTTTGCCAGAAAAAAGGAAGAATGTCTGCTGGAGTCTCATTTCTAAAAATGATCTCCAGAACTTTTGTTTTTAATTTTTTTCACAAATCATTTTCATGTCTGAAGTAGAGAAATATGCAGACCTTTCTTTAAATAGCCCTACCACCGACAGCAGAATAATGATCAGAAAATTCTGTCTAAATAGAATGTTCACTCAAATCTTGCTCAAATTTTGGCTGTCACACAACTCATGCTAAGGCCATGCTGGGAGCAGCGCCATTAGCTCAAAATGAAGGCAACACGTAGGCAGGGTATGATTGGGCAGCAATGGCTAAAGGTCATTGTGCAGCCACTATCACCCACAGCTAGTGATCTCCTGCAGCATCCTTGCATTAGCAGTTGTCTGGAAGTTACCTCAGAATCCAGTAAAAATGGATGGAAATAGATCAGATTTCCAAACTAGAAGGTGTAAATACATCAGCTTAGCCCCCAAAAAGTTGAGGTGGATCCAGCAGCAACTGGTCTCCCAAAGTTTTCATGCTTCTTGGTGGAATACAGGGAGTGCCTGCATCATGGGGAAGGAGGAAGGATAAACATTCTCACCATCAGCTAGGTAACTAATTTGTTCATAGGTGCATGAGTTGCAAGTTATGATTTAGAGAACATCTGAGTTAGAAACTTCATTAATTAAGTAATGAATTAGTGAATTCCTGTGTTATACTATTCTATACAAATAGGATTGAGCCCTTGTTTGTCGTGTTTATTGATTTTCTTTCATGATGAACTCAAAGGTTTGTTTTACAGAGTATGTTTTCCCATACATGTGAGAGATCCAGACAGACAGTGACAGATGAGCTAGGAAGAACTCTGGGACATTTGGCTTTACTTTAGAAAAATCACTAGCAAGTGAGGAAGAGTGGGCAGATGTTGCAGAGGAATGGAAATTTAGGTTGAAATGTGCTGGACAGATCTGTTTGAGCCTGACCAAGCCCCAGTGTGTACTGGTGTGATACTGTGCCCTGTAGGGCAGATAGCCAGGTAAGACGATATGGAACACTGCTGTTTCCATCAGTGGAACTACAGGTCAAATTCCAATACTTCTAGGTAAATCCCTTTAGGGACAGCATGTCTGGAAAATCAGAAATATAAATTTAGCAAAGAATTTTTAAAGTTGTCTTATCTTTAAAATACTAACCTCGTCCTAGTCTGATTTCACTTTCTGTGTGAGCCCAGATTCTCAGTATGTTAGATCAGAAAGAGATCTCTTGCCAGCAAGAATTTACCTCTTTTATCACCACTTTAATTTGCCATCCCATTGCTTCTCAAGCATAGTCCTTCATGGAGACATCAAGCTTCCCTGCCGTGTGACAACTGTCAGCAATAGAGCACGTTAATTTTTGCAGACAACCTAATACATATATTGGGCATAAAATACAAACTGATATTTATCATTTTATTCTGTCTTTTTCTCCCTCTGGCCTAACCTCTTCTACTCCAAGCCATTTTTCATAGTATAAGTGTAGCTATAGGTGCTTCCCTGTCGCTGTTCTCGCCGCAGAACGGAGAAACGACATGGAGTCCAGGCTCAGGGTTCAAGGAGGCCGAAGCGATTTAATAACTTCTTAGAGGGTTTTTATATGTTAGTTCGCAAAAAGTGTACTGTATGGCATAAGGTGATTGGTTCTTTTGGCCATCCACCCCTTAGGGTGATTGGCCAAGTTCTAAGACACCCATCTCTAAATATTTTCCAGTTGGGACCATAACAATGGTGAAAAACGACTTAGCAGGTGCAAAAGTTTACAGAACTGTAACATTGTTTTGAATTACTTGCATGGGAAAGACAGAGCTCTCACAAAATGCTGCTGAGAGCTGAAGAAATTCCTTGCTGAAGCTTTTTCAGCATCCATACTTCCCCCAAAGCACTGTATTCTGTCAATTCAGAACACTCAGTATTGAATTATTATTATTATTATATTATTATTATTATTAATATTATCCAATCGTATGTACTTAAGGTATTTAAAATTAAAACCCCCCACCCAAAAAACAGTAGAGTGATTATAGCTTGACAATGTGTTTTCCCTTATACACCTCTAAAAGAGAGAAACTTTAAAGCAGAACAATAATGGTTGGAGTTTGACATTTGCTCATCTCAAGATGGCAAATAAATAAAGAAAATTCTGTCTTACTGGAATTTGAACAGGGATATGATGATTTACCTAATGGAAGAATCTTGGTTTCAAGGTTACCAATCCATTGTGTGCTATCAGATCAGGCAAAGTTTAATGTACTACTTCCTGTCATGCACAAAGTCTGGTATGGGGAAAGAATTTATGTGCTTGTAGAAAGACAAATAAATGGAAGAACGTTCCACTCATCCAGATGTACTTTTGGTACCTAGATTTATAACTGGAGTGAATTAGACACCAAAATAAAGACTATTTTGTACTTTTTTTCTGGTCACTGATATGAGCATAATAAAAGTAGTGTTAGTGAGTCCAGATAAGGGCCATGAAGATGATCAGAGGCTTGGAGCAGCTCTCCTAAAAAAACAGGCTGAGAGAAATGGGGTTGTTCAGCCCTGAGAAGAGAAATCTCTAGAGAGAGCTTAGATCACCCCTTCATTATGTAAAGGGGGCTACAAGAAAGTTGGAGAGCGACTTTTTCCCCATATTAGAAAAAAATTATTTCCTGTGAGGATGGTGAGGCACTGGAATATGTTGCCCAGAGAAACTCTGGTTGCCCCATCTCTGGAAGTGTTCAAGGCCAGGTTGGATGGGGCTCTGAGCAATCTGGTCTAGTGAAAGATGTCCCTGCCCATGGCAGGGGGGTTGGAACAAGGTGATTTTAAGGTCCCTTCCAACCGAAACCATTCTATGATTCTATATTGCACATGAATTACAATAGTAATGTATTTTACACATTTTGCATTCAGAAAGGGGTCATATGCCCATGTTTTACTTCAGAAATTCAAAAGTTTCAGAACTGGATGAATTGAAGGTGCATTTCTTAAGAATGGTCCTACTCCAGATATGCCCAGGCTAACAAGTTCTCCCACTTCAGCTAAGTTGGTAAGCTCTTGAAAATAAATAACAAAAGGTATCCTTCCTTGATTGTTTTTGATGGAGATCAACTGTCTACAGAAAAATGAAACAAAAAGTACTAGATTTTTAATTACCTAATTGTAAAGCCTGTCCTCACCTATTGGTTACAAATCACTTTCATAACTATTATACATATGTAACTTTCCGTAACTATTGCAGTGCCATTATCCAGTTGCCATGAAGTCTGTATGACAAGTAGGACAGCAGTTTCAATTAGTCTAAAGTATATTTTGTTCTGGTGCAAATATGAGCATATATATGACTAAACTATGCCAGATTTATTCATACCAGATAATTCTATTCCTTTTACAGATTTAGAAGGAAATTAAATTGTAATATCAGACCATATATTTTTCCATGTATTGTTAGGTTAAAACTTTAACACATCCTGCCATATTGTATTTGAGATTTCATGTCCCCTCTTCGTTATTTGGCTTATCAGCTATTTTCAAGTTTCAAAGGATAAGAACAAGATAAGGAAGAGAATGAAAAGGATCAATGGAAAGAACAAGGAAGGCATAAATCCTTACATGTAATTGTGAGTCAACACAGTGCATCTTGAAGGGAGCCACACCTAGATGGGACAAGATCAGTATTCCAAAATTTCAGAAACTAATTTGGTTTTAAAAGGAATCATAGAATTGTAGAATAATTTAGGTTGGAAGTGACCTTGAGAATCATCTAGTTCCAGACTTCCTGCCATGAACAGGGACACCTTCCACTAAACCAGGTTGCCTTGAATTCTCCCAGGGATAAGGCCTTTGCAATTTCTCTAGGCAACCTCTTCCAGTGTTTTACCACCCCTCACAGCAAAGAATTTCTTCCTAATATCCAATCCAAATCTACCTTCCTTCAGTTCAAAGCCATCACCCCGTGTCCTATCATTATCCCCTTGTAGAAATGTCCCTTTCCAGATTTCTTGTAGGCCCCGTTGAGGCACTGCGAGGCTGCCACAAGCTCTTCCCGAAGCCTTCTCTTCTACAGGCTGAACAGCTCAAATTCTCTCAGCCTTTCTCTCCGTCTTCATTGGAAAGGTGTTCTGTCCCCGTGATAATCTTTGTGGCCCTCCTCTGGACCCACTCCAATATATCTATGTCTTTTCTCTTCTGAGGGCCCCAGAGCTGAAGGCAGTAAGCCAGGTGGGCTATCACAAGAGACTAGAAGCGATGACAGTTATGAATTTTGCCCAGGAACTCATTCTGCAAGTCTGTAAAGGAACTGCAGTTCAGGAGAATGAGAAACTCTAAAACTAGTGGCAGGTGTCGAGTTCTAACAAAACTTATTATAATAGGAACAAGTCAGAGAAGCCAGTTCTTTAGCTTAGTTTGACCCTGTCAATCAGTGAAACATGATAGAAAGGGAATTTAAAGTCAGCTTTTTCTTAAAGGAAATGGGAAATTGGTGTATATCTCTAAGACTTTTTACCCTAAAACTTTATCAAATAGTTTTGCTTTCCACTCTTAAATTAGTTTAATCTTTTACCCTAAAGATGATAATGCATGTGGACCACTGCAAATAAAAACAAACCAACAAACAAACAAACAAAACTCTAAACAACAAAGTAGTTCAGATTTAATAGTAAAAGAATTGAAGCACCTACACTGTCTTTTTGGTAACAGAGAAGCAAATTTTTATTCATGTCAGGAGAACTTTTATGGGTTGATGAGTCTCAAAGTGAAAACCAAGCAAGGAACCCACAACACAAAAAGTAAGGCAAACTTCTCGATGCTAAGGTATCTGGCTAAGTTTGGAAAAAAAGTTGTATCAATACTTTTAGGATTCCAACTATTTCCTGGGTTCTAGTGGAGTATACAACCTTTTATAAGCTTTCTCTTTAATTTTTCAATAATTATTTCTTCCTAAGATTTTGCAAACTATTTTTTTACTATTTTTACATATAATAAAATAAAGTCCAGCATATAAATTCCTTTGAGGTTATTTACATGAAAGAAATAAAAGGAGCAGAGAGAGTACACTTTTCTTCCCTCCAAGCCTTATTTGATCACTCTTTTCCAGGGTGTAAATACTGCCTTCTATTTCTTTGCCTACAACCAGGTAAAATAAGGAATTACAAAGAAGCAGTAAATCTAAATTATATAGAAAAGATGAATAAGTACCATAAGGAAAGTGTAAGGTCTTGTGGATAATGTCTACATAAATTCAGTTGGAGATTCAGTTCCCTGGTCACTTATTTGGACTAGGCACTTGCAAAAGTAATTGTGGAAGGAAGACTATCTCATACACAATTTAATTTCTTTCTGTGTGCAGGCAACCTTCCATGGCTACATTCACAACCCTCTCAGAGCATGGAGACAGGCAAAACACATGGAAGAGAAGCAGCCTAAGCCTCACATCACACATGCCACAAGGTGATGGGCAATGCTACTGACTGAGTGGTAAATTATTACCCCCTTGAAGCAATGAGGAAACAATGTATTTAAGTTTGGCCCCTGAGGTGTGGCTCTGGGACACATTACCTCCTGTGACTCCCCCTGGAAGGTTAAACACCAACCTTTGCTTAGGGCTGTGCCCAAGAGTATCTTTTGGAAGCAAATTCAGGCTTTTATTTCTGCTCTTAGCTGTATGCAGTCAGCCTAGAAATGGAGTGGTGGCCCTGTCTTCTGCTGCCAAGGGTGCAAGGCAAAGCCTGACCAGTACTCAGATATTCTTGAATCAGTTTTGCATCATTGTACCTGGTTGTAGGCGAAATGTTGTGGCTTCTGGAGCTCTAGCTTCATAAAGACGCAGATGACATTTAGTTTCACTGCATATTTTTTTGGCTGCTTTGGCTTTCCCAGAGGTGGGCTGAGCTTTGAACGTCAAAGAGGCAGATAACTGATGCAAAATGATGGTGGTAGCCTGGGCTGCAGAAAACTTTCTGTTTATAAGACATATTCTCTAAAGGATTGTATATTCATTAAAGCATTCCCGATTTGAGCAATGAGCTTTCGATTCCACTCTGCTTCCTGTATGTATGTGGCTGTGGAGGCTAGACATAATTTAGTATCTTGACCTCTCCAATATTTTCTCAGATTTTAGTTTGGCTGCCAATGTGGGTGTTGTAGTATATCTCAGTGCCATTATATAGTGCAGTTAATTAATACATCACATATGCGGGCAATGCTTCTAGGATTTTTTGATTGATTCTATACGTGGCCAAATAAAGCTCAAAAATAATGTGAATGCCTCCTACCCATGTTATCTGTTACTTAGAGTATTCAGTAATAATTTATTCTTTGCCATAATTTTCTGCAGGGTTTCTGTGGGACATTTCTACATTATAAGAGTTTTACTGTGTAAAATATGTCTGCCTGAAACGAGGAAGCATGTAAAGGCTTCCGACTTGCTTCAGCACTCATTTTGTCCTGCTTATTCTGTATTTCAAAGCTACTGTATGGCTTGGGGCAGGCATTAGGAAGTCCTACATCTTTATATCTGCAGTATCACTGGCAATTTGCTGAATGTCCTAAGTTGATGGTCACTGAAAGCAGTGGAGTGAATACCCTGTATTTTTCAGTTCACACATCTCTGCCAGGCGTAGTTGTTAAGCTTTGAGCACATAGTAAATATTTTTCTTGAGAAGAAGGCTGGAGAGGATTTCACATAATGTCATGTCTTCTGATACTAACAATTAAGGAACTTACAGGATACAATGAGATATAACCAATAAAGGAACTTACAGGATAAAAATAGATATAATCAATATGAAAATGAGCATCCCAGAACTTCCTGAAAGTCATTATTAAGCCTCCACATATATTACTTCAGTGAGTTTATTCAGAGAGAGATTCCCAGGTAGGAGCCAAAGGTCATAAAATGGCCCTTTGCTCTCCCTGGTTAATGATAGGCTATGGCCAATAGAACTCCCTGATTCATTGACAACATTAATATTCCAGTGTCCTGAAATACAGAAAGTAATGAAGTGGTAAACAACTCTGCACAGTGGTAGGTGATAATGCAAAAAGAGAGACATGTTGCTAATGGGAATATGCATGCACTGGTCTTTTACAGCAGCTGGAGAGCAATTTCCTATTCTTTTGTCTCACTTTGATGTCAAAATAATTATTAAACAACTAAGTACCCCCATTTGGCAAATGGTCTTTATAGCAACGGTCTTCTCTGCCCACAAATATAAAAGGGTGGGACTGAATGACAAATATGTATATCTTGTATCAGTTTGTGTGGATTTGCTAAAATACCAGCAGAGGCCCACACAAAAAGAAACTGTAAATTGTCTGTTAACAATCCTGTCACAAGGAAGAATGTGTATGTGTCTACAAAAGGAGAGTAATTTTTAGAAGTGGCCCACTCCACAAGAGCCTTCATGACAGCTAAATGTGGTTTAACAACAAAAACACTATGGTTTAATGTCCTCCTTTGGTAAGTTACTGACCAGTTACTAATGGGTACTGAAAGAACACATTGCATCTGCCCATCTTTATTCAAGGGTCTGGGTACTAACATTAAGAAATGCAGTAATGTGCTTTGTCTGGTTTCTGTGTACTTTTGTTCCTGTAGAAGTAATGCACTGAAGTGTTTTCCTCCTGGGCACAGTATAAAGACAACCATAAATGTTCTGTACAAGTAATTCCTGCTTGTTTGTGAATGAATGGTTCACAGGAGTAAGACACATGGGCAGTAGAGATGAAATAACAACACAGGACCCAAACAGATAGACTCTGCTTATGCCAGAGTGCAGTTCTGCTGTCTGCACCCCACATTGCTGGAAGCACCTGTGTTGAGCAGCTCAGTGCAGGGATACAGTGAGAGTTCTGAACAGCATTAACTCATCCAGTTTGCTTGGCCTTGGAAGCCAGAAAGTGACAGCAGCAGCCCTGGAGCAGTGCATGGTGAAGGCTCACTTCAGGAAGCTGATCCCAGTGAGATGCAGAACACTGGCAGTTGCTTTCATGAGCCACAAACAGATTCAGAAACCACAGTCTGAAACTGCGCTGGTGTTCAATGGTGTTCTAAAGCAAGCAGCTGTGTGTCTTGTCTCTCTGACAGTAACTATTTTTTCGGGTTTTTTTTTGCAAATGTAAAAGCACTCTTCACTATTTCTGTGTCTCTGTTCTGCAGTTTGAGAAAATGTTTCTCCTTCTCACTTGCAGATTCTCCCAGCACACCTACATATGTCAAGACACTTTTACACATTATTTTAAGGTAAAGGGTTGATTGTACATGAATACCAACATCAATGGGCTTTAATTTGTTTGGGTTTATTGGAGCCAAAAGACTTGATTTGAAATAATACACTCAAAATCTCAGCCTGATTAGAATATTTCCATAATATCTATCTGAAGTTGTTTTAAAAGATAGATTTACTTAGATTGTTGTTATTTGATCTCTAAATCTGTTAAAGCAACAGGTGGGAATCATTACCACTGAAAAAAGTTTAAGTGAATGGTTCTTAGTGCTATTTCATTTCTCTTGTAGCAGACCATGTACACATCCCTCTTTCTTCAGTGGCAGTAATTTCTTTATCTACTGCTATTTTTCAAAATTCTGACTTGACTATGATGAATAGGAGATGTCAGATGAGTAGGAAGAGTCTCAGGAGCAACAAAGTTTGCTTCTGGAAAAGCAAAAACATACTGCAGGCTTTGCCTAAGGAAATTTAAGCTAGTTTTAAAAGCCATTAGACTGAAATGGATGGGTGAACAGTGACTAGCAAATATCTGTACTTAGTATTGTTTATACTGTAAGACCCCTTTTTATTTGATCAGTGAGTAGTAGAAGAAAAAATAATTTTAATTTTCTAATGTTATTTTTCTCATTGAAATTTTCAGTTTTACAATTTTTAATAATCATATAAAATTAATCTTTTCATTGTCTTGATCCCTTTATAATTGATGCTGTCCTGTTTTTGTTGTGTTTTGTTCTTGTCTAGAAATGGTGTACTCATGTAATTTTTTCTGTCCAAAAAATGTCTACCTGACAAGACCAGATTGTTGGGATAGCTGTGATACTCAGGTATGCAATGTGAACTATTCTGGGAGTGGCAGCTAAAAGGAGTTTGAACAACAATGCTTGCTAAAGACCAGTCCTCATGGCTATGAGTAAACCAGCTGAGAAATCCCAAATGCAAGTAAGCCATTCACAAAATTCAATGAAGTGTGTGAATGGGATGGCTGAATTATCTTGCTTTCATTAATAGCTGCTCTTAATGGGCTCCTGAGCTACCTTAGATATGAACCACAGCTGTAGAAGAAACAGTCAGCAAAGAGTATCTGTCTAATGCAAACAGAAGCAATTCACTTCCAGGAGGATGTTAAATAGAGGAGAAAGACGGGATGGAAATGGTATCAGCTATTGCTGGTAAGAAATCAAGGACTGGGAAATTCAGTAAGAAGCCATTTTCCTATAACATACAACAGCATGTTCACCCACCATCTTGAAAATAATGAAGTTACAGTAAGCTCAAATTAATATAAAAAAGAAAGAATCAAAGATGTATGTGTTGACTTTTGAAGACGACTTTCCTTCTTGTAGAATATCAGAAGTAGTATGCAACTTTTCTTAATAGAAGACTAGTTCTGGATTACTGAATCCTGCTTGTGCCTTTAAAAGAAAGTATGATTTCTTGGGTCTGAAGAGAGTTTGCATGGATAGCATTGTTATAAATGAAATGAGCCGATGTCTATAAAAAAAATGGAACAAATTTATTTATAGAAAATTTGGCAGAGTTTTTGGATAAAAAGCCACAATGCAGGGAAACAGCTCCGAGCCCGGGATGTCGGCAGCTGGGTGACAGACAACCTGACAGGGTGTCAGAGAAGCTCTGTTCACGCTGAGGTCTCGGAGTGGTGAGTTTTTATACAGTTTATTTCGCTGGAGGCAATCCTGTATTCAGAATCCAAAGTCTAAAGATATTCAGTTTGGTTCTTTGGTTATTCCAGTGAAGAACAATGTCCTTCCGATGAGGAGATGAGGTCTTGATGAAATCTTGTCTCCTCCCAGGAACAGATTGATGGTCCTGATATGTTGTAGATATCTTATCGTGGTGAGAATGGCCGGGTGGCTCCTCCCGAGATGGCCCATCTCCTGCTCAGCCACGGCTACAGGTATGATAAAGTTCTTCTCGGAAATCTTTTTTAGTTGAGAGAAAACTCCACATTCTTACGGGAATCTGCTCCCCAGTGAATGTGGTTTCATCATGTTTTGGGTTTTAAACAGAAATATTCTATACATGTATTTCAATATTAAACAGTTATAAACTTTATAGGCACGAATTAAACACTTATTTATAACAGCATGATTCATCAAACCTGCCAAGATAATCACCTCCTCATTTACATTCATGAGAAAGTACAAATCAACCAAAGAAAGAGATTTTTTGTTACTTCCCTCCCTCATCAAAGTCTGATGATGTTATATGCTCCTTCAGCAGCAGAACTGTAATAACTGGACAAGAGTATCACAAATCTTACAGTGATATGGAGGGAATGGCAAAAACCATTTCTTCCTGTTGTGCCTGCCTCTGTTCTCAGCTTCAGTCTCTAGCATTGCAAAATCTACCATCCATGAACTGCTGAGAGGCAAGAGATCCATTCCAGATACAAGAATCGGTATAAAGCTGCTTCCCAGCAAGATCAAATTATGGAGAGTCATCAAGACATGAAGCGTCTGCCAGAACCATGGTCCCTAGGCCACCATACACACCTCTTTCTATTTCAGGGCATTTTCTTGCTGTCCCAAGTAAAGTTTCACTGTTTTTCTTTTGCCCTGTGTTTATCATGTCCCAGTTTTTCATCTCAGGTTTTTCCAATTTTCTTCACTACTCACACTGCTTATACTGTGCCTTCCCTTAATACCTGAAAACCATGTTTCTGACTTTCTCTCATTTGTGTCTCCTCTCATTCTTAGAAGTTTTGTAAATTAGTATCCTGTGGCTACATCTTAACATCAAAAGCTGGAGTCATTCACACTGAGAACCATCTCTAAAACCTGGGATAATTATATTTACAGTTAGTCCCATATATCCAGGCTGACAAAACCTGAAATGCCAGCAAAGCCTTGCCAGCTCTTACTATACCGTGTAGTTATTTAATTGTTAAATAATGACACTGTGATCATTTCTGCGTTCATATCTCACGGAGATATTTCACCATTCATAGGTGATGCACTGTGGTTTTTCAGTGTGTGAGGAGATGCAAAAGAAGAATAAGCTTACACTTCAACTTTCCGTAGTAGAGAGGACTGTGCAGTGTTCTCTTTTCCTGGGATCTCTTGAGGAAGTTTCATAGACACTTCTCACTCACTGGCAAATCCTCTTCATACTACAATTAGAAATAAACCTTTCAGTGAAACAAAAAATTGTCGGAAAATATTGATTTCCTGATGCAGAACATCGGTTGACTTTTTTCTTCTTTGGCACTTAAAGTCCTGGGAGTCTAATCTCCCTCTACACTGTTGGGATCATGGAGTGTTAGTGTAGATTTCATGGGTCTGTGGCTTCTGGGCAGCCTGCAGATGGGGTCTCCCCTGAGGACAGGTTTTGATGACCACACAGGTTTCTCAGAGAAATTGTTGTTCCTGTCAATTCTGATTATTAATTTGTTAGAAGAATATTGATAGCTAGTAAACTTTAAATTCCTTGAGCAGCTGCAAGGCACCTGGGGCACTTTCCTTACAGCTTCAGTTTCTGGGAATACAAGTAACTGAAGAGACTGTCACACGTTTTCCAGCCAAATGTAAACAAGAGTAAGCAAACTGCTTTTCAGGAAACTTGATAACTCCTTGTACTTCACACCTGCTTCAGAACAGACTGTGTTTTAGACACAGTCTGGGCAGCAACATTTTGAAATTAACTCATTCTCTAGTATGCTAAATCTTAGCTCACTTATTTCTTCACACAGTACTGTACCAGAATAACAAGTTGTACTTAATGAGAGACCTATTGTAAACTGGAAGAATTATGTGATATGTGTTGGGAGATCAACATTTGGAATTAGTATAACAGAAGTTTGTTTTCCAATTGTTCCAACTGTTCCTATTGATCAGTGCAATTTCATTTATTTTCCTGTGTATTACAATCCATAACAGGAAAACTTCATTTTCTACCATGTCGAGTGGAATAATACTGGAACACTTTGATTCTTAATCAATTTTAATTGCCAAAAACGAACGCAGTACAGAGCAATCAGCTTCAGACCAAGTTATCCCGCAATGTTTACAAACAGCTGGTGAAAACTGAAATGGAATCTGGGTCCTACTCAGGTATAAGTTTGTAATCAGAATCTACCTTACTAATAGATAGATACCAAAAAGCTATCACTCATGGCAGGGAAAGAATAAAAACTAATTAATTCTGTTAACCAAATTTTTTTATGGCAAATCAAGAGAATGATTATACTTGCTGACCATTTCCATCTTTTTTATTTATAGTTAAATATGACATGAATTATTTTTTAATGGAAATTCAAAGGTAACCACAAGAGAAAAACCCTAATTTTTAGATACATTTATGATCCCAGGCAAAAGATTGCCAAGTTCTACAAGCAAAAATACTGCCCTGCCTCCACAGAGTCCCAGGTGCAGAACAGCCATTTGCTTTCCTGCCATGAGCTATCAATCTTCTTTCAAATGTATTCTCTATAAAAAGCATTTTAATGGTCATAATGGAACTATGTGTGTGTGTATAGATATATATAGTAAAAAATTAAGTGCAATAAAGCAAGTTTTCTGAGGAAAAGACATAACAGTAAAGTCTGTTTTTTCTTTTGACTGGAATCTTTCAGTTTCTGCTAAAACATTTCAAATATGCTAGATAACAATATAGCTTTGAAAGGACAACACGTAGGAGGAAAAAGAAGTCCTACAAGTAAACAGATCTTTTTGCTTAGTGTGTATTCCCCACTCGTCTGTGATATCTTTGGTGGGGTAGTCACTGTATTCAATTTCCTAAAGCAATACAATTTACAAAGACCCCCAAGAGGGAGAAGAATGACCAAGATTATATTAGCCTTTGTGTTTGATATATGGGAAGTTACTCAAAGCTGCAAGGAAGAACAACATGTAGAAGTGGCTTTGTTGTTGTTGCATTTGTTACATTGCCAAAATTTGAGTTTACTGAGGACTACAGTTCAGTTTGCAAACTAAAGCGATGTCTTATTTGATCTATAATAGGATCATACGCTCATCAGTTCAAAAGAAAATACAAATAATTTTTATATAACTATGAAAATGCAAAGAGATTTTAGCTTCTGAAAAAAAGGGTTCAGCTGATATGGTTTTCTTTGTAGCAATTGATTAAGAACTTTTGAAGCAGTAGAAATCAAGCCTATTGAAATCAATCACTCCTTGGTTAAAGATGCTTTAATTTCAAATATACTTAAATCATAGTAACTTCCAATTTAATACACTTCAAAATATCCAAGTGACATGTTACAGAAACTAGTCAGAGAAATACATAACTGTGAGGAACCACTCAGAAAATTAGGAAGTACATCTTGTCATCTTCTGGACAGGTTGTATGTAATAATTTTTTGGCAACTCAAAAAAACCCTCCCAGACCAACAAATCAAACAACCCTGGCAAGCATGTAACAGAAATTAGAATTACTTAAAAAATAGGAAAAGAAAAAGAGAAATGACAATCTTATTTGGAATATTTTGTTCACTATCTTTCACTTCAGTCCACATTCTTCTCACTTGATAGGGGTATTATTGATATAGCTGAATTCTGAAAATAGACCACTTAACCCTATTTTTAACCTTCAGAGGCATCTCCAGAAAGTAGTTAATTTTTATTTTGGAATATCCTGACTTTCCCTATGGACTAACTGTGTCTTTCCATTGATTAGGGAATGCTGAAGTGAGTATGGTCCTAACTTTAGTGAGGTATATCATGTAAGGTTCAATTAAATTGCATCCAACTCCAGAATATTGAAGTAGTAATTCAGAATGAAGCCACACTGACGAATCTGGGAAGCACGGCAAAAATTCTTGCATCTAAAGAAAAGGTTCAAAGCATTATATGGTTTAAGAGAAAAGTGAGTAAGAGTGTATATGCTAAATGCATATGGTAAAATAACACAGGAAACAAGATGGTGGAATCTTTTGTTCTTCCTATCAATAACAGGAACAAGGAAATATTCTGTGAAATTGTAGGATAATAAACTCAAAACTCATGAACAGGAAAAAAATCACTCAGTCCATAACTACAATCCTAATAATTAGAGGTAGGAGTGGCAAAGAGGTTAGTCAATTCTTGTGGGCATGAGTCACATTATTTCAAGTAAATAATAAAATCACTGAATGCTCTGGTCTGTAAATATAAATCCTGTCTTTTTTTTTTTTTTTTTTTTTTCAACTTCCCAGGTTTAAATGTCTCCTAATTTTATTAAAAATGTCTTTTGCTTATATAAAGCCTCAACATTCAAAATATTTTCTAGACTCAACCCCTGCTGATGGTTTTAATTTTTTTAAGCTGTATTACTCATACACTACTGCTTTCTATTTCAGAAACTTTCGGACCTTTCAGCAACCTCCCCTGTAATGAGAAACTGACACTGTTTAGTTTCTTTTTCCTTTGTTAGATTATTTTCTAGGTCATGAATCTACACATGAAGTGTTACTGATAAGCACCACTGCTAAAGCTAAATGAGAGATGAACAGAACAGAAAGATCACCCTGATTCAAACCAGTCACCTAGTTCTCTTACAGTGGCAAGTACCTGTTGCTCAGTAAGGAGTTCAAGAGCAGGATGAGTATGCCCTGGTATTTCTTGTTGGAAGGAAACTGTGTGTTTATTCCTGGAGTTTTGTTTGAATGTTGTTTTCCACTTCCCATTACAATTTTGAGCAGCCTGCAGGTTTTGAAGGTGCTTTGGTAGTGGTTAACTGGGACTGACTTCTTTCTCCTTAGCTTGCAGCTAGAGAATACTAAAGGAATTTCAATTACTTACTTCCACTGAAATGCATTTGGGCCTCTTCCTCTTTCCTCTGTCCCACAGCCTACAAATCATTATAAACATACTTCCATTGATATAACTGAAAAGTAAACACTATTTAAGGAATAGTGCCCCATATTAATACCATCAGCTAAATGATGATAAACCTATTTATATATAAAGAGAGCAATATTTAATCTACCATAATTCATTATGTGAGAGAAAGAAAACACGTTTGCTCAAGAGAAAAATAAAAACCAGAGATGCTTACTAATATTTCTTGTAGATCTACCACCATTGATAATCCAGAGTATTCAATCTTATCTAAAGACTATATATACCAGAATAAATAAAGAGATGATATGACAAGCAATTTGATTCATCTTGAGATTTGGTGATCAGACTATAATAATGAAGGATGCAATGCCCTTATGCACTATGTTTTATAATTAATAGTTAATCCAAATTAATTAAATAACACAGATTCTTTGATGTAGAGGAGAGATACATTTTTATCTCCCACTACTTACATTTGATATCTCTTTTTAATGCCACTAAGGTTGTATATAATGACTCTCCCACAGTGACCCAACATACACATTGGGACATCATCATTTCTCTTAGCAATTTGAGATGTCTGTGCATGTAGGGCCAGAAAATCAAACAGTGTCCTTTGATTAACAAATATGTCATCCTTGAGGTTCAAAGAGATTTAGCTGAAGAGTGAGAACTTTAATATACAGCTGGTATTCACGTCTATACAGGACAACGGTTTATATTGCGTTAAAGACCCTGAGCTTGCTGACTTGATTGCTGTAGAAGGCACTTGTTGCCTCAACATGGCCATGGTTATTTTCACCCCTGCTCTGATATGGAGGAGTGGGATAAAGATAGTTGTTGCAAGGTCATTGGCACAGAACATGATGATGCAAGGTGATGCAAACTGATTTAGAATAAACCAAGAGTTATTGCCTGACCTAATAGATGGATTGTCATAGTTGTTGTACAAGGGAATAGGGAAGTAAAAACTTGTAGCTTGTGTGGTTTCTTCAGATATGGAATACTGTACTGTTGAAGTGGTATTCTCCCGGTCTCTCTGCCTCTCTCAAACAAGTAGTTAAAAAAGAAAGTAAACTGGACATATAAAAATAGATTAAGGTAATTTTAAATTTGTTTAAGAGGAGAAATAAGTAAATAATGTAGAATATTGAGATCATAGTTTCAAATGTTTTAAAATTATTTTACTGAATCTCAATAAAGAACATGTTAGCTGTACTTCTCAGTGATTCCTCTTTTCACAGTAAAACTTAAGTGAAATATAAATAAGCAGAAGTAAAAATGAAAAGCTTAGTTATGCACTGTTTCCTACTCTGTCTTCATATTAATATCAAGAACAGTAAGTCAATAAATTTTTCTGGATCTCTAAAATAATTCTTGATGCTTGCTTTGATAGACACTCAAGAGCTCTAGGATTCAGAGAAGGAAAAATTAAAGCAAGACATTTATGAGACCGGAGGCACAGGGAAAAGTAGAATTTTGTTGATGCCCAAGTGTGATCCTCGTTTCCCACTCTTGCAGGGAATATGCTTAGGACATGTGAATATTTACCTCAACTTAATGTAGGAGCACCACATTCTCGGTGTCCATCTTGTCAAGGTGCCAAGTTATTTTCTGTAGACTGCAAGGATCTGTGGGGACAACAACTATTGAAAAAACAGTGAGAGAATCAGGCTGGAAGAAGGCCAAAAGAGGAATACCTCAACCTTACACTTTGCAGCCCATCTTGTTTAATATTTTCATCAGTGCTTTTGGCATCCACAACTGATTGCTGATAATGCAAAGTTTGGAGTCACCATCCATAGAGAGGAAGACTGTATTGAAAGGATATGGTGATACTGAGGACTCAGGTAGTTTTAACATAATGAAAAGAAAGAAATACAATAATCAGTTAGCTAGAGGTTCATTCATTGGAATCAATGGAAAAGAGTAGGACTTGGGTATATTAATGGATTTCAGGGTGAGTATTGTGATAAGTTCTGGGATGTAGCCATTGAAAACAAATACATTCACTTGTGCTTCAGGCCATATTTTTGTGATGAGGAAGTATTGCTGCCAGCCTACTAAGCTTAGCAAAACTTCACTTTTGTGTGTCCTGGTTGGCTCTGTTCAAGAAGGATTAATTAAAACTTCTTTTGAAGTGTATGATTTCTTTTAAAGGGTAAAAAACAACAGAAGAAACAGTGTTAAAGGACAATACTCACACAAGAATAAATAGGTTGTGAACTTTCTGATTAAGTTAAGGCTAGAAATTATATGGATATGCTTAACCAGCAGAAAGTATTTGAGATAAGGTTTTCAAGACAATGTGTGGCAAATGTATGCAGGAAATATGCAACATGGTGCCTGTAGTCCCTGGATTTAGTGACCAGGGCAGTCTCATAGTCTCATCTTTCTGTATCTCTCTTCAGTATTACCTGCATTTCCATGAATTTTTCTTCACATTTTAAGACAAGAGTACAGCCCATAAACATTGATGATGTCCTGAACCAAGTTTAAGCTACTGAGGGCCTTTCAGAACAAGTACCTCTGATTTTAGTGTCACCTCACTTCAGCACTGCAGTGAGCAGAAATGGCTTATCAAAAGGCCCAGCAAAGAAATAGAAGGAAAACTGTAAGAATGTGCACCCAGGGGCAAGTGGTAGGATTGAATCTTTAATCCCAGGAACAAAATTTTCAGCAGCTCCCAAAGCTGGATGCATGCCTGTGTCATCATATCAAACAGAGTCAACAAGGTGGTACAACAGTTAAAATTTAGATAGGTTTCCCAAATTTTGTGCTTGCTATGTGGATTCTTGTTTTCATTTAGGAGATGAAATTAATACTTCTTCTCTGCAACTGTTCAGCTTATTTTTCTGTACTGCCAATAGTGTGACTTTGTAGGAAACAGCAGTTTAAAATACATTCGTCTGAAAAAGCCTGGATCCACTGCTTAATTTTATTTATGCAGCTTCATGAGAATAATGTTCTCATCATTTCCTTTCTTGTTTTCACTTTAAAGTTATCATGGTTTTATTCTAAATCGTATTCTTGAAAATCGACTAATAATATTTCTGATCGAGGCTTCCAGATGCCAAAAATTTGCCATAGCAGATTGATGTAGTTAGTTATTAAATATAATACGGTCAAATTATTTTGCATATTTGGATGACATCCCTCTTCCTGTTTGTTTACTTACTCATTTACTGACCTGAGTCAGTTAGTTTATGGCTGCTATTTTGGTAACGTGGAAGTGCATGCTATGTATACTCTGCACCTTGCGGCCTTTGGAACTTCAGTGAGATAAGCAGCAATCCAGTTCAGATTCCCTCAATTCAGAGTGGAGTGCCCTTCGACTTCAAAGAATCTCTGTCACTTTTTACACCAGTAGCGACAGACTGTCTCTTCCCATTCCGCTCCACTACTGTCCAATGGACTGCAAAACAAGCGCAGCATTCCTTTTAAATTGACATTTGAAATAACACCTGCAAATTTCTCCAAATTGATTGTAACTTTTAGTGCAGATTTGTGTAATAATATAATAACTGTTTTTAATAACCCAAACTGGAGAAAAAGTAGTTTTCTTTTTTTTTTTCTTTTTTTTTTTAAATTGAAGTTTCAGCAATTGCTTTTGCTTCAGCGCAGAATAAAATAAAACCAGAATGATGTTAAAATGTTCTGAGTCATGACAAGGGCATTCACCTGAAATATATGAGATTCAAGGTTATGTCTTTGCACTAAACTAGGCAGATTCTTGATGTTGTCAGTTCTGAAGTTTTTCCTTCCTTTGTGACTTTAGCCAGGAATACCATTCTGACCATGTGAAGACTTCCAAAAGACAGATTTATAAGAATATGTATGTTCCACTTAAATGTTTGGATTTCAGGAAACTGGAATTAACTAATGAAAATCCCCACTACATCTAATGCATTGTTCTTAAATAGCAACAGGTTTTAAAGTACACGTCAACAACAAAGTATTATTGCCTGACATTTATGTCTTTTTTTGTTGATAAAATTGCCATAATCAATACCTTAAGCCATAAATTGTATTGGGTTTTTTTTGGCATCATAATTAATTTATTTGACTCTTTGGTTTATGTGATTTAAGTTCAAAGTAATTGCTAATTATTACAATATTATTGCTGCTCCTCAGCCAAGGTTCACTTTTACCTTTATCACAATTTAGATAAAGGAAAAGCGCATGAAATTTTGCACTCACAAAATCTCAACTGCCTTGTAGAAATATTTCAGAGGAAAATTCCTTTATGTGCAATGGCAGAGAAGAGGCTTAGGTTGGGCGTTTTGACATTGGGAAGCATCCTAAAGGTAGGAATAGCTTTAAACTATCATCAGATCCAAGATGCTTAAGGCAGGCCTGTCCCCACAGGTTACTGAATGTCCTCAAGCCCAGGCGGACCACAGGGTCACTCCTTCTGCTGGAATTAGCTCTCAATTGCAACAGGGAAGTAAATTTATTCCTGTGGCTGGGTTTTCAGGTACTGGTTAAACCATCCACGTCCACCCTGTGGCCTACAAATTGAAACAAGTATGATTCACTGCAGGGCAGTGGCTGCTGCCACATGAGCAGACCTCAGCACGTAATTCATGGAGGGCAGGGACAGCAGGACACACTCTGGGGAGGCTGGGGAGGTGTCTCCACTTTCAGGTATTACAGGTGATTTTGAGTAATCAATCTATGTCCTGCCAAAACAGGAGCACTGGGGATGGTGTATTGAATCAGGAGTGGCTTTAGGTGAAATCAGCTGAACTTTTTCATGTGGTCATGCACACACTTAGCTAGGCAGGGGAAGCATGAATATTGGATTTCACAGAGGCATGGTATATGGAGAATCAGGAAAAGGAAAGACTCCTCTCCACAGATCAGCCAAATATTAAGACCAAGAAACATCAGAGCCTACTCATAAACATAAGAAATAAGTGTAAAATTATCATGCTAGCAATCAAAATTATTCTACTTAGCTGCCTTTGTTATTTAAGAGTCTTTATGTTTTTTCTAAGAAATTAATCTGTTTTGCTTTTCCTCTCAGGTTATGCTACAGGAAGCTGAATACCTGTACACAGAAACAATTCTGAGATGCACTTTTATTTTCCTTTTTTGTCCACTGGATCTCTGAAATCTGTGGTTACTGTTTCTATCCCAGTCTTCCCCCAGCTGTCTTAGCATAAAACAAAATGATGATTTTTAAAGATCAGCAAATACAATCTCCATTATGACCAGAAAAACCAGTAGTCACTTGTGTCTTCTGTCTAGTATAAACATTTGTGTTGGTCAGGCTGATGTGAGTACCTGGAAGGAGGATATGTGGTGAAAAATGACAAAGCTGAATTGGAAGGGATAGAGAGAGAATCTTGTCTTAAGTATTGGGTTGAAACGTCATACACAAATTGCATTTTGAGTGTTCCTTAGGTCTCACTATTAGGGAGTTTTGGTAAACATTGACAGAAAACATGCATGAAAAGGAAAGAGAGCAGAGACATGGAGAATAAAGAACAGAGAAATACAAGTGGGATGGCAATAACATGGGAATGAGATGAGTACAATAGGGAAAGTGTGGAAGATGCGGACTGTCACAGGTGGAAATCTCTGTGGTCACCTTTGACTTGTAGCAAGCCCAGAAGAGTCCTAATAAACAATAGAAGATATTTCCTTGAAATTGGAACTGAAAGAAAGAGTACTTTAAATACATGGCATTTTATAAAAATAAGTGCGGTTTTTTCCTGAACATAAATGATAAAAAGTGTCAGGTGTCTGGTGATATGTAACAACTTTTTTCTTTTCACTGCTCATTGCACCAAGAGCTCACACAGATATAATCCGTTATGGAGGGGACTTTCCTTAATGAAAGTCCTAGGCTGTGTCAAGGTTTGTCATTCATACTGTCCCACTCCTACTAGATTAGTTTCTCATCTACTATAAATGTGGGACTTCATTAAAAACAGTAATAGCAACAACAACACACCACAAAAATCTCGCAGTCTGCCTAAAATGTCTGCCAGTTTCAGAACCATTTGAGGCTCAAAATGAAGGTTCTGGTAAGAATCCCCTTCACTTACTATCATTAAAGTGAGTCTTGTCTTGAAATGAGTCATGAAGAATTCAGCTAATTTCCTCTTCCACCCTGCTTCCCAGCCAAATCTATTTCCAACTAACTCTCTGATTAATTCATCCTCACCCTAGTCTTCATCTTATTCACTTTAACCGGTAGTAATGTGTGGGGGCTGAAGTAATATAGTTCCTAATGTAATTTCAGAGGTTCATTTTTATAATGTTGTAACATAGTGCTCTGCGACATCACTTAGTCCAGCAGTATGTGTCCAACTCCTTGCAGCATAAACTTGCACAGCTGCACTCATTTCACTTGGAGAGTGGTTGGCAAAATGTCAGCTGTTGAATCAAGTAAATTCACGATAAGTTCCTGTGGTTCTGCATTCATCTGCATATAAGCCACATTAATTTTCACCAAATCATACAGTTATATTGGTACAATGACATTCACAACAATTACTGTTCTATTTAACTATATAGTTGGCATTATGGCAAAAAAATATATACTGGAACTATACTCCATTCAAATCTTAACCTGCTTATGCATTTAACAGACATTAATATAAAAAGAGTGCATTTTCTTGAGGAAAGACAGGAGTGATAACAAGTGATTTATGATGGTTTATGTTGCATCAGGAGCTTTTTCATGCTTGACTTTCCAAATCTTTGCTATTTATTAATTTATTTTGCCTTTCATTGGAGTTCTCAGTTTGACAGGGATATGCTTCTTGATTTCACATCACCTTAAACAGATTTGTGGCAAATGCTAATATTAAAAGTTAATTGTAACTTCTACATCTAAATTACCATAACTGAAATACTGTGTGTGCTTTCTGGAGAAAACTGATACAATTTTAAGGATTTTTTAAACTGAAAATGTTCTTTACCTCAGCTTCGAAAAAATCGCCAAAAGTAATCTTTACAGGACACAGATCATGTGAAGGGTATATAAGATACTTGTACAACACTTACACTAAGATACTCATAATTCTTTCCTTTAAGCCATTATTTACACAGTATTTCCAGAAATGACAATGCTGGAGTTCAGTCAGTTGCTAAAAAAAAAAAAAAAAAAAAAACAAAAAAAAAAAAAAAAAAAAGACTCAGGACACAACAACATTATTTTTATAGTAAGTAGAAATGTTCCTTGTGCAGTCTTTCTGGAAGTCAGGAAGTATCAGCTGTTGTGTGATATGATATCTTTATTGCAAGCATAATACTCAACTAATGCTTTTTGTTACTGATACAGAGTCAGGTTATAGGAAACTACTTAAGGGCTTCCATAAAGAACATACAAGAAAATGGACTCTAATAATAAATACTTATATGCAAATGTATTCTTGTACAAGTACATATTTTGTACCAGAGCTCATGTATACTCAGTGGACTCTTGGTTTAGCATTAGGTGTTGATGTACCTATAGGAGATTCACGATTGTCAGTCCCTTCCTCTGTCCTCTCTGCATACTTCTGAAATATTAATGAATTACACAACAATTCCCTGATATCAACAGTCATTTGATACCCTGTCAACTTAAAAAAAAATCCATAAGCAGTCACAAATACACTTTGAACCATTAACTTGTTGTTGTTAAAAGAAATAGTGTTGGCATTTTAACAGTGTTGTAAACCTTGTTTTTAGAAGATGGTACTCTCAACTTTTTTTCCTAATACTGATTTCCTCCACCAGCAAACTCAGAATTGGCATGTAACTTTGGTTACTGTTGTCATGGGTAGAACATCACCTACAGGCAATCAGAGGCATGATCTCAACTGCTGCTCCTCCAAGGCATTGCTTATCTCTGGAAAAGGTCCACTAGAGAAGGCTTTCTCATTTTTCTAGCTCTGCTGCAGGTATTCTTGATCTATGACATTTAATAATAACCATCTGAACAGCATGGCTAGCTTCATCACTTCCAATAGAAAGATACTTTCTAACCCAGTTAGCATTTTGTGGAACTAGATTTGGGAAGAATCATGAATATAAGATGGAACACTGGCAGTTGTGGTGCCCTTTTATTAGCTGCAGCTGAAATATTTAATTGGTGTATGAGGATACTTGGAATAAGTTGTGACAGTAAAAACAGTGCTGACAGCTTGTCTCTCCTGAAGTTTGTGGTTCTCCTAATACTAGCAAACAGAATTCATGTTAATGACTAGAAACTACTACTCTCCACAGGGCTCAGCAGCAGATAATTAGCAACTACGTACTTCCAGCTGCAGTTTTCTCTCTCTACTGGCAATGCACAAAATTGTTACTCAGGCATTGGCTATAGCCATTTGTAGAACAGTTACAGAACTTAGGAGCAAATTCTAAACAACATTTGAGTGCCCAAGTCATGCTCTGAAAAAGATAAAAATAATGTAGATAGAATTTGTTGTTAGACACTGAAGAATTCTTCAGGTCTTTGTCTACAACATTTACTGGATGTGAAGGAGATATTTTGCTGTCTGTCATGCTTCCTAAAAAGAGTAGCCAATTCTGTCTTCAGATTCGCTCGTACTTAAAAAAAATTCCCATATAATTTTCTTTCCCTTAAATAATGATGAATAAGGAAATAAAGCCCCCAAGATATTTCATTGTTTGAAGACAGTCGGTCCAATTTGGGGGCTGCACTTGCTTTGAGGTAATAATGACATTAACATTCCATGGAAATTTATAGATTTAATTAACTAGCTAATTGATTTATAGAGTGTCTGTGCCGGACAGATGACTATGAAAAATTACATAGCTCTTTTCCTTAGCAATTGAAATAACCAAAATAATTTCTCTGTCTTCCAATAATTTTAAAGGAGAGCTTTATCCTGTTCGTTTTTTTACCTCCTGATAAAACCAGCTGTCATGTTAAGTAGTGTTTTTCGACAGAAAGGTAGTGTTTTTCCACAGAAAGTCACAGAAGGTGTGGACTGCACACAGATTGCTTTGGAGCACACAAGAGAGGAGAGGAGTTGCTGCTGCTGCTGAGGTGTGTGGAAGGGCACCCTCAGCTCTGCGCGTCGGGAACAGGATGCTTTGCTGCCCTTTTACTGCAGGATGATGATTATCATGGGTCCACCAGCCTGCAGCACGTAACATGGACTATCCATGATAGCAGGCAAATGTTATCAGCAAGAAAGGAGGCTTTAGGGGGACAGTAGAACCTCCTAAAATGTCTCACGGTGTAAGCATTAAAAAACAAACAAATAAACAAACAAAATCAAAAAAACAGATAGCGTTTTTAATACAGCACATCTTAACAAGCAGCAGCAAGCAGACGTAAGTGGAAAGCCCAATGTTGCCTGTTGGTGTCCTTTCCCCGAACACCGTGGGAAGAGGTGCTCTCTGGTGGACAGAAGGAAAAGCTGGTCTGAGAAACCTGCTGCTGTGCAGTCGGTGAGCTAGATAGAGCTCAGAAGGGGACTCGAGGCTGAGAAGCGGAAAAGAGTGCATTTCCTCAGTGACAACCTGCCGGGAGAGTGGGGCTGAGGGAGGGAGGCTGATACAAAACCATCCAAAGCGCCCGAACGGAGACCTGTGGATGTCCTGCGCACCCGGCTCCGGTGTGGGCGCGGACCCCGGGCTCCCTTAGGACATGCCCGCGGGAGCGCCCCAGCCCCGGCTCCGAGCGCCAGCAGCTCCGGGCCGCTGCTGTCCCCTGCCCAGCTGCCCATGGCCGCTGCGGACACAGCCCGGAGCCTGCGGCCGGCCCCCGGCCGAGCGGAGCTGCCCGCCGACCTCCCGGGCGCTCTGTCAGTCAGGGCATCGCCGGCCCCGCACGGCAGCCTGTGCGGGAGCGGCGGGAGGCTCCGCCTCCGCCCGATCGGGAACAGCCTGATAAAGGCAGGTGCGGGCGAGCAGCGGGACCCCAGCTCGAAGCATCTGCTTGTGCACGGAGCCCCTGACCCGCCCTTTGCCAACCTGCGCAAGGCGACAGCTGGGGCAGCCGCTGCGGGACGGGACGGGACAGGAGGGGACCCTCCCGTCGCCGGCCGCGCGCGCCGCTGTCCCGCCGTCCTCAGCCGTCGGGCGCGTCTCTGCGAAGGGACGAGGACCTCGCCCCCAAGGAGCTCCGAAGAGGCGGGATCTCTCCGGGAAGGGGAAGCAGGGTTTTGTTGTGTGGCCTGAAGATGAGGCAGGTATCTGGAGTGGCGCTCCTCTTGGGGCTGATGGCTCTCCCAGCGGCGCTGGGACAGAGAAGCTCGGAAAGCCCTAAAAATAGCAGCCAAAGCTTTGCCATCGTCTCTTTCAAATGGGATCACGTCAAGGAGCCGTATATCATTGCACTCTGGATACTTGTGGCCAGCTTGGCCAAAATCGGTGAGTCCGGAGTTACATATTAATACATGTCCTCTCCCTTTCCCTTCCCCCTTGCCCTCTCCCATCCAACGTAAAAGAAGAAAGCTTATCATAGGTCCGCTGACTCGTTTTCAGGGGGTTTACTGTACTCTGTCCTGATTTCATAATACTGCCCTACACGGTGCTTAGCAGTGTGATTTTCCCCAGCCTCGGGGGTTAGCTAGTTCATTTTCACCGCCCGCGACTGTGGCTTCTGCATCTGACTCCTTGTAAACCCTTGCAATTCCTTGAGACCTTGCATTCCTGTTGCTCCCAGGAAAAACTTTTTTGCAAAAGTGAAACAGAAATCGGGCTTTATTGCTTACAAAATACCTATTCCACTTTATGATATGCTTTTCTCCTGATTATGATTGTTAGCTATATCAGCTGGTAACATCAAAAATAAACACTGCAAACCCCACATATGAACTCAGCGTTCTCTGCTTTGAAGTGCACTGCTGAATTAGTGAAAGAGCCTAGTTTATAGAGAAAGGTAACATGTATCATCAGACCATCTGATGTAGCTGAAAAAAATACAAGCTTTAGAGCACCCAGAATTTTCTTCAAGAAATTGGAATAAGTGAAAATCCAGGACTTAGCCTAACTTCAGTGTAGTTTAAATGAATTTATATGAATGCTCCAACTTTTGTGTTCTGAACTTTGTGACTTTTCCAAATGCAATCTTGTATCAATAATGCAGTTTGCTGAACTAGAAAACTCACTGTTTAATTGGAATGCATTTTACTTGATTGATGCTATTACTTTTAGACCTTTTGCCTTTGGATCTAAAAACAGACACCCAGTTTGGCTGACACTGTACCATTTTCAGTTAATCTTTTCTATAATCAGTCTCATCTCAGAAGATCAGCCAAAAATCCTACTAAAGACTTTCCTGAACTTGTACTGTTAATACTAATTTGGTATACTGGAATCACATTCCATGGATTTTTGATGCCACAGAGAATGAAAAATGTAAAAAGGTATACTTAGGTATATTCTGTCTAGCACATAAGATAAGCATAGTGAGACTTGGATGGAAAATGCTGTCTCCAAACACAAATAAAGCATTTTAAAAATGAGTAGTATGTTATAAGAAGGGGTGATATTGTACATCATTTTCCAGCAATATTTGTGTCTTGGATTTTACTTGATTAACCATAGATATATAACTAAACACCTTTATCTGAACCTGTTCAACTACACCATGCAAATAGTTTGTCTTCAGACAGTTGCTGCATCACCTAGATAAAAGACAATTATGTTTTAATTGACTTTTATTGATGAGTTATAGCAATAGAAAGCTGGGGAAACCATATACAGGAAAAAACTGACAACACTGAGTATCTATAAAATTGTGCTGTATAAACTAATAAGCAGGCTGCTTGTTTGAACCTTCTTTTTGAGATACTCTTCTAAGTAAGTATAGTTATTAAGGCCTTGTGCTATTTAGGCTTTGCTGTTCTGTACATATGGCACAGTTGTACAGTGTAATATTAGTGGTGCACAACCATATTTATGTCCAAAACCCAATGAACCTAAGAGCAGTACAGTTAGATTGTACTATATTTAAATTGCAATGGCTTGGATTGAGATTAGTTGAGATTAAGATGAGCCATTTTACCATGAAGTCCTTGATATAAACTCTTGATAAAGCACTTATTTCAGGAGCTGAGTGTTGCTGATTCTGTTTTTAAATTCTTTGTACTTCTTTCACAGCTGCACAGAGCATGTCACTTATTAGTAGATCATACCTATCATCAGCTCCATCACTTTTCTTCCCCAAAGCTCTCAAGCTTTGTTCTTTTCTCTCTTTACATTTGTATTTGTGATCCTATACTGCTCTGGACATGGTTTCTGAAGAAGCAATGGATAACTGCTGTATTCCCCTGAGAGCCTATGAATGCCTCTGCTTTTCCCACCAGTCACAAATAACACACAGAAAAGCAAGAATGTACACTCACTGTTCAACAGCTTCTTAATGAAGAAATCATGAAGGTGTTCGTAAGTCTGTGAGAAATGGAACTGAAAAAAATCTTTTCAGTTTTTCAGGCCTCTGTCTGCCTTGGTGTGTCAAGGGTTCTGGAAAGTGGGTCAGAAATCTATGAGAAGATTTTGAATTGCAGAAGTCCTATGCTGGATCAGAGAAGGTTTACATATTCAAAAAGCAGACAGAAAAGAATCGAGAAAAAAAGTATAGAACATCAGTCCTTGGGTTTCTTTACTACCTGAAGGAGGGCAATTGTAGTGGAGTCAAAACACTGGTTTTGCTGTGGGTTTTTCAGCAGGGGAGGAGCTGTTCTTATACATGCAAGCTCACTTCTCCATGGCTACAGGGTTTGGGAGAGTTATTTTACTGATGGATGATAGACAAGCGAATCAGTAGAAAGTGTTCTAGGAATTGCAGCTGGTATCCCAGCATAAATGTGTATGAGAATACTTTGCTTTCTCTTGAATTAGAATAGCCTTAGTGGTGTGGTGTTTATTTGGGTTTTTGTTATTTTTGGCATTTTTTATATCTGTTTTGTTTCATTTGTGTGAAAGTTTGGGGTTTTTTGTTAAAAACAAGTTTCAGTTCATGATGTTTTACAACTGGGGGAAGCATTTTTGTATTAGGAGATTTTTGCAGACTTTCTGCGGCTTGATGTTCATGTTGTGTACAAGGTATTCTGCAACATAGACTATTGTATGTTAAATCTCATAAGGATCCCGAATACATGAAGAAGTGCCTAGTGTTTTGGGCTTTTCGAGAAGGAAACTGCTCTTTTAGTTTTAGTTTAGTCTAGTTTTTGATCAACTCTAAATACTGCTACAAATGAAACTCTGGAAGAAGAGTCTTCATTCATTCAGGTTGGCTTTCATGCATTATAGAAAATAAAAAGTTTGTGCCTTCTATGAAACTTCTGATGCATCTTGGTCTACTGTTCTACATATTCTAATTGATTTGATTTGACTGTCTTCATCTGAAATACTTCAGCTCTTCATTCTTCCACTTCAAGTGGAACATTCTTAATGTTCACAATGTTCCACTTTGGCTAATGATCTTTATTTCCTCTTTTGATAGGCTCTCTTATCTCTACAGAGGAGTATACTTGTGGGATAGGGCCAATAAACTACTTACATGTGTAAATCTAAGCCAGAAAAGCATCTTATCTACACGAAGAAGGTACATGAGGTACAGCTGAGAACCCTCCTAGTGGACTTAGATGTCCATTTCCTGGTATCTCAGTAAATCCAGATGAAATAAGCAATAGGACTGAAAAAGAATAACCTCCAAATGCATACACGTGTGCATTTATAGCTACAGACAGTACAGGCATTTCCTACTGTAGCCCTGTGGGCAAAGGATGTGCCATTTTTAACAACATGCTTACACAATATAGTTCTGGTTTAAGATGAAAGACACTTGTACACTGACCAGACTGTCACGTGCTTTCTAAGTTCACTTGGCCATGTGCTCTCCTTCTTCTTTATATGTTTTTCACAGATCACATCTTGAAAATAACCTTTGAATAAACAGACGCTTAGAAGATACAAACAATATTTTGGCAGTAAAATCTCTACAGAAAGAGGTAGAAATAGGTGCAAAATCAGAAAACTTTGGAAACAAGTAGAAGAAGGAAAGGAATAATGAGCTTAGAAGCTAAAAAATGGTTAAGAGAAGAAATTTTTTAATGTTGAACATTGTATACCATTTTTGAGGGTATTTCTCAGGCCATGTAAATTGCAAAAAAGAAAAAAAAAGAAAAAAAAAGAAAAAAAAAAGAAAAAAAACTTTCTATTTGGGGGATATCCAGTACAAGCTTCTATATATGTGTTCAAAATCCTAGGAAAGAGAGAGGGATTTTATTTATATCTTCATTGGAGGTTATGTTGGGGAAATTATGAAATTCCTTCTTGCAGTTTAAATCCTCTTGTGTACTATAACATCTTTATAACATTTTTTCAACATTTTTACAGAAGGATAGGTAATTTTCCCAAAGTAAAAAAAAAGCCCTACAAAGCAGTCTTTCTCTCTGTCTGGCCCTGTGGATTTGCTCAGTGTGCAGATAAGCAACTGGAAGAAACGGTGGGAGAGTAAGTGATTATGAACAGGAATGAGGAAGGGTACACAGCCTTTTCATTATCTGAGTCAAACCTCTTGCCAACTGTTTTTATTGGTATAGGTTATGCTGAGTCTAAGAATGTCACAAAAGCTTTTTTTTTTTTTTTTAATTTATGTGTAGTTGCACACAAATTCTAAAGGCTTTTATATTAGAAATTAAAAAGTGGGAGTGAAATTTGAATCCAGGGCAGCTGGTAAATCTGTCTTCAGGAATAACACAATGCCTTGGAGGAGGGGAAGAAGTGATTCAATAACAGTGAACAAACACTTAGGAGAAGGCTGATGAAGATACTGTGTCAGATGGACTTGTTGAGTCCATCAGCTCTTGAGACCCCAGGAAGACATGAGCTGCAGAGCACAATGCACCTCTAAGCTTAGAGATACTGGTCCCCACAAACAGTCTGGTTTCTGCATGCCTGGGCTCCTTCACATTGTCTCAAACTACCCTGAGAAAGGAGCTCTTTAGAGTATTTTGTTAACACAAACAATTGCTGTGGAGAATTTTAAGCATGTTAGGGATGGGCTAGGGAAGGAACTGTGAAATGCTGGTCTAACCACCCATCTAATTTAGACTCCTGGGGCAATATTTTCTTTGAAGAAATCAATAACCCTCCCTCCAAAGCAAACTGTCAAAACAAAAGCCCATTTGACTCCAAAGTTTCTCCTCCTGGCACTCTAGCTACTGAAAAGTGTCAGTTACATAGAGAAACTGATTTAGGGTATTGTTTTAATAAAATAAAAAATGTGAGACCAGATAAAAAATGTGAGACCAGCTCTTCTGTTGGCAATTCTTCAGTAAATGACATCGTTAGGAAGAAATGTTGAAGGATGCTTAGCAGAACTTTACTAGGTGTATTTCACTGAAAATGGAGTCAGAGATTGAAAGGTGACAGTATCACCAGATCCTGCAAAGTTTAAACTGTCATGATTGTAGTGCTTGTTAAAAGCTGCTTTCATTAGCAAGTGACAATATGGAAAAAGTCTTTGCATTTCGAGTTAGGATGTCTGGACTTGGCTATCTTCCCCCATATCCTGACAAAGATAAGAAGGGAAAATTGCATCTTTTACCTTTATTGTGAAGTCAGTAGAAGCTGAAACAGGTTAGCACACTTAGAACAGAGGCACATGCATTTCCCCCCAGATATACGTAGAAACACTATAAAGCTGTGCTGGCAACTGTTATCTATCTGCAGTATCTTCATCTGTGTAAGATGCTGTTATTTCCTTTTGCAAAGTTCTGTTTAGAATACCTGTGAGCTAGGAATGTTAAGTACAGTAAAATCTCTGTCTTCTTAAGAATTACCTTTTGTATCTAACACTTTATATGTTTTAGGCAGCTGAAAAGAACATTTCCAACATAGAATAATAGCTTTGCATTTCCAATGGTGGGAACAACTGTGTGAGCCATATTTTTATTAAATTTATCATCTGTAAGTGACTGCCTATTCCCACATTTTATTTCCATTTTACTTTTGTGCCTTACTCATCCTTTTCCTGTACTTCCTGTCTCCCTGTAACACACATCTATCTTCTTCCCCCTCCCCCTCCGAGTCTTGCAAGTCTCAAGTCTTAATTATTTAGAGCAGGGAAGAAGATATCAGGATAGTATAATTTGACAAGATTCAGATTACATTCCCTGACGAATAGCAAATGTACAATGGCAACTTGTGTGAATTACATAAGAAAACAATGGCATTTTGAGAATGGCCCTGAGTTGAATACAGTTCAGGCATGCATACCTAAGAAAGGATCTCTGCCATCAATTACTTTCAGGCACCTGTGTGCAAAGTGCTCGGCGTTCTCTGCAGAACAATGGAATCCTTTTAATATTGTAGTCTTAGGATTGTTGAAACCATTGATTTACTGTCTTCAGAGCTAAAGCCACTTATTACCAAGGGTGATCTACAAACCCCTGAAGTGACTGTAAATCTCTCATGTGGTAATGCAGCAGACCACAGCCCCGCTAGAAAGAAGGGCAAGCAGAAAACCCTTTCAGGTGTACAGACCTGAAAGGCTTTGGAGATCCCCCTTTGTTTTTGTGGACCTTTTTGTGTAAGAGACAGCTGGTACTGGAAATTCTGAAGTATTAATTTGTTTGACACGTACAACCAAAAGCCCATCAAAAATCAGTAGTTTTACCACAAGTTTGCTTTAAGAAATGTCTGGAATCCAACTAAAAGGGTTCTTTCCCCGGTATTTACCACAGTTTTAATCGCTCTGAATTAAAGGGGCAATGGATTACTGAGTTCTTCTGTATCTTTCGTATGGCTCGCTCTATTCCCAGATGAAATGTTGAGTCCAAAGTCATAGAAGAATATTTCTTATCTAAGTATTCTTTTGTTCTTTTAGGAAAATGTCTCTGATTTTTCTCTTTTTCCTGCAGCAGTGCAGTTAAACTAATGACCTGAAGAACTAGAGGCTTTAATTGTTATTCAGTTTGTTGACAAGTGGCAACCATTTTAAACCAGAGACCATTAAAACAGTCTTGGTAAACCACAGAGCGTGGTGGGTTGGCTGTGTTGCAATATTTTGTTTCCTTTTGTAAAACAATTTGCAGAGTATTTACCCCTGTGGAAGGAGTGACTTGATACCCAATTGGCTGCTACGTAAAGCACTGTAAAGTCATAAATACTGAAACTACAGGCTGACAAGGAAGATCTGACCAAGATGGAATGCAAGACATCAAGTGGAAACACTTTTAATTAAGACACGAATATTTAATGTTCATTTGTGGAAGAAGAAAACTGGCAGGTATTCTGCACAATAACAGGGGTTTTAAGTAGTTGGATCTGGAGAGCTTTCTCCTTCCAATAACTGAAAATAGAAGCAGTAATTCTGGATTCACTAAAATGTGCCAAAGAGAGAAGTTCTGCTTTTATCTATTGAAAGAAAAAAATGCCTTGGTTTTTGTCAAAGCCAAATGTTACAAAAGCAGTAATCACACACCAGGGAAGAAAATCTCAGTGTAGATTGTAGACTGATTTTCAAAAACATGTGGCTATGATTTTTTCTGCTTCAATTACATATATAAAATGGGGGGAAAAAAGTTTAAACTAGAAGCTTTATGGATTCAGCCAGTTTCATAAGTTGAGCTTTGAGGAAAATATTATATATTAAGAAACCAGTAAATGTCTTGAGACAGTAAGATTTCACAATGAAAATCTCCCAGGTGCAAACAGATTGTAAACTGATGGAGAGACTTTCTAGCTCCTTTATTAAAATTAATATTGTTACATTGGTTGGTGATATAATAATATTCCAGGGACTAGGTGATACCAGTTGGTATAAGATGGCTTTATGTTAATGTTATGTTAATGTTTATATTGATACACTAACAGTTGTACTGGAGGTAGAGTTGTTATGTGATCATACATAAAACTAAATATCAGTATAGTATGGAGATACTACAATCCTCCTACTCCAGTGAAATATCAAAATTGGTGGATATTTAGATGTAGTTTTTCAGACCTTGGCAGCTTGGATATATGTTTAGGAAATAAAGTTAATAAATGTTATTTAGTGGTTTAAGTGGACAAATATTCATTCCAGAATGACTGAAGCAGTCTTTGAATGCTTACTCTTCTGTCTATGCACAGTCTAGAGTTTAAAGTGCTCTAAGACTTGGTTTGAATTAAATAACCAGATTTTCTACTGAAATTGTTCTGGCCCTAAGCTGTTCCATCCTATTTAGTTCTGGGAATGAATTTGGGACAGTAGTGAACTGGGAAAAACTGTTGGATACTGGGTCTCCTATAGAGTTCACAGAATGACAGACTGGTTGAGGTTGGAAGGCGCAATATCTGGTCCTATGCTCCAGCTCACCCAGAGTGGCCTACAGCTCATTGCCCAGGATCATGTCTAGACAACTTTTGATTATTTTCAACGATGGAGACTCCACAATCCTTTTCAGCAACCTGTGCCAGTGTTTGGCCACTCTCACACCTCTGCCCAGCTCCTCTCCAGCTGGGCGGCCTCCTGCCTATACTGCTGTGGGGTGTTGCTCCTCATCAGGTGCAGAATTTTGCACTTCTTTTTGCCAAACTTTACAAGGTTCCTGTCAGCTCATTTCTCCAGCCTGTCACGGTCCCTCTGGATAGCAGCCCAACCATAGGTCCTATCAGCCACTCCTCCCAAATTTGTGTCTGATTGTTGAGGGTACTCTCTGCCCCATCATTCAGATCATTAATGAAGATGTTAAACAGGACTGGACTCAGTACAGACCCCTGGGGTTCACCTCTAGTTACCAGCCTCCAGCTATACTTTGCACTGCTGATCACCACCCTCAAGGTCTGTCCATTCATCCAGTTTTCAATCCACCCCATTGTCTGTCCATTCAGCCCCTACAGCAAGAGCCTGAGGCTGTTCTGGGAGGCAGCATCAAAGGCCTTATTGACGGCTCATTAGAAACTCGTCAGACACTGCTCTCCCCTCATCTTCCAGGTGCATCACTTCGTAGAGTGTTATCAGGTTAGTCAAGCGTTTCATGTAGTGAACCATGCTGACTAGTCCTGAGAAATTTCTTGTCCTTCGTGTGTCTGTTTACAGAATTAGTTGCTCTACCAGTTAGAGCTGCAGATCTTTGGATTAGCAGTGGCCATACATGGATGGACCTTTATCTACATCTTACTTGGTCAAAGAAAGCAATATTTCTCTATGCAGTTGGTATACTTCGGTTAGCTGGTACAAAACTGCACGCTACAGAGGAGAGAAGAATACATGGTGGCTGTATAGTGGCCACAATGGTCATGCCAGCATGAATTAAAGAAAGGAATGACAAGGTACCAGCATAAAGTTTATCTCTCCTCTAAGCTAGGCACTTTCTGATCAGAGTGGCTTCAATTTTCTGTTATGAATGGCTTTCACTCATATGTCACTCACCCTTCTGCCTTCTCTTAGCTGATACAGTGTGAGTTTCATCTCTTATTTTAGCCAAAGCGTTCTCCAGGATGAACTGATATTCTACTCAGTAGTATTACTTGATGGGAACATGCAGTGAGATCTGTTAACTGGTAGTAACAAGCTCAAGCAGCAGCTAAATGAGTCAGCAGGAACACGTGTAAACTCGGAGGTGGTGTCTGTAGTGTGCCCTATTTCCTACAAATCTCTCTCCTGCACACAAGCTGTATGCCAGAAAAGCACACCTCTGTGGTTCTCCTCTGTATGATGCAGCTACTACTTCTGCATCCTCCACTTGCAACACTGGCACTTTGCAATCTCATCTCAGTTTGTCCATTTTTAATGGGATTTTTCTCAAGAAGACTGCCTTTGTCCCTCTAAAAAAGAACCCTGAAGTTATGGCCAAGATGGTCTTCTATTCCTTCCCAAAGTGATATTCGTTTGGCTAACTTAATTTCACTTCACTAAAGACTTTGAAAACTCTGACTCTGAATAGGAGGACATTTCAGCTATTGAACCAGTATTTTGTCAAGAAACACTATTGAATTGTAGATAAAGATATTTGGAACTCACTTGCTCAGATTAGCTGCCATGGATGATCATTAGTGGAGGATAGTGTATTATTTTCTAAGTAGAACTATTGCTTAAATGCTGTGTTTATTCTCATGTTTCTCCATTGTTTCACTTGCTACCATAGAAGCCACATAGAAAAGCAATCACAGATAACTTTATAGGCAAACAACTAACTTAAGTTGCATGCACAATCTTTCCAGTGTAACAAGCTGAGTAGGATAGTCTACATCTAAAAAAAGAAACACTTTTGAATTGAGCAGTGCCCTGATCAATAATGAAAAAAGTAGGATAAAAGGTATGAGGAGAAGGGCGGGATGGAAGCTACAGATGAGGATGCTGTTATGTAAGCATAAAAACACTGGAATTAGGTTGTGAAAGAACCAGGAAAAGAGCAGTAAGAATCTCCATATTTACATTCAAAGCCTAACAAATACATAAATGTATTAATTAAATTCTCAATTTCTGTTGCTTTATTATCACGAAGAAGATAAGCATTTGACTATCATTAAAGGTTTTCTGTTAAAATATCTTCTATTCATTGAAAGGATTTTGTCATAAACTACTGCCTGACAGATTCTATCAAGATGTCCATTAATCGTAATGTCTTACTTGAGTTAACAGTGTAAGATTTTTGGGACTTTGCTCTGTAGAGCTTCGGGAGGATTTATTTTTCTCTTGGGCAATCTGTCCTCAGGAGGACTCATGCAGTAGCTCTTCATGTTGTCCTGTGGAGTACAGTCCTGTGCTGTACAGGTAGCATTTCTTAGACAAGATGAATAGGCAGCATCAATTTTTTCAGCTCAGTGTTACGCTAAGTATTCCTTCAAATGAGGGAGCCACCCTTTCATCTGCCCCCAGTGGTTCTGTAAAGCCTCTGGGCTATTTGAAGTTGGATCTGCCAATTGCTGCATGAAGCAAAGTCTTATGATTCAAGGCAAGAATAAAAGATAGGTGAGTAGCTCACTCAGGCCAGATATCTAAGTGGTTGTATAGCATCTACAACAGAGCCTGAAACCTGTAGCAGTGAAAACTTACATTGCTTATGGAGTAGAAGTGTCTGGAAAAAGAAGGCTGGTTTTGTTAGTTTCCCCTTGACAAAATTTAGGAAAAAAGTCAACACTCCTTCAAAATTTTTATAAGAAATAAAGAACATAGCAGGTTCAGAAACTTCAATTTATTTTTGTTCGGTATGATAGATGCAGCATTGAAGTCAGTGAAAAATAAAATTTTGTAATTCTTCTTCCCCCTTCCCTGCTCAAGTTAATTCAATCAATTTGATTGAATCTAATCTGAGGGTGAGGTTATTACAATTTACATGAGCTTAAATAAAAAGGGCTGTCACATTTACCATGGACTTAAGGAGAGCAGCAATTCCTTAGTACATAATACATTAATCTTATTTGAACCTTATGTTCCCTAGCCTTTCAGTAAACAGAAGTACATCTTGTTTTCATGTCTTGAATACTTGTACTGAAGAAAATGATAATTAAGGGAAAAGCTAAAGCTTTTTTGACCCAAAATTATTACTTTCAGGCACTCAATAAAGCATCTTAATTCTTCAGCCTTTCTTAAGGAATACAGCATAGTTGACCTTACTAAAAACCATAATTTTTAACGCATGTTCAGTTGAATAGTGCTGTTTGGTGTTTGAAAGTATGAGGATGTAAAAACAGCAGGAGGAAGTATGAAGTTTCCTTCTGTTTATTGTGATTTATGAGTAAAGATTAAAAGCAGTCCAAGATAAACCTGCCACTGCAATTGGAAATTCAGCTTGTGTGTGGGTACTGAAGCGCTTGTGTCAGGAAAGATCTACGCAAATGTAAGGGGGAATGGTCTTTTATTTTCCTCTTGCTGCCTGGCGTAGCGTGTGCTTGTTGCATTTTGGAGGACCCCAACGTGTTGAAAGTCAGTAGAACCTTGTCTATATGCCCTCATGTGATAAATGCTTTCTGATTCCAGGGGGGCGAAGTAGTACTACAGCCAATGGTAGGGTTTCTGCTGTAGTGCCTAAAACACAGAGGCCTGGATCCAGCCAGGACAGGGTTAATTTTCACAGTGGCCAGGAGGGGCATGGCTAGGAGGTGATTCTATACCCCTCATGTCATTTTCTGGGAAGGGTGGGAGGGTTTCCACTTTGGGTTGGGTTGTGAGGCAGAGGGAGGGTTGGGATATTGCCAGGGGTTTTCTGTGAGGGGTGGGCAATATCATGTGAATCAGTCATCTTTTATTTTGTACTGCTCTGTCATTAGTATTGTTTCTTGTCTTATTTTATTGTTGCTTCCAGTAAATTGTTATTATCTCAATCTCTTTCCTCTTTTGTGCTCTTTCCCTTTTGTGCTTCCAAGTGTCCTCTCCAGCTTGCCACAAGGGGAAGGAGGATTGGGGAGTAGGGGAGCCAGCAAGTGGCAGCATGGTTTGGAGAATCTTGGTGGGAGCACGAAACTGGGGAGTATCACTCCTAAACCATGACACACAGTATCTTTACCTGGGGTTAAAAACAGCTCGGTAAAGCTGTTCCCATATGTAGGGAACTGCTTATTAGTTAATGATATGATAGAAATATAGATAAATCATCATATGGATGCAGCTGCTGAAAAACTAAGCACTCATAACAGAAATGAAAATAGTAAAAAATATCCTGGATATCATATGCTTACTTACATGCATGTAAGAACATGGCAGAAAGTGGAAAATCCATAAATTTAAAAAAAATTCAGCTGAGAATTGCCTTCTGTCTCAACATTTGTTCATCTCTTTTTGCCTTCAAATCAGGTCTAACAGTATATTCAGGTGCACAATTTCAAGAGATGATTGGCAAAAAACAATATTAGAAGAAAATGATGAATTTTGGATCTTTGTAACACTTTCTAGTTCAGAACAAAAGCAGGACTAACCCACTAGCATTTTTTATTTTATAGCTGGTATGAAGCAGAGTTGTTTCAGCTAGTTCTTATAATTTATCTGCGAGTAAATAATATAATTTCCTTTACTGGATGTGGCTTGTCCATGTGTGCTCACAGCCCAGAAAGTCAATCCCATCCCGGGCTGCATCAAAAGCAGCACTGCCAGTATGTCAAAGTGGGGTGATTCTCCCTCTCTGCTCTGCCCTGGTGAGAGCCCACCTGGCGTACTGTGTCCAGATCTGGGGTCCTCAGCACAGGAAGGACAGGAACCTGTTGGAGCAGAGGAGGCCACCCAGATGACCAGAAGGTTGGAGCACCTCTCCTATTCAGACAGGCTGAGAGCATTCAGGTCGTTCAGCTGGAGAAGAGAAGGCTCTGTGGAGACGTCATTGTTGCCTTTCAGTACTTAAAGGGTGCCTACAACAAAGACTAGGACAGACTTTTTAGCATGGCCTGCTGGGATAGGACAAGGACTAATGGTTGTAAACTAAAAAATTCAGTCTATATAGAAGGAAGAAATTTTTTATGATGAGGGTGCTGAAACACTGGAACAGGTTGCCCAGAGAGGTGATAGATGCCCAGTCTCTGGAAATATTCAAAGCCAGGTTGGATGGGTCTTTGAGCAATCTGGTCTAGTTGAAGATGTCCCTGGTCATTGCAAGGGGATTGGGCTTTTTTTTGGATGACCTTTAAAGGTCTTGTCAAACCCAAACTACTTTAGGATTCTGCTGAAGTTTAATTCTTATATAAGTGGTAATAGAAGTCAAAAAGAGGCACTACTATGGATAGTTTAGTAATATTTGGTTCCTACTGAATTCTTACTGCTCCCAAAGTTTAATTTCTGCACAGATATTTTTAGGAATATATGCCAAATCTTTTTCCCATGTTGGAAGGGATCTGATGATATAAAGCACATATTCTTGTACAAAGAAAAGAATCCTATGTTGATATGATTTTGCACTATTTATCATCCAATAGAATCATGCTTAGTCTATGTATGTGACATTCTGGGATGTTTTTTACTTAGGAAGGGATTTGCGTCTGGTTTCTACCTTTCTTTTTCCTTGAAATAAACAGTCGTCTTAAGTACCCAAAATGTTTGTGTTGTGAACTGGGCTTCAAATACAACTTTAGCCAGTTGTTTTGTTCCCTTCCTTTTTATTTCTCCACTGTGGAAAATAATGTTAAACTAATCTCCTTGTGAACTTCCTTTTGCACACTATCCATTCTCATTTTGCCTGTGCATGCACTACAAAACACAAATGCATAACTGAAAAAACCCACTGTCTTACCACTCTCCTACTGCATTTCAAAACATCAAAGCTGTTTTCCAGGTACTACATTTTTCAGTATAAGGACACTAATTAAACTACAGTTCTTCCTGCTGTTACCATCATGTGCGTCACCTCTCAAATGAGATAATGAAGGTATGAGAGTTAACGTGTTACTTAACTGGAGAAGCTGTAGGGACAAAAATGAAAAGCCATGCTAAAGCACATTGAATGATAGCAGTGTCTCAGAGCCATTTGCAGGAAAAATTGAGAGTGATATAATCTAAAGTGCACCTTGCTCTTCTTAAGTCTAAGGGAAAATAAATCACCCGGATTGCTGAACAAATGTACTTTCTTATGGGCAGGAATGAGTGCATTCAGTAACAAAGCATGTCACGTCTTCTGTTTTCTGTTACCTGGCCCAGAAACTCACAGGTTTGAATGGTGAAAAAGGTGTTTTCTTAATAGACAGAGTACTGTGTAACTATTGTAACATGAGAATTGTTGCCTCTTTCTTTCCCACATATCACCTTGCTCAGTTCCTTACCATACTCTTTCTGACTAGCAGTACTAATGTTAAATGAGCTGTTCTGTCATGAAGTAAATTCCATAATGTATTCTGCATAATAGTACAGGGAGAAACAGGTAAGTGACAAGTGATGTCAAGAGCATTCTTAAAGACAAAAGGTTTTACTTGCGTCTTCATTTTCTGACAAAGCTCTGGGATCATAAACCATTCACTGAGATGCTTCCACAGCCCTACAGAATTAGAGAACCGTGGAATCATAGAACAGTTTGGGATGGAAGGAACCTTAAAGATCATCTTGTCCCAAACCTCCTGCATGGGCAAATACATCTTCCACTAGACCAGGTTACCCAGAGCTGGTTACCATCCAGTCTGGTCTTGAACACCTCTAGGGATAGGGAGTCCACAACCTCTCTGGACAACCTGCTCCAGTGCCTCACTACCCTTATAATAAAGAATTTCTTCCTAATATCTACCCTCCTTCAGCTTAAGGCCATTTTCCCCTTGTCGTGTCACTACGTGTCCATGGGAAAAGTTCATCTCCAGCCTTCTTGTAGTCCCCCTACAGGTACTGGAAGGTGCTATAAGGTGTCCCTGGAGCCTTCTCTTCTCCAGGCTGAACAACTCCAACTCCCATTCTGTCTTCATAGCAGAGGTTCTCCAGCCCTATGATCAACTTCGTTGCCTCTTCTGGACCTGTTCCAACAAGTCCATGCCTTTCCTCTGCTGGGGACCCCAGAGCTGGATGCAGAACTCCAGGTCGGGTCTCACCAGGGCAGAGTGGAGGAGCAGAATGTCCTCCTTTGCCCTGCTGCCCACACTGCTTTGGATGCAGCCTGGGATACAAGTGGATTTCTGGGCTGTGAGCACACAGTGCTGAATTGTGTTGAGCTTGGGAAAAGACTTCATCTGTTGACATTCTGGACACCTTATGTAAATAGGGAGTGTTTATCTCAAAACTATTTCTAACTTTTTGGTTAAAAATCTCACCTAGAAAATCTGAGATTACCAAATTTCTAGCACATATAAACAATATATTTGAGTTTTTGAAATTATGTACAAGAGGTGTAATCCACCATGAAACTCTTCTCTTATCAAGCTGCTGAAGACTCTCTCCTCCAACATATGACTGGCAAAACTTGGAAGCTTTTCAGGAGGTGCAGTAGTATTTACTTCCAGTAGAAACTAGCCTGGCATATTTTTTAATTCTCTCAAATTAAGTTTATTTTCAGTTTTAAGCAAGAGCTACTTGACATATGTGTGTTTGTTTGGTTGGGGTTTTTTTGTCTGTGGGCATCGCTAGTGAATTTGAATACCCTAATGCTCATTTAATTTACTGCTGTAATCAGGAATGCTTCCACTGTAATTCCATGCTATTCCAGTTGTATTAATTAAAATCTTACCAGGGTGGAATGTAAGGGGCAGGAAGCAAGCCAGTCTGCCAGTGCTTGAAAAACAGTACTTTCCTACCCCATGACTTGGAGCAGCCTACATAGCAATTTGCCGTAGCCCTTAGGGTTTAATTATGTCCCTCATGCCCTTCCTAACAGCAACAATCCTTACTATGCCTTGCTGGAAGCAGTACAGGGGAAGAAGAGAAAGTCCCTATCGTATAAGGACATTTTCAGAGTTTCATCCTACTCTTGGTGCTCATTAAATTACTTTTTCCTCATCTTCTATTTCTTCATGTACAGTAGACCTCAACCAGGGAGAACTGGTCCTGATTTTTATTCAGGCTTTGGTAATTCCTTACACAATTTATCATACAACAGAACTACTGCTTCCATATATTACTAGTAACCCATTTCCTTGCAGTTTTTTATCTCTATGAGCAAATGCCAAAACATTCCCATGGGGGTGCCTTAGTTTCAATTAATTTATCGTATTAAAATGGAGGTTGAAAGGAAAAAAAATTCTAAAATTCATAGTGTGAAACTCAGTTCTTGGCATTTCTTTATTTAACCCATCTTACTGGAAAATAATTTGGTATTTTAAAAATAAAAAAATGCTTTCACTATCTTTTAATACATTTCAGTGAATCTTTGAAGACAATTGTAAAGCTGGAGCAGTTGCAATATATTGCAACTTAATTTTAATACCTTTACATAGCAAGTGAAGCAGTTTTATGATTCTTTTACTGTCCTGTTTTATATCCTCTACTATACTTCAAGGTGTTTCTAATGTGTACTTTGCTCTCATTTTGAAATATTATTTTTGACTGTTCCCATTTTTCTTTCAGTGCCATTCAGTTCCATAAGGGCCAAATGCTACCACACTTGCACTGCAGTGGGACTGCTCCTTCAAAAAAGAACTATTTGGCATAATTATGATAAACTGTGCCTGACTGTTTAAACTTCATTATGTTCTAAATGCTTATAGAGGTAATAGTTGCTTACTCACACACTTCTTTGAATTTGACTTGGGGCTATCTTATTATGTTATGACCTATCAGCTGGGAACCTTGACCTGTATGTTGGTTACATTTTTAATTGCTAACATATTTTGTTAATTGTTCACCTACAGAGAACAGCTACCTAAAATCTTCTCCTTAATGAGCTCATTACAATGCTGTACGCTTTGTAAATGGTGACCATTACATATGTGACAAATAAAGAAAGCTTTCTTGAGCTGGATTAAACCAAACCCAAACCAGTCCTTCCATATGAAGAACTTTTGTGCTTTGCTTAGGAAAAATATGTCCAAGATTAAGTATAAATAATATTAATAGTCATGCTCATGTAGTATATTTTAAGGCAGTACCAAGATCCAATACCAAAAGTGGCTTTTACCTCTTGTTGTTCAATATATGTATATCTCTGAGTTTCTTCAGATATAAAATAACTCCATGTTTTTTTCAATAAATCTCTCAATTTTTGGGTAAAAGCATAAGGTACTGATTAATAAAATAATTTCATGTTTGTCTAAGGATTATTGACAGAAGAAATCCTTAAAATCTCTTTATCTCTCAAAAGAGGTTTTTGCCCGTTGTATATAAACAATTCAAAAGGGCAACATCAATTCACAACACTAGTTGTGTTGTTGCAAGGTCCACAGAACAGAATCCAAAGGACTATAAAATATGCTATCAGTCCCCTGACCAGGAAAAAAAGAACTGAACACACTTTGTTGATAAAGATTAGAAAGGCAAATATAGGTAATAATGATCAGCTTCACTTCTGACAAGTCTGCCCAAACACTTCCTGGACAGACTAGAAATGCAGTTCCCTAATGCTTGGAATCCTTGCTTCAACTGAACCACTCTTAGAACACAATGGAAGATTTTTTTTTCTTTGATTTAAGCCTAAATTCATCTGCAAATAAGACAGGGTAAAACAGTTGCTGTGTGGATAAGGAAAAGATGATATAAAAATATGAAACTGTAAGATTATTTTTCAGTCACAGGAAGTCACTAGAGTTTAGTTTTTGGACTGGTGTTATGCAGGGCTTTGGTTTTGCTCTTTTTTGATTTATCACTGCACAAAGACGTGGGCCATCCTACTGAAGGTTTCTGATGACACATTTCTGCAGGCATTACCAGTATTCATTTAGGTCTGGCTATTGTACAAGAAAAAATATATAACCTTGAGGACTACGGGAAGGGATGTAATACAGTAATACCAGGGGCAGTTTCACTCAGAGGCCATGGTGCAAATTGACATGAGAATGGGAAGGGGAAGAGAGGCACATCTGTACAAAGTGAATACAGGGTGACTGTGAGTCACCAATGTGATAAAGAATCCAGGATGTAGCTGAACTATAGATTGTGATAGGAAATTATTAATGCTGTTGGACCTGCTTCTACTATGACTCATGCAGAATGCAGTCTATATTTCTGATGGCTCTGAGTCCACAAAGGTGAACTCAGATTGAAACAGAGTTGAAAACTGAAAAGAAGTAGTTTACTTTAAAAAAAAACAGAGATAAGCAACAAAAAGACAGTATGTTTTTCTCTCTGCTTATGTAACAGGACATGAAGGAATTAATATTAGGGTAAACCAGCCATTCAAGAAAATTGATATCACTCTCACAAAGGAAAATGGATATAAAATAGCTGTGAACAAGTTCAGGTTAGAAATCAGAATGAAGTCTCTAACTGTGATGAGGGCTGGTGGCGTACCTTCACATAGACTTAACTGGAGCAATAATCCTCTGAGATGAGGATCATTAAATATGATGGTGTGATGATGAAGGTCTGGAAACACAACCAAATAGTCCTTCTAGTACTTATGGTTCTTGGTGAGAATTCCTCGATATTCTGTGCAGGCTACATAAGCAGCTGTAATTGGTTGAAAGGTGCACCTATGGCTATGCAGGCAAGAACTGCTGTGTTTGCTAAAGTAGGAAACCCAGAAAGTCAAGTCATGAAAGAGATCTTAACAAAGAGATCCAGTACAACCGAGGTCAATGCACAAGGATGCAAAACTGGTGCATCTGTGAAAATAATAAAATTACAAGGATAGAGCAGAAAATGAAAGACCTAAGAGTAAAAAGAAATCAAGTATAGCATGTGCAGGAAGTTTATCAGGGAACTAGTAGGTGGGCATGACTGTTGAGAAGTAAAGGGAGCCATAATAAAAGATGAGAGAATTATAAACAAGTAAAACTTCATTAAACAGGAAATTGTATCAAAAACTTTCTCTTAGTAAAGAGTGGAGTAAGTAGAGATTAGATTTATCAGCAAAACTTCTGGAGAAATTTGAGATTAAAGTGGTAGAAGTATGAATAAATGTGCCCAATAAACAGGACATAAGGTGACTGTAGAGTCGAAGAGAACTGTAGAGACTGTAGAGACGAAGAGAAAAGCCCCAGCATGATTAAAAAGGTAAACACTAATGGTAATTTTTAAGCAATTTTCTAAACTGTTGCAATGGGGATTGTTGCTGAGGATTTTGTACTGTCCTTTTTATAAGAAAAATTCACTGTTAGTCTGGACTAGGTGATGCCAGACTGGGACTGATGTACACTGCTCTCAGTATCATGAGAGGACCACGGCACACACCAGAGGAAGCCAATTAAACTCAGTGATTGTATGAGACTCTTGGTAAATCAAGAGTGAGAAGTGATTTCAAAACAGTGACTGCTCAACTGCTTTTTAGATGTCAGGGCTCCTACTTACACAGCTTAATGGGAAAAAATCTCCAAACGATCTAATCTAATCTACATTAGTCTTTTCAAGGATTTTGCAGATAAAAAAACCCCTAACCAAACAGGGGGAAAATAATAGAAAATACGTGATTGTCTCTGTCCCAGCATCTACACACAGTTCCACACACCATGAATGCTGCAATCTCTTGCAGGGGCTTGTGTAGGCCATATGCATTTCTACAGCACTGCTGCTTCTTTTTTGGTATGGCAGAGGCAGCTGGTTAGTCTGAGCTGTGACTGACTACCCTGCTGCAGCTGAAGTGTGGGGCTATGGAGCAAGAGGGTGGCCAGGGATCCATGCCTTTAAGGCATGGGAGAAGCAAAATGATCCTTTCTTGAAAATGTATGCTCTGTATTATATTTTAGAGGGTTTGGCCATCTCTTAGGTAGACCAACATTAACAGCAATGGATCAGGACTTTCCAGTGTCTTTTGAACTACATTACTGACCAGCTACAGTCAATAGAATTTAGGCCACAAACTGGTATTTGACTATATTTTGAGCTATTATACAGGCAAGATAAAGCAGATGTTTTCTCAGGTATGCTATTGAAATGTATTTATTTTTCTTTTTTTCTTTTTTTTTTTAAATAAGAACATGTATTTGCAGAAGGCACCACTGAAAAATTTGCAAACGGTAGAACTAAACAGTTTTTGAATTGAATTCCTTTATAATACTAAGGAGAACAAGAACAGGTAGATAAGATACAAAAATTTCAGGCTTGCCAGTCAGTGTCCAACTACTGGAAGATGTTTAGAGGAGAGAGTTCCCTTTGGGCAGAATATTCTTCTGTGTAATTTATTACGGCTTCTCTCAAGAAGTTTCTTTGTTGTGCTATTAAAAACACCTGATTGTGTGCTGCCTTGGCGATACTGTTACTTGCATCTCTGAGAAGTAAAGAAGCACAAAGCAGCTTGCAATATTTTGCTCTCACTTTGGTCAATGGCAAGGGTTTTCACCAGTCACAGAGAATCAAGGAGCTCCGATTAGAAGCACCCATGGCACATCATACTTTTAATGAAGGATGATAACTTCAACTTTATAAGTGAAAATAAAAAGCAAAAACTGGAAAATAGGCTAATAACATAATGTCAGTGCATGTTTGAACCACTAGTAAAAATGCATATGGGAGACCTCAAAAATGCCACTAACCCTGAGAGGAGGAGCTTAGAAATGTTTGCAGATTCATATCTATGCTTTCACAGAAACTACGGAAATGATAAGGCTGATCATCTTTTAATTTTCTAAATTATTTTATGAGTCCTTGGATTTTATCCAAAGATACATGGAAAAAAATCCAGCAGAGAATTATTACCACTATTATAGGTCAATTATTGATTTCTCTCGATGACACGTTGTGTACCGTGCACGTGCAGTAGGTTTTGTGATTGACTGGAAGAGTGAACAGCTGCAAAAATAATCTCAGGGTTTTCAGAGACTGGATTTTATACTATCAAAGTTAATGGAAATGTAATTATTCATTTGAAATAGTCTTAAAATAACTGCATAAATCCTGAAAGTTAGCAGTATTTTAAATAGGTAGTTTCGGATTTCTGTTTTTGCAGTGCTGTATTTTCAAAAGGTGGTAAATCTATCTTGAATTGTTCATTTCAGCTGGAAATAATGCAAAAAAATCTAGACCTAAGGAATTAAAATGTTTCCTTTGATAAGAAAAAATCAGTATTGATTAAAGTAGGTTTTGTTAGAGATAATTTGAAAAAAAAAAGTGAAAACTCTACTCCGGAAAATTTTTTTAGGTGTCTACAAATATTATAACTTGAAAATTAATTGTCCAATATCTCTTCTTTATTACTTTTAAATTAATTTTTTCTTTCTTTTAACCAGTCTGTCTTCATTTATTTGAATAACTGAGAAAAAGCTTATTCTGTTGAATCACATCTTCCAAAGCAGTCACAATGGCCTTAGAAAGCAAGAAATAATTCACTGAATGTTGTAAATTCCACTGAAGGATTTAATCTAAGTTACTGCATTTTTAAAAGGCCATAAACCCCAATTTACTTCTTAAAGTACGTTTCATTCTTTGAGTCAAAAGAAAGTGCTTCCAGCCACCACATCATAGTTGCTAATTTGTTTTGTTTTTCTCATCAGATAGATTAAATGCCACAGTCCCTTTTCCTGGATCTCAAAGGAAGCATCTGAAAAAAATCACAGGATGTTTATACTGTGCAACTGTTTCTTAATTTTGTAGAAAGCTTCTAATTCAGTGATGCTCAGCTTGAATTTAAACCCAGTTTACCCAGTAGCCAGTCCAACCCACTTTCAAACCAGGTACAGCATGTACTGGAAGGGAGGCACATGTTTAACTTTTTTTCTAATACTGTTTCTAGACTTAGGTAGATGAATTACACATGTTAAATGTTAAAATCTAAAGATCACAAAATTGCCCTGTGCACAGTTATTTCTTCTATGCCATGAAATGTCTACAGGTGTTCTTCCTTTACCCTTTCCATCTCCTTGTTAAAATGTATTAGTGTACTTTTCCTTATTAACAGCAGTGAAAGTAGACTATTTCATCTCTGGGTCCATCACAGAGTAGTTTATCTGAGCAGCACTTCATGCTATCCTTCCTGATAGTTGAAATTTCTTTCACATCAGAATCAAACTAAATTTCTTGTCCATTAGGGGTTTACAAACCTTGCTGGATTGTATTTTGCTCCTCAGTCAGGTGAAACACCTAATCATGCTAGGCATTTAGATGTGATTAAAACTTCCAATTCTACTTTGTCATGGGGACAGAATTCATTTTGTGGGACAGTTTTTGGATCTCTTTTAGACAAGTAATGGTAAACTTATTGAAATGGAAGTGCTATCATTATGTGAGTTTGTAATACACTCATAATGTATTGGGGACATTACTTCAGAATAATGAATTGTAAAAATAAACATTAAAGAGTGAATTTGGAATTAATCTATCTCTATCAATTTCCACAAATGTAATAACTACTCATAATGTACAATCTTGATTAAATATATTTTACACACACAGCCAGCAAAACCCCATCAATCAGTGTTGGTGCAAATATGAACTCAAACATTAATCTAAGTTCCAATTGCATCTCAGTGCAAAGATATTTTATTGAATTTCATCCGTTGTGGTATTTTCCTTTTGCATATTTCTATGTTTATAGACATATTTCTGTTAATCATATGGCATGTTATCTGTCTGAAGAGTTAGCTAGGCAGTAATCTTAAAACAAATACAGTGTGGTTTTCAGATTTTGCTTGGGCCAAATATAAAAATGAAAAGAGGCTTCTCTAGAGCCCATTCATGCAATAACTTTCCTGTCCATGGCCTGCATCCTTAAAATAACAGAGTAGAAGAATTTATTGCTGATAGTATTAAAATCTGGTACAGATAATCAGTGGGTTGGAGTTAAAGGGGACAGAGACAGATAAAACAGAGCTGATTCACTGAGAAAATGAGACTTTTAAGAAGAGACAATATTATAACCAAAATCAGATTGATTTCCCAGGATTCAAAACTGGTTTTGTTTGTAAAGGGGAGAATTCTACAGAATATTAATTTTTAGCTGGACTTTTTTTTTTTCCAAATGCCTAGTTCTGCAAAGTCTTCACAGGTTCACTTTAAGTTTTTAACTTTAACTTCTTGTAGTCATGGCTTATCTGCTAACATAAGAGTAGGAAAAACAGACTTCGGTTAGTAAGACTAGCTCAGCAACATTCATTTTCAGGGATAAGGAGATAATCCCTTCTCTGTGAGGTGATAAATTAGTTGATAATTCACTGACTGGAAAACCAAGGAATCAAGAATGACTAGTAGGAAAGACTTTTGAGAAGCTAAATGCCACATGGAATAGTAGCTAGTTTATTTGTCTTCATTTAATTTCCTCTCTCTTCTTCTTTTCTAATGCAAGCCCAAGGGATTTTATAACAAAGAGAGGAAACTAACTGATAAAACCCAGAGTGTTTGTTTTTGTGAAGTGTTATTCATCTCTTGATTACATGACACAGATGACATAGAAAACTGCCATGGTTTAGTCAGCTTCACTGAATGCAGTTTGTTTTCATGTCTGATTGCTTTTGTATTAATCCCACTTTTTAGCTGTGTTCCAACATGTTTTGAAGCCTTGTCTGCAAACAGGACATCTAAATTCATGCTCATTATCGACATAGGGAGGCTGTGGTCACTATTCCTTTCATGTTTTCTATTCTGACGAGACCGTGAAGGTTCTATAGCTTAAGGAACCACATTATTGTGGGGCTGCTGTAATGATGGATGGGGCTCCTAACATTGCCTGTGTAGATGTAGCCAAGGCAAAAGCTGGCAGTGCAGGAGTGGGGCCCTTAAAACATTCTAAAAGGTAACTAGTAAATGTTTGGCTAGGACAAATACTGGGATGGGAAGAAAAACAATGGTCTTTCAGTAACGCAACTGGGTCTAAGATCTCTGCATGGTCCTAGGAAAGATTCTTTAACTATGGCTTAAGAGTCTGGAATTCTTAATGAACCCATCAGTTCTTGTCCAAGCTAGTTTTGAGCTAAATTGTGTTGTAAATTGTGCATTGTAACAGCTTCAGCACAGCTGATGTTCAAACCAGGAGAAACTTAGTGGCTTTTACTAAAATTTTCTTCCTGAAGTGAAACCCACATTTTCAACGCAAAGCTGTGTAAGTAAAGGCACATTTATTGGGTCAGTTTCACAAAGTACCAGGGTTCAGGCCATCTGGGACACATCATTACTTAAGATAAACTGAAGGACAAGCTCACAGAAATCCCAAGAAAGTCAGTTAAACCACCCATGCTTACTTATTATCAAACACTTCTGCCTCTTCCTCCTATTTTATGTTCCATCTTTCTTTGTAGACTTGACTTCTCTCTGTTCTTCTCTCTGCTTTTTTATTTTCTTTTATCTGATACCTAACAAATGCATTATAAGTATATGTTGCCACCCTTATTTGCAGTCTTAGTTGTGTTTCTGTCACCTTGAACAGTCTGTTTTTTTCTGTCTGGTTGTGCTATCTCTCTGTCTCTTTAGATTTGCTTATGGCACTCAGTAATTTTCCCTCCTTCTAATTATTGGCTAGTTTAATAGTTTGACCACACCAAACCATTGCATGTTTTGCTATGATAGATACCATGTACTGTTTGTCTTTATTAACAGATTTTACAGACTATTGTAACATACAAATTTTATGATACCTTATAAAAAAGAAAGCAGCCTGTTGCAGAACCATTCTCCACAAACACATATTTGAAGGAACCACTAAAGCCTCCATTCCTTCAGAAAGCCTCTGAATTATGAGAAATCCTTATTAGGGATGTTTTGAAGAAAAGGCTCAAAAGGGATCTCCCATGATATAAGCTTCATTCTGCTCCTGCTGCAGGCTACATTATCAGAATATTCTTTATATATTTAAAAAGAGTTGTCTTGAAACTAGTTCTTCTTTCAGCATCCTTCTCACATCTTCCAATAAGCCTGTTAGTAAACTGATCGTTTTTAAAGACAATTATTAGGGGGCTGGATGTGTATTTTTAGATACAGAAAAAAACCGTAATGTCATACATTTCCAGGACTTCCCCTATTTCTGTTCAGTCTTGCACTTACTGCTTTGTATTGAACATCATCTTTCCCTAAGCAGATCTTGTTAAGAGAAGATAATCCAAGGAAGGATATAAATGTCACAGAATATTGGCTTCATGTAAGTTAAAATATGCTGGATAAAATCTGAAGATCGACCTTTTTCTTTTTTATTCTACAAGTGTCTGTATCCCATGTGTCAGACTGTGGTCTGATCGCAATGAAAGCAAAAAGTTTGTGTGGAGTCAAAACTGCCAGTTAACAACAGTTGTTGCTCAAATTGTTTCTTCCTTTCATTTCTAACTCACTGTTTTCCTGTTTCCTTGCAGTTTTCCACTTGTCCCACAAAGTCACTCGGGTGGTTCCAGAAAGTGCTCTGCTGATTGTCCTCGGTCTTTTCCTCGGTGGCATTGTATGGGCAGCAGATCACATTGCCTCCTTCTCCCTGACACCAACTGTATTTTTCTTCTATTTGCTGCCCCCCATTGTTTTGGATGCTGGATATTTTATGCCAAATAGATTATTCTTTGGAAATCTTGGCTCCATCCTTTTGTATGCTGTCATTGGGACAGTCTGGAATGCTGCCACAACCGGTTTATCTCTCTATGGTGTCTATCTGACAGGAGTAATGGGTAAGTTTGATCTATGAAGGCACAGTTATGAATGCCACTGTATAAGCTGTTAGGTGGGTGGTAAGTTACAATTTAACAACTCTTTCCAGCAGAAAAATTAAATTTTAATGGGAGCAGTTTGTAATACCTTTGCCAAATTTAAGAATGACCTGAAAAATCTTCCCTAAGGAAAGTAAAAAAGCTACTTGAATCCATGTCTCTTACATTGTCCTGCTCTAAATGCATGTGTACACTCTAAGGATAAAGCTCAGGATTCTTTCTGCTAATAGACATTTGGACAAAAATACACACTGAAGGGCTGATTTCTTTCTGCTGTGATAGAAACCTTAAAAGTTACTGTGAAATGGAAGTGTCTTCCTGAAGACAGTTTTAGTATTATGTGTTATATTTAGTGTTATTTAATATTGTGTTATTAATGTATTTAATGTTATTAACGTAATTGTTATTTTATAATAAGTGTTATTTAATATTAAGTGGCTACTGAAAGGATATATATGCATGACCCATCTACACATCTCTTTAGCATCTTCTGAGTCTGGAAATTGTAACTGAAGATTTAGAAGTTTTACAGAACGAAGTAGCAGATGTCTTACTAAAAAAAAAAAGCCATTTTAATGGGAGCAGTCCAAATGGGCTTAAAACGGAGGGTGATGCACAATTTCCTACACCACAAATCCAAAAAGTGAGCGTTTCCTATTGCTTGTGCTTTTCCCAGAGAAGCCGTGGATGCCCCATCCCTCCTCAGAGCCCCATCCCATCCCCTGCTCAAGGCCAGGTTGGATGGGGCTCTGAGCAACCTGATCTAGTGGAAGATGTCCCAGGTAGTGGAACTGGAGGGTGTAAGAGGTCCCTTCCAGCACAAACCATTCTATGACTCTAAGACACACTCTGTCTTAATTACACTGCGATATAAGGGCACAGGGCTGCTAGAAAAGGCACAGAACAGCAGTACTCAATCTCTACAGACTTTTATTTAAGACTCATGTTATGTAATTGCAGATGTTTGTAATGTAGACAGCTATGATAGATACATTTTAGATATCTACCTTACTATAACTCTTATTTTAGAAGCAACAATATTTTCTTTAGAAGATACAAAGGTGACAGCTCATATGCAAACACCCTTGACTTTTATAGGTAGATAAGAAGTTTTCTGTGCTTTAAGAAATATATTTCATCCACAATATCACATTTATAATTAAAATAAGGTTTTCAGGAAGAATATATATGGCAGGGATATTGCTACTGCAGATTGGAAAAGGATTTCTTTATTTGAACATCCAAGGTGCTCGCAACAATTTTAAAAATATGACCAAAAATATTTTCGGAAAATCCTGTTCTGGGAAATATAATGTATGATAATTACTTTAAAAAATATGTTGCTATAAGTCATTAAAGGGAAAGGATTGATTCCCTTACAACATGTGAAATGGAAAAGTTGACTGTTTCCCAAAAAATTTTTATTTTAGGTGAAAAAATCACCTAAATTATTATTCTCTTCTCAATCTGTAAACAACTCTTGACTAACTGCAAAAGCTGGATTTGATGGTTACATTTTCTGCTTCATCAGTATGCAAACCCTTTAGTGACAGTGTATATTAGAAGTCTGAACTTACAGCTACACAGGAGAATCGGCCCCTACCACAGGTCACAGCTAAAGCTCTACAAGAGAAATACGGGGATGTTAATAAAAGTGAAAAAAAACTGACATGTCTGGTGAACTTCAATGTTTAGAAAGTGCATTATTGGTATACTGTGGGGACCTGTCTTTGCCATGAAGACCTACCAGAGTTCTAATTTCAGCTGTGAAAAAGGCCAGACAAGGCTGTCCCTGATTCAAACTATGTCATTCTCCAGCAAAGCTGAGTAGGAGTCTAAAATATCTACATGACACAGACTTACTAGTCCACTAAATCTATTGTGTTGACCTCCAAGAGGTCAACAAGATCTAACCACCACACTTCGAGAAAAACCTTGCGGTTGTTACCTGCTGAAGATAGGAGAATGCTGAGTTACACTGTTTCTAGAAGAGTTCATAGTACCTTCTGGTTGAAGTTCTATGGCATATTTTTGTTTCTATCCCACTTGTTCTACAACTGAAGTGAATAATGCTAAAACTAATACCATTTAAATGTAGAAATGTAAATCCACTACAGATGAAGATGAATTAAAACCAAATGACTTTTAGCTTTGCCATTTGATGGGCCTGTAGTACTGTCCATCAGTATAAGAGTGCATAATCCAAACTGGACTGCATAGATTTCCTACATAAAGAAGCATAAAAGCAGCTCTTTGTTGGTATTCAATACCCTTGCAGATATTATAATTTGCAGAAGGAAAATGGAGAAGGTGATAATGACGAAGAAATCCTTCTTTAGAAGTGAAATGAAAAGATTAGCAGATTAACAGTTAACCATCAGCCATATCAGTCTGCTTCCACAGAATAGGAAGAATTATGTAATACTAGATCTTCAAGGCTGATTGCAGTGAACTGTTCACCGTCTGCTGGAGAACTAACACATGCAGTATTGTGGTTCTGACTAATGCTTAGAACAGGTTTTCCTGTACAATCTAGGTCATAGCTACAACATGCTGAGTGTGTCTAAAAGTCTTAAACTGGGCCCAGTGAGCTTATCTTGGTCAGGTGTCATTGATGAGCTGGAGGAAGCCATGGTACCAATTGAAAATAACTTCTGTTATTAGTCTAAATGAAAGTCTGATTTAGAAACTCCAGGCCTCTTGACAGCTTTGTAGGAATTATAGATGCGTCCTAAACTCCCCATAAATATTTGCTTACTAGCTTTGCAAGTCTTCAAAGAATGTACCAATGATTATAATTGGTAACACATAAAAAAGATAAGCAATCTCAGTGAGCCAATTTATTTTCAAACCTTACGTTCTATTATACCCTGATATCTGATAGTTATTGTCATTGGGCTTGTTCCTTCCTTAGGCCTGCCCGAGAAGGACAACATTTGGTGGAACCATTGCTTAGATTTAGGTTCAAGGCTGTTCTCAGAATTTTTGGCACAGACTTAAGGTCACTGCCTCAACCCCATTCTCACGTTAAAACTGATCGGCTCAGTCCTTGTTCACAGCCCAGTATGACCAAGTGGGAACAAGACTATTTATCTTCTTGAAAAAATAAGGTAGTTATATGTCAGTGCAAACTATGAATTTCTGTTTTCAGGGCTGTACCAAGATCCCTACAAGCTATATAGAAAACGTTGTAGATATTCTGATTGGCAGATAGCAGCTAAGAGAATATATACATCTGCAGCTCCACCAGATTACTGGGCATTGTCACATATAACAGGGTGTTGTCCACTCATCTCTCTGACTACCCGTATAAGTATCCTTCTCTTGAGTAAATATGCCATTTTGTATCAAAAATATTTGGAATCTGGTTTCTGTTTCAATTACATTCTAAGCACATTTTGAATTTGGAAAATTACATTTCAGAGTTCTTTCTAGAGGAGTGGCCATATTGTTCTGGAAGTACCTTACAGGCACTATTGATCTTGTGGCTACAGCTATTGACTGTCATTGTCTGACTCATGCTTCCAAACCATTTAATTAGATGAATTTCTTCTTTACCTGTAGAAATCATGCCTGATAATTCTGGGCATGGGCCTCTCTGCATTGTGCTTTAATGACTGAATTCTCAACCTGTTCTTTGCTCATCCTCATATAATTTTTGGCACCATCACTTCTTAGTGAACCTTGCTTCCTCCTCCATCCATTAATGAACAGAAAGGGAATTTTACTGCTCAGAAATCTTTTCCCCAGAAAAAATGACTGGGTTACCACTCCTGATTTCATGAAGAGGGTAGGTTTTGCAAGGTATTTAAGAAGCTGAGCAAAGCGATTTTTGTGGTCCTGCCTTTTCTGCTACTTTTAAAATGACAGTGAATGCTTGTCTCGGTCTGTTTGCATAACTGAACAAAATAACCTCAATAACTAAAAGAAGGTTAAAAAAAAATACTGGGTTACATTGTCACCAGAGTTTTGTAGTTTCAAAACTTTTGAAATCATTGCCAAAATTCCTAAGGGGCTACAACACAAACATGTTGAGGTACATTTTGGTCCTTCATCTATTTTTATGGTCCACTTGCAGACAATTTAACAGCCTCATGAATCCTAATTTGGGAACAAGTGGCTTAACCACATCTATCAGTGAGTAAGGAGGCCACAATTGGTGTTCAGCTGCACTGAGTTCAGTTAAACACCACTGTAGCAGTTCTTAGTGACCAAAAGTCAAATTTGACCTGTGACACGAAATATTTTGGAACATTTACTTCAGAAGTGCTGGTATGGTCCTCTTACCGTCTTGTGAGTTCTCAGTTATCCTGGGATAATTTAGTCAACTTAGACAAACCATACCACACACAAATAGAAAGCCAGTTTAGATCTGGAACTGTCTTGCCACAAGAACAGGTCAGAACTGGTCCTGCTCCCAGAAACAACTTTGATCCACATGGGCCAATGCTGAATCCAACAACACTTGTAGGATACAACACGACTCAATGAAGAGCCTTTTAAGTAGTCACTGTAACACACTTTCCAGTTGATAACTTGGCATCTCTATTTTCCAGTATTTGGCATTACCTGTAATATCCCAGTCTGTCATTACTATTGATAATACAGAGATGATTCTGCTTATAATTTGTTTGCTTTGGTTTTGAAGGTAAACTGAACTCTGGGCTGCTGGACTTCCTCCTCTTTGGCAGTTTAATTGCTGCTGTGGATCCTGTAGCTGTTCTGGCAGTGTTTGAAGAAGTCCATGTCAATGAAGTTCTATTCATCATTGTTTTTGGAGAATCACTTCTGAATGATGCTGTAACTGTGGTAAGTAAATTATATATCCCAAAGTCACCCAAACTCTAGGGGATTTCTTCTGAAGTGCATTTTCCCCTTTAAAGAAACACTTTACTCTCTGTGTGTTTCTACTCATGGGCTATTGTAGTGCAGCTCATGGTGTTTTCTGTCTTGTTTACAAACACTGTATTGGGAAGATTAGATGTTGGAGCATGAAAGCTATTTGGAGCTGGTAAGTGACACAAAACACACAGTCCTGGGTTAGACACTTCAAAGTTTCAGGGGTGCATATTTTATTTGCCTTTGCTGTTTAAGTAGGGCTTTCATGACTTAATGAAATTAGTTTCAGGGATTTTAAGCCTTCTTTTGCTGTTATTTTTTAATGCACATACTCTTTTCTCCATATTTATGTTATGCCCATAATTTATATGCATACCTCACCCAGTGAAAGAGAGAGAATACTCTTCAAAGTGTTTATTCCTGCTCCCTCAGGTTTACTTTGATCAGATGTTTATCAAGCAGATACATAAGAAGGAGCCAACTTGGAAAAAAATTGTGTGACATTTTAGAAAGTTTCTGGTTTGGTTTTTTTTTTTTTGCAAACATTTTTTGAATTTAGAAAGTCTTTAATAGACTTAAAAGAATCCCAGATTTCTACTGATATTTTTATTTTGATTGAAACAACTTTTCTTTTCACACAATTTTTTTTTCCCCAGAATAAAACAGTCAATAGTTTTGTAGTGCAGTGCTAGTGGTCAGGGACCAGGAAATCCTAAGGCAACAAGATGCTATGCAACCAAGTTGCTGTGCAGCTTCAGTTCACTTTTGCATCATTTCCTCTTCCTGCTCCTGCCTGTGTGCAAGGGAGGGTAAGAAATGTTCATTAGGCTCAGTGCTTAACTTTTTGTAGCCAAGGAAGCAAGGCACTGCAAAGTCACTGGCAGCAGCCTAACTGTTCACATGAGTTTGAAAATGACTGTATGTGCTCCAGAGAAACCTAATTGCCCTTGGATATCAGTATTATTAGTACTTTTGGGGTATTGCCAGAAACAAATATTAAAATAAACCTCTGATGAACTCAAGTATCAACATCCCTGGTTTTCAGAGGAAAGGAGTTTTTGTTACTGTGAAATGAACACAAACAGTCTACAAATAAAAGAAAGTTTGATTGTTCATTGAAGAAAAAACAGAAGAGCAAGTATGATCCAGAATTAGAAAGCTCAGCCTCTGAGGAAATTTGAAACAGTGGAGTTACTACCTTGAGAAAGGAAAGACTGGAAGACAGAAAAAAGTGCATGGTATAGCATTCTTTAAACATAAATATGTAAAAGACTACTGTTACAGAAAAAAGTAACCTGTATACTGTGACTGCGTGAATACGGTAAGACTTATCAAGCTTAGCTGCAACAAGGAAAGCTGAGAAAGTCATAGTAAAGCTCTCCTCCACCACTGGAGGAACTAAGAGCAGATTAAATTGGCATGTGTCAAAAATGATGCTCATATAAACCTCCTTAGGCACAGGTATGGATAAGGTGAATTCTTTACTTTCAGCTCTACCACTCTTAGTCTGTTATTTTAAAATTTTTAGCACAATTATTATATTCTCTTTTAAGTTCAACTTATATATGTTCAACATATTTCAATTCAGGATCTTATTATTATCATATTATTGTTGTCTTATTAAGTATCTTATTTATCTTATACATGTGATTAAATGAATCTTTCAAATACCTGGATTTTACAGGGAGAAGGGCTTTAGAAAACACATCTATATGTAACTAGGCTTCTTATATGTAGGGAACATATTGAAGTGAGAAATGTAATGTTGTGAGCTTGGTTTTTGTTGTTGTTGTTTTTATTTTTTTTTTGGTTTGTTTTTAGTGTTTTGGGTTTTTTGTTTGGTTTTTTTTTTTTAATATTTGTTTCTTCTAGGCCCACTGCATTTCTTTTATTTTGAGAAAATATAAAATCTGCAAAATCTTCTCCCTCCAGACAGAATTTCCCTCAGTCAAACACAATTTCAGACTTCATAATGTTGAGGCCCCTAAGGAGATTATTTTAATAGGCTCAATTCAGGAGCAATTATTAAATTAGTCTACTTTTCTTTCCAGGTGCTGTACAATGTGTTTGAATCTTTTGTTGCAATAGGTGCAACGAATGTGACGGGGATTGAATGTCTCAAAGGCATAGGTGCGTAGAAGTGAATTCTGTATCACACAATTTATGTATACATGCAGTATTTTAAACAAAGTATTATTACTATGCTATTGGCAACTGTTATTTTTCAGCCCTTTCCATTATTACTCGTATTCACACACTTGTATGGCATAGACAAATGTCTTAAGAAAATAAGTAAGTAAATATTCCTGAATATTTGGGAAACATAATCACGTCTGTTTTCTTTTGAGGAGACTCAAAATATTGTTTCTTTGTATTTAATAGCATTTCCTTAGTTTCAGCCTGTGCTCTCTCTGCATTCCAGGAAAGTTGAGATTGCATACAGGCATTCTCACTCCTTATCACTGATAACCATCAAGTAATGTTTGCCAGTAACTATCAAGAAATTCTGCCTAAAATTTTAGTCACTATTTCCCATTCCAAGCACTACATGAAACTAAATTATCTTATGAATAAATGTTTTTATAGTGACTTTGTCATATTCTACAATATGCTTTTGTAAAAACATTTGTTTACAGAACATGGGAAAAAACAGTACAAAGAAATGTAGTGGGGTTTGAATAAAAGTAAAATAGTGAGGCTTAACAGAAGTAGCCTTGTTTTTCTACAGAACGATACATTCATGTACCAAGTGCTCAAAAGCCTTGAGCCTAGAAATGAATTTTGTCCTCCAAAGTTTTCTCTGATTTACTGGCTATTTGCTGTTCTCTCTCCGGAAGAGAACTAGTTCAAACCATTATATTTCTAGAGTTTAAGCTGTGTTAGGTGTTTTGTTTTTCAGTGTCATTCTTTGTGGTGAGCCTCGGTGGGACACTGGTTGGAATTTTCTTTGCATTCCTGCTGTCATTGGTCAGTCGTTTCACCAAGCATGTGAGGATCATTGAACCTGGATTTGTGTTTATCATTTCGTACCTCTCCTACCTCACAGCAGAGATGCTTTCTCTTTCTGCTATCTTAGCGTAAGTCTCTTTTTATTACTGCCTATGAAGGGGATGAGAAGGGAATATGGTTTTTAAAAACATTGAAAGGAAAACCCAACTTATATGGGACCCCTATAGAATACGACACTCGTTAAGTTTATGGTGAATAATACTATGTTCACACTGCGCTAGATTATAGTTTGCAAATACTGTCATTCAGCCTTGAAAAGGAATGCAAGTTTTCCAGTATCTGCTGTGCAACATGAGAACTCCTTTGCAAAATACAGACATGACTACTTCCTCTCTGTTATTAATAATACTTCAAACTTAACAGTTGTCCATTTGTACTGACATCTCTCCCTATAATTTGTAACTAAAGCAATATTTTTCTAAGGCACCATGTGAATGTCACTATTCTCTGTTCTCTCGCTCTGTCTTGGCTGGCCATTAAGGTTTGCCTAAATGTGCCTGTTTTGCCTTGAGCACCTCTGTGGTCTTTTCTTCTCTTACTATCCATTGATTCCTGGCATACCTTTCTTCTCAGTTTTGCTTGTCATGTTTGTAGATGACACTGCAAGTGTATTCAAGGTCTGAAAATCTTTCTGCAAACAGATCATTAGTTTAAGATTATGTCTAATGGAAACGGGATTTAAAACTTTGTGTTGAAAGCAGTATGGTAATCTGAAATGCTGTCTTCAGGCCTCTTGAGGTCATATCAGCATGTATATTTGAGATATGCTTTTTACTTAGGGTAGACTCCACAAGTGCTCCTGAGTGTATCTTTTCTTAGGAATTGATGGTGGGGTTTTATCACTATGTGACAGACAGATGGAAATAATATTTAATGTTGCAACAGATATTTTCTGAACAATTGCTTCTTTTTCTAGGATAACCTTCTGTGGCATTTGCTGTCAGAAATATGTCAAGGCTAACATATCTGAACAGTCTTCTACAACTGTAAGATATACCATGAAAATGATGGCCAGTGGAGCAGAAACTATTATCTTCATGTTCCTGGGTATTTCAGCTGTGGATCCAGATATCTGGACTTGGAATACAGCTTTTATTCTGTTGACTCTGGTCTTCATCTCAGTATATAGAGTTATTGGTAAGGAGGTGAACTTCCTGTTCTTTCATTGTACTGCTGATGCAATCACATATTCTTTAGCTCTCTCCCCAAAAAAATATTTGGAGTTGTAGGTTTGTTCCTTTTAAAACATTCCATTTATTTTAGTTGAATTTATTGTTGGGTTTGGGTTAGAGTAGTAGAGTAAGCTCTACAGTAAATTCCATCATATGCTGAAAATACAGCAGGATTTAATTTTTGATGATGTGTGAAGTTATGAGTAGCCCAGCAGTTAACATGAACCATTCAGTGGCTAACCTTTGTTGACCCAGCAAATGGTATTGGCAAAATCTCCCGGTAAAATGGACTTTGTTCTTTAACTTGCAGCCTAACGAAAGATGTGACTCTTGTCAGCCGTATCTTTCCTTCAGCTCTTTAAATTTGGCGTTAAAGAGATTGTCGTAAGCTAATGTTATGGTTGACTTCAGGTTTTAGACACACGGTGATATCAGACCATGCGTAATTACACTGCAGGTTGTCTGGCTTAAGAAATAATTCTCAGGGACTGATGAAAAACTGAGTAAATAAGGCTGTGGCAGGTAGGGATTACCTACTGTCAAATTATGGGGTTTATATAAGTTTGCAAACATTTCAAAATACCAACTATGATTTGCCCAGCTACATAGCTCTGATGTAGTTTTGCTAAAATCACAAAAAAGGAGTAGAATGAAGTACTTGTAGAGAGTAACACATATGGCAATTTGGTGTATGTACTTACACCTGGGAGTAAGTTAAACTAGCTTATTTGTCCGTTTGTCTAGACTTAAATTCAAATAACAGATCACGCATCTATCTAGCTGGCAGTTTTCCTAGATTCTGTGTTCTTATTCTGTCTAGAGGCTCCTGAGCTGAATGAACTGCCTAGCTCCTTGTCCTCCTTTTCTAAATAGTCTGCAAGAATTGTTCATTTAGCTGCCTCTCAGTAACTGCTAATGTGCCTGAGGTGTTTAAAAGAGTTTTCCATGTCTTGTCTTTGACACTTTTTGTATTCCTGGAATGAGTGGTTAACAATCCTGTAAAGTAAATAGTAAATATTCAGCAATAACAATAAGCACCCACTAAAGTAATTGATCTTAGACATTGACAAATTATTTAATACCTGATGACATTGGGCCTTACATAATTGCAGCTCTCATACCTTGGAGGAGTCAGATTGGTGGCATTTCCAAGGTCCCCTCCGGAGGAGGCCCTTCTTACAGTGACAAGACAGTCTTCTCTTGGCACAAGTTCGAAGTTGTCTAAAAAAAGAAGTATCAGGGTTAACAGCCCTGGCCGGCTGCAGTGGCACACACATGCTGTGCCAGTCGCAGGAGTGGTGAAGCTGTTTTCCCTCTGTATGGTGGCTTTTCTGGGATACATGGAGACAGCTAGAGCTTTAGGTCTCCTGCAGCAGACAGCATCTCACCTGTAGGTCTGAAGACAGTGACATAACTAGACTATAACTTCATAAGACAATGACTTAAATGTAATTTTCAGTGATTTGCAAAGGGTGCCACACAAACTCCCTAAATCAGTGCTGTTTTTACCAGTTTCTGTTAACTGACCCTGTGCATATAACCGGTTACAGTGCTAGAAATTCTCTCGACAAATTTCCAAGGTCAGGACATAGCAGAACTTTCCCTGGAGTGCCTGTGCCAGAGGGCAGCACTCTCAGAAAAGCTGCTGGCCCACAGAAGCAGCTTCACCCAATTCCTTTGGTTCGACATAAAGAGGAGGCACCAAGTGGGCAACATAGAGATCGAGAAGGGGAAGTAGATGGTGTAGGTTGTTATAAAGGCAGTCTGGTGGCACCATTTCTGTTACACACAGCTGGGATATTGACATTCCATAAGGTTATTTCTAGACATGCTGACATTTGCTTGTTACAGGTGTCATTATACAGACGTGGATTCTTAACCGCTACAGAACTGTCCAGCTGGAGATAATAGACCAGGTGGTGATGTCCTATGGTGGACTACGTGGAGCTGTTGCTTTTGCTCTTGTTGCACTTCTGGATAAGGATAAAGTGAAAGAGAGAAACCTGTTTGTCAGCACAACTATTATTGTTGTGTTTTTTACTGTTATTTTCCAGGTAATTTAACTTCTTAAGCATGATTCTTGCAAGGAGAAGGAGTCCCCCAAAAGTACTGAATGCTTAAAGCAGTTCTCAGCTGAAGGTTGCATATTGATTCACTGAACTGAAAGCATAATTGAATTTGTAATTTTAGTAACAAAGATCCTATTTTATGTTTTCATATGGGACCACATGGGGCAAAACACAATTTCCTCTGTGCTAAAAATTGTTCGGTCTTAGCTGCTTGGTATTAATAGTGCCAAGTTAATATCTGATTAAACATCCTTCACCTCATGTGAATAACTATAGGGAACAGTGCTTTTAATGGGCAGATACGGTCATTAAGCTCATCCACCTGAGCCTCAGTCCTTGTTTTAAAATATAGCAGTAAGCAGTGGGACAAGAAAGTATTTAAACATCCAAACAAAATAGCATTTTCTGGATGAAAAAACAGTAATTGATACGAAAATATGTCAATAGACACCAGTTTGCAATTTTTTTTGAAGTGTGTTACGGAAAGTTTAATTGTGTTCACAAACTCCTGATATGTGGAGAAAATACCCCATTCACTGGCATAGGAAACACTTCTACTCTTCCACTACCATATTTTCCCAAAAGATTATATATTTTTCCGCTGTTGTCTTTTCAAACCTTTGTAACAGAAGATGAGGGTACTGCATTATTTTATCTTCTAGAAGGAATAAAAATCAACTGAGAAGTTATGAGAACCACCATGTAACACACAAATATGCTTTATTTCTGTTTAACCAGCTGAAGGAAAGTCTAAGAGAACTTCCAAGTATTTATTGTCATGTTTCAATCCTTAGGGACTGACTATCAAACCTTTGGTACAGTGGCTGAAAGTGAAGAAAACTGAACACAGAGAACCAAAACTGAATGAGAAACTTCATGGCAGAGTAAGATATTTTTAAAAAAAACCCCATGATATCTTTTGGATTTTTACAGAGCACCTTAAGAGAAAACAAAATTGTTAGTGAAAATGTATTTTTTTGGAAGGGAGTGGGCTGTCAAATTTCAAGAGCAAAATCCTTCAAACATTTCTAAAGTTATTTTTAAGTTGCTGTTTGTCTTTGGCTTGAGTCCTGTGAGAGGATATCCATATGAAAGTTCTGGTCTTTTACTTGAGAATTCAGTGGGGCTGGGAGTACTGGGGAAAGAGCACAAATGGAATATGCTTCTTTCTCTTCATCTAAAAGAGGAGAATGATTGATGAATGCTAGGGTAAAGCATGTCCAAGTAAATTTATTTTCTCCTTCTTAAAAACTGCTAATGTTTGGAAAAGGCATGAAAGCAGGTTTTGTAGCTTGCATATTACATAGAAAGATAGTCCGTTGCCCAGTACAGAGTAATTATAAACTGAAATTCCAGATTAATGACAACAGTTTTAAGTCAGTGTGAATGCTGTGTGTCCCTGGATTTCTTTACCCTTATAGAATACTTTGAAACAAAGTCTCTTCCAATTCACTTTCATACCACATTATAAAGTTTCCATTCAGTAAAAGAAAACATAAATTTTCAATATAAATATAGGTTAAAGGATGGAAGACTATAAGACATCACAGAATCATCAAGGTTAGAAGAGACCTTCAAGAACATCTTGTCCAACTGTTGACACATCACCACCATAACCACCCCTAAACCCTATCCCCACGTGCCATATCCAGCTCTTGAACACATTCAGAGACAGTGACTCCACCACCTCCCAGGGCAACTTATTCCAGTGCCTGCCACTCTTTCAGTGAAAACCATTTTTTCTGGTATCTAATCTGAACCTCCCCTGGCACAACTGAGTGCCATTTCCTCTTGTCCTTTCACTTGAGACATGGCAGAAGAGAGTGACCCCCACCTGGCTAAAACCTCCTTCCAGGTAGCCATAGAGAGTGATAAGGTCTCCCCTGAGCCTCCTTTTCTTCAGGCTTAACAACCTCAGCTCCCCCAGCTGCTCCTCACAGGACTTGTGTTCCAGACCCTTCGCCAGCTTCATTGCCCTTCTCTGGACATCTCAATGTCCTTTCTGAAGTGAGGGGCCCAGAACTGGACACAGGACTAGAGATACAGCATCACCAGAGCCAAATATCAGCCAAGTTGTTCCAAACCTACCATCTGTATATTCTGCAGTAATCATTCCAATGTTCAGAGTGAAATGTTAATAATCATACACAGAAAAAGGCCAAATTGTACCTGCAGCTGCCTTGGTTTGAATCAAGAGTTATAAGCTTCCAGATTTTTATCAGCCATCTAATATACTCAGTATGAAATTTTGCCCTAGATATTAAAAGAATGGTGCCTACTTCTACTCTGAGGGGAGTATGAACTCCTGAAACATTTAAAAAGAATCACTGGGGAAATTGTTCAACTGAAATAATCACCTACACTAATAGTGGCAGATGTACTTCATAGGGCAGAAATGGAGATGGTAAAACGAGTCCGTAAAAAGTTTTTAAATTGAATGTTAAAATGGAGGTTTAAGTACCTTCTACTTGAGACCCTTGTAATTCAAGAATACTTAGTGAATTTATAAAGAACTGTTTAGAAAGTTCAGGACCTTTGAAGAAAAGCTTATAGTAGCTGGTACTTCTGTAAATGGGAAAATTTTTTTTTAACAGCCATAAAATTATTCTGCATAGTCACCTGGTCTAACTTGAAATAAACTGAGCTATTTTCTAATTATGCTTTTTTATTTCTGTAAGATATTAATTCCACTCTCACTTTCCTAGGCCTTTGATCACATTCTTTCTGCTATAGAGGACATTTCTGGACAAATAGGGCATCATTATCTGAGAGACAAGTAAGTAGTAACTAATTTGGAATCTTGAAATACTGCTAGGAAATATTATCTGTACATTGTAACTTTTTAAGCCTGTGAGCTTAGGAAAAGCAAGGATGTTAAATGTAGTTTAGGAGGTTACATACTGAAAATACTGGAAATATAGCAAGTGTCAAAACAGTGTATTTTTGTCCCCTTATAACTAGAATCTTCCCTTTCTCTCCCACAGTTCAGATTACGCCTTTGCAGGTGCCTCAGTTCACATACAGGGGTGTTCTCTCAAGATTAGAGAACTGACTATTTGCACAAGGTTTCACCTAGAATGTTAATGTCGGTTTTTCTTTGTAATACTACATTTCATGAACACTATTTATGTGTGGAGGCACTAAGAAACCTTATCTACAACTACGCTAGCTGTTTATCGTATTTCTACAAGGATGTGTTCAACACCTCTGAAAGTGATGGCAGAGGGTGCTTTGAAATTACTCTGACAGTTTCAGCCTATTAGTCTGAAACCAATAATGAACCATCCCCTCTGTTTATAGTTGATTCATCTTGAGAGAAGCAGAATTACTCAGCTGAAAGATACACCATTTCCTTTAAAGTGCATGCGAAGAGTTAGCCCTGTGATGGGCGCACTTCCATACATAGATGAATAAATATGGAAAAAAGGACATTAAATCTGGACATCCTTAAGAGTGTTCTTTGACGTTAGGCCATTCTCTCCCTGGAGTTAGGTCATTTCATAGGTGCAAACAGTCACAGTTTTGACCTGCTAACTTCTTGCTGGCTCATTTCACATGATTCATGTGAAATGAGCCAATTCCAATCCAAAAGTCATGTGGTTGTGTTAGCTTTCTGCAGAGCACTCCCCTAACCCTTTCTGAGAAGCTGAGTCTATTAGCTCAGGTTTAGCATTATACTCATGCGATACAATACAACTCCTAGGCTGGAGATAGCTTGTACTGGAACTCAAGCAGAATTCCTCACCTGCATCCAGTTATAGGGACAATCTCTTTCCCATCCTTTTGCTCCTCATTCATTTATGCAGTGAAGAATTTTCCTGAGGCACTCCACACAGAACATCTTTCTTTTGGTCTAAGTTTATAGTTTACTTTTAGGGAATAAATTTCAGTAGGCTATATATAATACTGGTGAATCCACCTTCTGTTTTGATATATTGCCTCAAAGATGGAGCTATATTTTTAAAGTGGCAGATTAGTGTGTGACTTCTTGCACATCAGAAAGTAATCCCCTTGAGTAAGAACAGGAGTAGCTTAATGTAGATTCATGGTTGAGTGTGTGGTTTGATGACTAAGGTATTTTGAATGAGACCATCTTAAGCCTGCTTTTTGGAATCTATGTACGTGAAAGTGCTGCTTCTATAAAGAAATGGCAGCCCCTAGCATCCTCACTGATGGGTTCAGGTGTGGCAGCCTGAATTACAGCCGGCTGGTCAGCTGTTCTGGCCAGAGAAGAGGAATAGTTATCAATTATGTGAATAATATTTAACACAAAAGGGTTTAAGCAATCTGAATAAAAAGTTGTAAACTCAAAATGGCCATTGGGCAAGATGGATAGAGTCACTCTGAGCAATAGTCTCCAAATCTGCCTCATGCCCTTTAGACGAAGTGTTGAGGAAGTTAGAAGAAAGTACAGCAGCCTTTATCTTCTGAACCCAAAACATGACAGGGCAGATACCCTACTATCAGACAGTCTTGGAAGTGTAAATCATTGAAAACACACATGGCTACTATCCCTCAGAGCAGAGTACATCATGAATAAGGCCCTCTGGTAGAGCTTCTGGAAGGGCACTGTTATTCTGAACTGATTTTATGGTCTGGCTGTCCTACAATACAGCTGGAGAAAACAAGATCACTTTCCCAAGGAGGGACAAAAATTAAACATAATCAGAAGTGGAAAAATAAGGTAGCATGATCTCCCAAAGTATAAAATGTGTGACTGACTCTGAAATGGGATACTGTAATCATAGCACTCTTGCAGTAGTGTTGGGTAAGTGAACTGATAAAATGCTTTGTGACAGCTGCGTAAGTCTGTAGCAGGCTTTTCCTTAATTTTCTTTATGCTAATTGAAAAGCTGCAAGACACAAATCCCTCGCATTCCTCTGTCCACCATTTTTTTCAGAGTGTTTAGCTCAAAAAATATCATTTATGCTAAATTAAAAATGCTTTGAAATTAAAATTGCTTGTTGCCATTAACACAGTTTGTTTAAATTATCAGGTGGTCCAATTTTGATAGGAAATTCCTCAGAAAAATACTGATGAGAAGGTCTGCTCAAAAATCAAGAGACCAAATCCTTAATGTTTTCCATGAGCTCAACTTGAAGGATGCAATTAGCTATGTTGCTGAGGTACTTATGAACACTTGTTGACATATTATAGCATCATTTGGAATTTGACTTTTAAAATTTATAATATAACCTAAAGTTGATATATTACAGGAGATGCTTATAGGAAAAGTATTTCCATCTCTGCTCTGCTTTTTTTTTTAATGTGTTTTGAGTGTCAGTATTGCCTGTTTGAGAACTACTCTCAGTATTGTGCCTGATTGCCAAATACTAGCATATTGTACTTATGTCAGTGTACATTTCTGTTGGATTTTACTGAATATCTTTGCTTCTATATTCATAACATGAAAAGGATACTGTAATTCTGGAGGGATGTTGTCTTTCTAAATGTGTCAACAGGATCTGGCTCCTGCAGGGTAGTGGTTCTATGTGATGATGAATCTGAAGAAGCTCTCTTCCAAATGATGTGCATATGTGGCCAAACTATGGGACTGCTAATCTCAATCTGCCAGATCATTGTAACACACACACACACACACACACACACACACATACACACAAAAAAGGGGGAATGTAACTTTAATTCAATGGAATCATAACCCCCATGATTCAATAATTAGGGTTAAATATACTACAAATACCAAATGCAATCAAATAATTGTAAAGTTAGGGAAATGTAAGACTTGCAACAGGAAAAGTTTTTAAAGGAGAAGGGAAGAAAGTTTCTGACCTTCTGCAGGAGTACCATTCCCAGACTGGAGCAGTGTTGCCACATTTTGTAAGAATTCCTAATTTTTTCAGTAGGAAACTAGTCACCTTAGTTCAAACAGTCACAAATGTGCAGTATTGATACAGTGTAAAGGATAGTTTTAAATGGAGCATTTTTAGAAGTGATCTTTGAAATTATAATCTATTCATGCCCATAATCTCCAGTTGAACTAATCTTCATAGTTAGGTGATCAGTTAATTTCTTTTGTTAAATTCTTAATTAATTCTTAATAATTCTTAATTTCTTTAGTATCAGTTAATTTCTTTAATTTAAATAAAAACTATTACTATGATTGATACTACTACTACTGGTAAGTCTTGGGGTTTTTCTTTTTTGAAAATGAGCTACAGCCAGGCAGTCTTCTTCCAATGAAATGTATCATTTTGGAGATTGAATTCAGAAAACAAGATGAAATTCAGAAATTATGTTAGAAAGATGGAGAATAGTTCACAAGACAAGCCAATTCTTCCTTTGGAGATTTTTTTAAATTATCCATTTGGTTTTCAGACCATCTGAGCTCAAGAACTAATTTTCTTTCTTGTGATACTTTCTGGGTCACACCTCAGAGGAAGAAAGTTGGATAATGACTTTGATGCGGATGACCATGAAACTCATGTTCAGATTCATTGCTGAATCTGTTCAGCAGATTTGTAACAGTGCTTCTTCTCTTTAACAGATGGAAAGGGCTTTCTAGGTCACTAACATGTGCAGATTTAGGATCAGAATTTTTACCCAATAATGTCTTTGATCCCATGTAGTAAAGACAGATTATGTTAAATTATTAATTTTTTAGGAGATGAAACACAAGGGAACTGCCTTTGGTTACCTTAGTCCAAATGCTATTTGTGTATATTGTTTCTTGCAGATAAATTCTATTGGGCAGATGTCTACCAATCTGATAATAATAGACAAAGAAATTGAAAGTTCTCCAAGTTCTACAGAAGTTTTGTAACATATTTTCTTCCAGCAGAATTTAGTTACGAGTAGTGGATCCTAAAGTCATTTCACCTTTCTCGCTTTAATATTTGCTTAAGTGACACACTGTTTTAACAACTTTTTCTTCACTTCACAAATATATCTTTGAACTAAATATGTATGAATTACAAGCTGACATTGAAACTGCAGGTATTTCTTCCAGGACAAGTAAAGACCTGCCTCCCCCAGCTACTCACTCCCTTCTTACTTGCAAGAAACTGAGGAGTTTAAAAAAGATTTTATATATTTTTCTTTGTTCAGCTCTGCTGTTATGCTGAATCTGTACAATAAATAAGAGTTGAGAGAGTTCAGTCTCAATCTAAGTAAATTCTTTACAGTTGAGAAGGGAGAACATAAACCAAGAAAAATGAAAATAATCCAGAGCAACTAAACAGAAGTGACTAAAAATACTCATGGTTCATAACTTGTTCTGGCTAAAACCCCTTCATTGATGATATGGTATGATGTATGTATGGAACATTAAAATTGATTTGAAAAGAAAGTCAGATTCACTTAAGAAAATGGATTGGGATGATGTTCTTCCAGAATTCAATTTTATTAAACGGAAGTTTTCTGCCTGCAGAGGCCAGAGTGTATTTCTTAAGCCCATCGGTAGCCTACATACTATGATACACATGTGGGCTACCACAGCAAAAGAAAGCATTTGTTTGGTTTGCTCCACAAGTATGAAAATGTAAAGGTTAAAGTACAGTACAGTTAAAGTTGGAGAAATGTAGATAAAATCTCTGTTCTGCAAGAGAGATGATTTTTCTTGATTATTACTCTTTAAAATATAGAGACCTGCCATGTGATTTCTCTCTGCTGTGATTCAAAACCATAGATGGTTTCAGCCTGTGTAACCACAATGTCACTCAACAGACACTTTTTAGCTAAGCAGGAGATTACTTAAGGTGTAGGGAAAACTACGAAGAGATAAAACTGAACTTTTCCAGAAGTTCACTTCTGTGACACTAGATTTAGAACTGAAAGAAAATCTCTTCCCTTCAATACCTCATCTTGTCATGCCATAACCTCTTTCTAATAGTCTTGTAGACTTCTATCACCACTTAATATTTGCTGCTTCCAGTCTGGTAGAGAACGAAAACTTAGCATTGTGTCTTTGAAAATGCTACTGATAATGTAGTGATGTGTTGATACATGAACATCTGTATGTATATCCCTAAGCACTTGGCTTGCAACATTGTACAAAGTAAAACAGCAAATCTATTGTGGCACAAGAAATCATTCACCTTTTCAAAATCAATTCATAAGACTGGAATACGTTTTCTTATTGCTTTGTTTGTTGGGATAATGTCACTCAAGGTAAAGAAACCATAAAACCAAAAAATGGTTTTTATCTGTTACAACTCCTCCAATGCTTCTTGTGCCATTTGCATAAATACGGTCTCATAAATTACCTGTATTCTGATACACATTTTGCCCTAGGTGTTTACAGCTGTAGTATGTCTTGTTTCTTTCCATGACCAGGGAGAACGTAGAGGTTCACTGGCATTTATACGCTCTCCAAGTACAGACAACATGGTAAATGTGGATTTCAGCACTCCACTCCCAAGCACTGTGGAAAGCTCTGTCTCCTATTTACTGTAAGTAATGTGGACTGACGGGGTATATGAGAAGAAATTGAAACACTGCTAAAAAAAATGAAAAATGCATATTACAGGGGCTTCAGTCACTATATTTTAACTTTAATTAATATTTTCTCCTGCAGAAAATGGGTATATATGGATTTATATTGTTGTATTTTACACACAATTTTTTTCAGTAAAGGCTGGTAAGATGAAGCAGACATCCACATTAGAGTTGTTTCATTTGCCTTTTGTTCACCCACTATTATATACAGGGCTAGATGCTATTTCTGTGTCTGCTCCAGAAAAAGTAAGGAGAGAGGCAAGGAAAATAATTGCCCTTTCCTTAACTTTTTGATGAATCTGTCACTGAACAGACCATGTGTCATGTAAACTGTGTAATTAATTAATGCTACATCCTCCTGAAAGACAAAAACCAATAATCTTTTCACATTTCCCATAAGGCATTTGCTCACTCATTGTCATTTAGCCAGTCCTTAGTCTTCCTTTTTTTCCTTTTTAAACTTCATCTTTTCTTCTTCCTTTCACTCCTCGTCTTGCTGTTTTTTCTCCCTCTTCAGCAATCACTGATTTTAAAAACTGCTGTTTGTGTTTTTCTTCAGGAGAGAAAAAGCTGGACCGGTTTGCCTTGACATGCAAGCTTTAGAGCAGAGGAGGAAAAGTATCCGGGACACAGAAGATACCCTTGCTCATCACACCCTACAACAGTACCTGTATAAACCCAGGCAGGAGGTGAGTGCAAAAGGCTAGCATTGGACTGTTTTCCAATCTAAAACTAGGAGGAAATAGGAACCAAAACTTGCAAGTGAAACTCAAAAGGAGAGAACCCACTACAAAATCCACACGTTTGAGGAAGACAGGCTCTTTGTGTGATTTCTCATTTAAAAACATGCCTTTTTAAAAGAAGTAATGCCTTTGAAATCGCTGGGGCCAGTGGAATGCAGAACTGTGTCCAGCAAAGGTTCTGATCAGGATTAAATGAACTGAAGTGATTCAGACACGTATAGGGAGAGGATTACTTTGAATGACAGTCCACTCTTACACACTTAAAATTCCTGGACTTGTTTCATGAAGAAGAAAGAAAAATAGGAGTTTCATTAATACCTTCAGACTAGTCTTTAGTTCATTCTTTCTTATGGAGTTGTTTACATTTTCATGACACTGATTGAATGCATTGATTCAGGGCTTTCATCTGTATTTCTAAATAAATAAATATTGTCTTCCCTTCCTGGCCACAGCACAAACACCTGTACAGTCGACATGAGATCATGCACAGTGAAGATGACAAACAAGACAAGGAGATTTTCCATAGGACAATGAGGAAACGCTTAGAATCTTTCAAGAGTACCAAACTAGGAATAAACCATTCCAAGAAGCTCAATAAAATCCACAAACGAGACCGGGGCCAAAAAAGGGTAAAATACTTTCACAAGGACCCAGATGTAGCCACCTATTATGCAAACTAATGGGTGGGAAGGGCAGGGAGGACTCTGAAGGGTCCCATGTCCTGCATTTATCTCTGTCCTATAGAACTTAATGAACTTAGAGGACCTAAGCAAGAAGAGATTAAACTAGGAGGTAACTAAAGGGGCTTCTTCTCACATTCTGCACTTCTCTATGCTTTGGGACTCTTCTTCTGGGTGAGAGATTTCTGATCACTTGAAAAACAACAGACCCTGAACCATGCTACAACGCTGTGGGGAGATTTTGCAGGATAGAGGTAGCAGGGTAGCTCTACAGCATGGAGCATTCAACCAAATTTGTATGAAACTAAGAGGGAATACACAGCATAAAAAGAGCCAAAATTTCTTTTTTTCACCCTGTACACACTACAAGTGTAGGTGGGAAACTAGTGGCATCCATATTGAGTCTCAAGCAAAGACTACTATGGATTTCAGGGTTATTCTGCCGGACTCATCATTTCAAAGGGTGTCACTGCCATTGCTATCTGATGACATTAGCATTTTTGGTCACTTTTTGCTTTCTTTTCAGAGAAACAGCAGTGTCATACCAAATGGAAACATTCCTTCAGAAAATCCAGTACAAGATTTTACTTTGAAGGAAAAAGGTAATAAGACTCTTACACCATTTTCATTAACTGAATTTTACCAGCTACATTACCAGTAAAGCATCACTAAAAGATTTTGTGATATGCAACAGCAAATCTGATAGTAAAAAGGGACTTCTAGTCATAGTTCAGAACTCAGAGTGGTGATCTGCTTCATGTTTAAATGCAGTGTTTAGAAGTTGTTTTTTTAGGAATCTGGATGACAAACAAAATTTTAATAGGCCTTTTTGCTCACATTTTTAAAATACCACATTTAAATTCTGTAAACAAAACAATGCAGTGGCTACAATATAAATGAACTTTCAGCTTCTGTTTGGATAAGACACACAGAGCTACTAACTTTTTTTCATCACGGCAGGATATGTCTACCTAAGACATCAGCCATATAAAGTTCAGTAGCTGAGATGACATTCTTATCTGAGTTAAAGTCCACTGTTCTAGAAGGGTCTGAATCAGAGGTGAGGCTAAGCAAGCATGATATAACTCAAGGAGGGCATAGCTTTGGAAGGAACACATAGTCAGAGGTCAGTTCTAGCACTGCTTCACCCTTCATGAACGGATCTATCACATGGGTTAGGCTTGGAAGTGTAATTGGAAGCTGACTAGACCAGGGACTACCCCTAGCAAAAGTTGGTTTTGCATATAAAGCACCAAATTCTTTCCTGTCTTAGCCATTTTTTGGCATTGGTGTCAGGCACAGCAAGATGTGATGGGTGCTAACATGTTTGTTATACAATTATAAAATAATATGTGTCACTTCAAAACTGAAATGTGGTTAAATGCCACTGAAATAACTTTGATTAATGTTTATGCCTGCAACTCCTTGATCTCAAAGACACCTCAAGTGAAATAGAGAGGGATTTATCTTTTCTCAGTAGCTCCAAGTAAACATATTTTTCCTTATGTATCTTCCTTGAATCATTTACTGTTATTTTTGTTTGAGAAGGACAGTACAGGCTGGCTCCCCAAGTGTAATATTCTAGAACTACTTTGCATGGGAAGAGCTTTCTGAACACTTGTTAGTAGGTCATTCAATATTGTCTTATTAAAGAACTCTGCATATAGATGTTATCATCTTCTTAAAACCAAAGAAGTTTAATTGGAAGACAGTCTTCCAATTAAAAGTGGTTTAGCAGCTATTGCAAAACTTATTCTGCAGTAAAAGCAGCAATGACCTCATTAAGTTTCAAATTAGTCATGATACTAATGCTGACCTGTGTCAAGTGATGAAAATCCTTGTTAAAGATATATCTTTGATAAACATACCAGGATCAAACCAGCATGTAATAGCATTTTCTATCAGAACTGATACAAATCTCTAATCAAATTGCACTTCCTTTTTTTTATTTTCTTTTTTCCCCCCAGATTTGGAGTTTTCTGAATCAGAAGAAAATAATGATTATGAGACTTTGCATCTAGGCAAAGGAGTTGATTTCCTGGCTAATGTGACGAAACAAAATTTCACAGATACTCCTGCTGGTAAAAATATTTATTACCTACAAAGTTTTTTTTCCCCTCAAATATAACAAAATGTACTAGAGATGCTGATGAGTTAGCCTGGGGTTTTTATTTGTTTGATTGAGTGATTTTATGTGTTCTATCTGAAAATACATTTGCTTAATATTAATGTTAACATAAAGATTTTTGGATATCTGGATGCATGGAGAAACATTTGAAACTGATAGAAGTTGTGAACATGACTACCTAAACCAGTTTTAAGGCCACTAAGTATTTTTAGCAACAGAAAATGTTATTTTAGAAGTGTCTTACCTCACAAGACCAGTCAACGTTAGTCCTTTGGAATTTTTTTTCACTTGCACTGGAACTTTGTTGTGATAAATTTTGTTCTTATTTCAGGCACGATTTCTCCTTTTATACTGACAACCCCATCAGATCCTTACAGGCTAACAGAAGTCACTGAAAAGGGCAAATTTGCAGCATTTCTGGAGCACTCAATGCCCTTGATTTCCAGCCCTGAAAGGCTCCAAAATTTTAGATTGGAAGCTTATAACTATATATAACAGAAAGCATATCATATCATTTATGGAGTTATAAAATTTAGTATTTCTCTGAAGCACTTCTGTGTTTAAATTTTTCAGCCTGTCACTGTATGCTTCATATGTAACTTGGTGCCTACAGTGAAGAAAAACACGTGTCTGTACTATTGAGGCAGACACCCTGAAATGCATTTTATGCACAACACTGTTTCATGACAAATTCCATGTCTGAGTATGTAAAAAGACATCCAGAAATAAGTGGATGGCAAGATGCAAAATGTTTATGTAAAAGCTCGTCAAACTTGATAACTGTATGAGCAGGCTCCTGTATCTTACTTTTGACTATCTTGTGGCCTGCCATAGCTACCTCACACTCATCTGTTTATGGAATGGTGAAGTTTTGGGGTTTTTTTTCCATTTTTTCCCCATCTCTTATTTCTTTTTTATGGAGCTGACTTGAATTTTCTGCAGTGATTTTATGTTGTGCTTTTCTTTTTTTTTGCTTAACTCTTGTGGACTGATTACTTCTTTTATTAATTTTATTTTTTGTCTCCAGATGTCCCTAACATAACTGCATATTCAATGTGACCTCCAATTTTTCTCTTTAATTGAAATCCAATATATGTCTAGCAATAACCGAGGTATACGTGTGTGTAATGGTCTGTGTATTGACTTAGTCACATCCACACCAGCGCATATCAGCCCATTTTTTCCACCAACAGCCCTTCTCCTTTTATAAAGCATCTTGCTGTATTATCAAGAAATTATTTTGGTTACTTTTATTTGTCACTCATGAATTTTTTTTTTAGGAATTGATAACCCAGTATTTTCAGCCGATGATGACCAAAGCATCTACACAAAGTTCTCACCATGGTTATCTAGTGAAGACACTGTGGTACCATCTCAAAGGGCCCGAGTGCAGCTCCCGTATTCTCCAAACAACTTCAGACGGCTCACTCCAATCCGGCTCAGCAATAAATCAACAGATTCCTTCCTGCTAGCAGATGGCCCAGAGGACCGACCCAAATCTTTTCTCCCAGAATCAACACATATGTAATATTTTAAAAGATACTATCACCTTTATTTTTTAACCAGACTTCTTATCAATCCTGAGAAGTAAACTTATTTTTCTGGCTTTTCTTCTTTCAGAAAATCTCTTTCCTTCCTGATTTCTTTGTACAACTAAACATCTTTTGTTTCCCTCCAACTTAATTAACAAACCATCTTTCTACTTTCCTTCTGCAGAAGAGCTGTTCAACTATTTGGGGTCCAATGCTTTGCTACTTTTACAGCAGATAAGGGTCCTTCTTTTTGTTTTCACTTGGAATATTTTAAATGCCAAGAAAATAGTATTCCAACTACCAGAATATTGGGCATATGTTTTCAAGAGGCTTCAGGTTTCCTGGTTAGTCAGTCCTAGATGATAAAATTGGTACCTGAATTCCTAAAAGGAATAAAATTTTTTTACTTTATTGCTAAGAAGCCTTGAGTTAGTTGTGAACATTTGTCCAGATTATTTATCCAGTCTCCAGGAAGCAAAAATGCCCCACTGCTACAATACAACTACTCAGTGACACTTCTGATGTACCATTAAATTACGTAAAAAAGGGGTTTAAAATGAACTATGTTTACTAAAATGCATCAGAGTGTCTTTGTGGGGATAATTACACAACAATAATGTGGAGGAGCAGTATTCCATTTAGAGCTTTATCCTTAAACTGTGAATTTATCTTAATCCATACCTTATTTTGAAACTAGAAAAAGGCTTAGCTTTCTGATGCAGTAAATAACTTGTTGCTTCTAATGTATTAGAGGCTTAAAATTAAATTGACTCTGGGTTTAAACGAATATCCCAGTTGCCCTTTAACTTCTGCTGTGTGGAAATTTTCCACACCATAAAATCAGCCTTCACTTCTATAATCAAGTCAGGCAGTGCTTCAAGCGAGGTGGGTCAGGTCCACAGTTCAGATATTATGATTGAATAGAACACAGGGCACTGCAGGGATTGTGCAATGAAACGCAAAAGTCAGCGTCATGGTGAATACACTTCTGTGGAGTCCATAGTCACAAATATATGTCTTAGTGTCCTCTGTGCATCAACAAAAAAAGCAAGCTGAAACTATTCTGTAGCTGGTTGATGAAACTTTGTTCAGACAAACACCTCAGGCTACGAGTAAATACTGATAATTTTGACCTAAGAAGAATTTCACAACCTCTTGAAAAGAAATAGAAAAGAAGTTCCATTTTTCTTCTGTTCTGGCTTCTGTCCCTTCAGAAGATGTGCTAGTTCAAGGGTAATTAGAGGACGCACATCACTACTGGAGTAGTGATGGTTTGTGTTTGGTTTCAGTACTCAGTGCCTTAATAATGTGTCTTTGTTTATTTTTTAAATGATGTTTTAACATAAACACTGGATTATTTAAAGGGCTATGAATTACAGTCCAATATCCTGATTAAAAGTGTGAACAATGAGCAGCATTCCAAAAGGAAAATTTCACCTTGACACTTCTCCACATTGAAATTCTCTTCACTTTTTTTTCCCCCACTGAGAACATTGTCAGAGAATATTGACATATGACCTGCAGAACATTTTCCTGCTAACCTCTGCTCTTTTCCTCCATTTAATTGCTGTATTTATATTTTAATTTATTATTAGGAAGTGGTGTGTGTAAGTTCTTCTGTGCGTATCTTTGATATGTCAAAATCACTGGATTTTTGATTGCTGTGTTTCTTAATAAGTGTTTTGCAAAGTTAGATTTCCCAAGCTAATAAGAGTACACCTTGATTAGTCTCTGAAACAGTCCTCTGAATGATCTCCTTAACAAAATTCTCCCAATAGGAGAATGATACTAAAATTTCAATTAAAAGGTTTTAAAAAACAATGGAAACTGGAAGCCAAGAGTGGAAATGTTAAGTTTCTCTACATACCTAACGTATACAGAAAACTGATCATGGGTTCTGATCAATAAGAGATTGACTCCCTGGAGTCAAATCCTCTGCTACTTGATTGAAAGAGTACAATTTGTCTCAAAAATTTCTGAAATATTTCCTTGCTGAGCATCAGGACTGTTTCAAAATAAAGATACACCTTAGTGACCAGACGATGGCTCCATATCCTAACTATCTGAAACAGACAGTTTTTCATCCCAAACACAGAGCTAAGTTTGGCCTGACACTCAGCAAGAATAAGAAGTTTAATTAACTCACTTCAGGTTGTCCAAGATAGAACAGGATACAGAGTAGAGTTTTTCAGGGAAAAAAAAACCTTAAAGCACTCACTTTCATCAGACTTTCATAAAAATAGCCAAAAGCAAAGCCCAATAGCCAGCATACTAATAGATAAAGTGTGTACAGAAAGAAAACAAATATTTGTATTTAATTGTGCTCTCTAGGTGATATGGACCATGATGTTGAAATGACAGAATACTCTTCTTCAGATGATCAACTAAACCAAAATGGAAGTGTTTCAGTGAATCCCCTCCACTTCTTCCCCTCTTGCCTTCAAATGCCTTGGACACAAAACTATTCTTCATTGGAAAACAGAGGGAATATATCTCTTTCTGCTGTCTCTGAGTACATAGCTTCATGTGACCCAAATGTACCCGATCTCTTCTGGGAATCGGGTACAGATATGAATAACAAAGAGACAGTAAACTCAGGTTATTGTTCTGAAGTTAGCTTCAAGTCAGAGAATTCACAAGAAGAGAATACTCTGCTTATGTTTGAAGGGCTGGAAGACTCTTACATAAAGGAGCCCCAAGAGAAGAAAATGTTGCTTGATGTAGAAGGGAATTACAGGTCTGCTGCAGCCAGGCGTGTACAAAGCCGACGTTCTTTCCACAGGCCAAAACCTCTGCATCACCCTAAGCTTCAGAAGCTGGCATCTCTTCCAGCATCTTGCCATGTCCCTCCACATTCCTTGGAACAGGAGGAAACACAATTGTGAGCCAGGACTTACTTGAAAGAAGAAGGTGAACAAAGGGCTTTTGTAAAAATAGAGAGCAACCTACTGGTTCATCAGATCTGCTCTAGGACGGCTTCAGATGAAAAGGGAGTGGGGTCCCGTGATGTCAGAAACACTGGAGCTTTTCTGCTGCACTTACATTTTAAAGTTCTTATTCATAATGAAAGGGTGCATAGTGAGGGGGAATTATGACTCCTTGTTATTTTTTCATGTAGACTGTTACAAATAATCTATTATTTTTGGAGGGCTAAACCAAGAATCTTTTCAAATGGTAAATCCTTGGTGGTTTTTTTACATGGAAATGGTTTATTATGCCATTATGCCATAAATACATTTAAAGAAATAGGCTGCATTTGCTGCTTCAGTAATGGAATTAAGTATTTATGCTAAATGAAATAAAAGTAGGAGAAGCCAATGGTTAGCCTCTTCCCTGCTAAGTCTACTTTGATTGAGTCAGTGCCTTTTATAAGTGCAAGCTAAAGAAAAATACTTTCCTGCTCTTGAATATTTGTGTTACTGAGTAATTGTGGAATATTGACCCTTGTGAATAACTTTCCAGGGAGAGGAAAGTCCTGGCATCTTGAAATTTAATCAAATACTCCAGGAGGGCCATTTCCTTCCTTCACCTTCATTCCCTCAACTCAGTAGCACTGGAATGAAAGAACATCCAGAATTAGCTCAGAATTTTAATTTGTGTGGTCAGAAGCAACTCATTTCATATTCTTAATTAAGCTGCTCTATTTTAAATAGCCTCACTCAGACAGAAGTGTAAATATTTGTCATTTTTACTGCTGCTTTGGAAGACACCTTCCAAATACTGTTAGATTATCCCGTTAATTTATGTATCACTTTCAACAGCTGATCAGGATAGTGGTCTCTTAGATGGTATTCTGCATTTTGCCACATGGTTTAAGTGCCACAAAGACTCAGGATGTTGATGGTTCAAAGTATTGTACAGAGGCAGTCTGGCTATTGTGCATGTACCTATTTGTATTAGGACCGTCCTTTTTTTCTGTCTGTGGTTTTCTGTCAAATGACACTGCATATGAATTAGATCTACATCACCTTCAAGACAGCTGGAGACATCAGTGAAAGCCAACTCAGATGAAGACTAAATGAAAGTGAAAACTCTGAGACCTCTCATAGATGTAAAATACTACATGCCAGTGTGTAGTCCTCTGGCCATTTTGCCTTGGATGATTCCAGTCTTGAAATTTTGGCTTGAAATCTTCAGTGGTATAAATTATAAAGGTTCTATGATATTAACAGAAGGTGAGTGCTTAGCCACTTCTGTGATCCTGATGTGTTCCTACTTTCTATTTGATATCAGTGTAAACCATTTGTAAATGAGCTGTCACCTTCAGGGAGGTATATGAATTGTTTAAGGCTGGATCCTGGACAGAGGCTTTATCTGGTAAATTTTACTTTATAGGAATTAATGACTATTTCACTCTACCTACCCAGATTTTGAATGGGTTTGAGATGATTCTGTGTCAGAGATCAAAACTGAGATTTACCCAGACAACCAAAAAGAGTGGAGCAATGTGTGAAAACTCATGCCCACGTCTTTTTTCTATCTTCGGCCTGTATGCTAAAACTATATGTTAGGCTGGTGCAAATTGCAGAGATGTGATGGCAAATACCATATACAAACCTCAACAGATACAAAACATACACCTTTAGAGACTAGACTCAGAGAAGTGGTTCTTTTGGTATCAACCCACATGCAGCTGCCTGTTTGGCAGTCATTTTGGGCAATGATTCAAATCAGTGTCCCGAACTGGAAAGCTTCATTACCCAGAGCTAGTCTTGTTAAAATTCAATAATGTAAATACAATTTTTGTGAACCGAGTACATGTGAACATACTATTTTGGTGAAGTAGAGCATATTAATACTGTTCCAGATATTATAATTGGAACAAGTATTTTAGTAATTGGCATAGATATATAACAGGACCATGACTGATCCCAAATATTAGGACAGGTAAAGTGCAATGTGCCAAAACCTACCCTTCTGTCTCATAGTGTAATGCTGAAGTACCAACACCAAAGTTGGCAAGATGCTCATCAGGTGTTGGCTTTGAAATAAAACTTTCATTTCTTATTGGTGTCGTACAGAGGTCATTGCTGTTCTGCACTGTGGACTGTTTTCTGCAAGCTTGTTAGACCATTACCAATCTGTTTTTGTACAGGCTACCTCAAGGAAACATTTGTAAATTGTCATCAGCAGATGGGAGTTTTCACCACATAAATGTTGTACAGAGAAGAGTATGCAATTTTGAAAATCACAGCATGTAAGTTTTTATTGTTTTTGTAAGCTTTTAGGCTAAAGAAAAGAGGATCAATAGACATCACCGTATTTATAAAAACAGCAGTCTCTGTGAAAAATAAGCAGGATCCTGTATGTTTTTGAGAGGGCTGTGGGCTGTAGTATTATAAAACAGAGAGGAACATCAGACCATTTCAAACAAGGGAAGTGGAAAGACACTATATAAAAAGGGCTTACCTCTCTGTTTCAAAGGCCTTAGGCATTTTCTATATGTTGCATCACTACAGCTGAACAAATGAAGGATAAAATGGGCCATTCTAATAGCAAAGAGACCTTTCCCTGGAATATCTCACATAATTCCTGAAGCTCTTATGCCCCTGGAAGAGGTTTTCCAGTAGAATTGGTTCTACAGCAAGGTTTTGTTTGTCGTAATTTCTCAATTTGAAATGTGATGAAAAAAATCTTTCACGTCCCCAGTTTCCAAATTTGAGAACATACTTGTAGCTATAATATAGTGGATTATAGTTCCCTTTTCTCCCAGGGCAATTGCTCCCAATGTCTACCAGGGTATATACAAAAAAGCAGGTTACAACAGTTCAGCATTTGTCTTCTTTTCTTTTTTTGCATACTCTTTCACTGTACATTCACATTTCCTGTGGTATGTGTATGTGTGGGTGAAAGTGTTTGGTTACATCTTCAGCACACTTTAATCAGTCAAGCACCACTAATTTCTATCACAGCAATATAAATTCAGAGCTGCTGAGGATACGGCTATAAGTATCAGCTTTTTTTGCCCTTGTTTATTAGATTGGAATGATCAGTTGATAGCGCTTTCACCTCTGGTGAGGCCAGTTCATTTCTTACTTCCCTGAAAACTCTGTCTCTAAATTTTTTTTGTGACATCCTCTGTCAAAAAAGGCAAGCTGGGCATTCCACAGTCACTATTTATTAAATAAGTAACTATGACCTACCTTGTTGCAAAAAGATGAAATGAAGAAGTATTTGATGTTCCTTATATATATTTTGCTCCATGAATAAAGTTCTTTTTAGCAATGTTTATTATGCTGCACTATGACCTAGCAATGTTAAAAAAACCCCAGAAGTGTTGCCTGCATAGAGATGAATTCTGTCTCTCTGAGCTGTGAACCTAGTTATTGAAATACATGAAATTATGTTTTACAAATACATGGTCTAGTCAGAGATTTATGTAACAAAGGTTGCAAAATAATCATGTGCCTTAAACTGTCACTCTTTGGAGTGTTGTTGTTTGGAGATAACTTGTGTGTACTTTCCAAAAGGTGTCAACTTACTGCATATATTTTTAAACAAGTCAAGTTGTTCTGCTAATGTCTTTATAGAAATGTTTTAATAGTATATCATAATGAGAAGTTTGGCAATAAATTGTATCACTTTGGTGGAATCACACTGCTCTCGCAAGTGATTTAGAGAATCATTTATTTATTACACTTAGAGAAACCTTTCCATTCAAGACTTTTGAGAAGTATATATTGCTGCTCCCAAATCAAAGTTAAAAAAGACAATAGAGTGCTGCTGATAATTCAAGTCATTTATAAAACAAAAATCATTAAAAGCAGCAACAAAACTTGTAGATCTCCTAAGGCTCATTCTGACAACTATAAGACTTTTTGTATAGTTCTAGCCCCACTGCAGTCAATGATAGAATTCCAATTGACTTTATAAGCTGGTATTTCCATCCATAGAGCAGAAAAGCACATATTTTGTCAAGCTGTATTTAGCGATGTCATCATAACAATCATTTATAATTTAAATTTTACATAAATGACATATGGCATCTCACTATTATTATTATGCACCTGGATCAGGGCAATTCAACATCATAGAAGCAAAGATCTGACCAGTCTTATAAAATTATTTCATCAGTTTCAGCAAAGTTTTAGGAAAGCTAAGTGATAAACACAAACAGTGACAAACACCATACTGGCTCTAGGAGGTATTTATAGTTTATTTTAAAGTGTGATCCTCCAAGTGTTATCAGCAAGGGAAGAGGCTTTTCAAACCCATTGCTGAATAGTGCAGTGCTTTCAGGAAGCACATGTGTGCATGCATAAAAGGGGTCCTGGAAGGCAGTACAGCTGTACTCATGATTGAAAACAGAAATGAAGAAAGTCTGATGCAGAAGGATCAGTTTAGTGCTGCTAAGGTGTAAGTAGCTAAGAAAGGGAAAAAAACAGATGTGGGCTAAGTATGTGCATGTGAATGTTCACAATAGGAAAAATGAAAACTGAAATGGGTAAAGCTGACCTCAGAGGAAGATAATGTAGAGAGGTGCAAAACACACGTATGTCGCCTGCCTAATAACCCATGCTTAATTCCTACCCGCACATACATATTTTCAAAGGATAACTCTATAATGTACAATTTTAGCTGACATCTTAATACTAACATTTCCTTCAGTGTAAAAGCAGTAGAAATGCCAATTAATGTAGTCACAAATAATCCTGGATCTACAATCCAAGATGTGAGGAAAAAAAAATTCACAGTAGCTTTAACAAAGACATAAAACTCACTTACCCAGTGACTGCAGTGAAGTACCAAGAAACAACATGATGATTACAAAAGTTGCTGTTGTCCTATACTCACTGTCTCACAACCCTACTGTATAGAGTAGAGAGAGTTTCTGCCAGGAAATAGAAATGGGTTTTGATAAGAAGACAGGATAGACTGCAGTGACCAATAGATTGCAGGCCATGACCACATAAGCAGACTGACCAGCAACCTGTTCATATGCAACCAGTCCCCTAAATACCCTTATCTCTCTATCTTCTTACTGTTGTTCACCCTCAAAACAAAGGCGAGGTGAAACTTAATCTCCCCCTTTCCCTGTCTTTGCTTCCTATTCAAAGCATCTTAGACAATGTATGGCAGAATCCCAAGATGTATCACTTAGGCAGAAACCCTCCTTGGTCTACAAGGTGATACAGGGAGCCCATCCACTTGACTGACCCTGACGGCTTTCACCACACAGACAGTGAGGCAGATTGTCCTCCTGTGACAGCCCTGGAAGAAGACAGAGCAGAGTGCCCCAGTTTCACTTCTTCAGTTATAAGGGTTTCCTGGCTATCCCTGTCTTTCTGTGCTCCTTTGTGTGTGTGAAGATGAACTCCGTGTTTCATAATCTAACAGTTTCAGGGTAGATTCTGGGGGAAAAAAAACCTCTAAAATGAAAAAATACTCTCTATTTTTACTTTTACAACACATGATTTAAAATCTGTGACCTGCTCAGATTTTGCGTGTGATAAGAAGTACTTTTTGAGTTCCTGGGATTATCAAGATAAAATAGTTACCTGCACCAAACTGTTTTCTGCTAAAAATTGGTGGATTCTATCCATCACCTGACATGCATAAAGAATAACAGCATCATTACAAAATGGCAGTTATAATTTAGTCAATTAGCCTTTTCAGATAAGAGTTTCAGTAATACTATTTGTAACATCACTCCAACAAGTTCCTACTTCTTTGACATGTTTACAAGCCAGATCAAACTGACAGGTGGTGTACAACCCTAAATTTAATCCACTGAACACTGCCTATATTTTTTAAGATAATGAAGCTATTCAGACATTCAGAATCGTAGAATCATTTAGGTTAGAAAAGAGCCTTAAGATCAATAGGTCCCACTGTTAATCTAACACTTCCAAGTCTACCACTAAACCATGTTCCTAATCACACATCCAGGTCTTTTAAATACCTCCATGGATGGTGACTCAAACATATCCCTAGGCAGTCCCTTTCAGTGCTTGTCAATCATTTCAATGAAGAAATTTTTCCTGATATTCCGTCTAAACCTCCAATTTGCAGCCTCATGGGGCAACTTGATTCCTCTTGTCCTATCATTGAGGAATGAGGACACAACGCTGACCTTAAAAATGTTTGAGATGTAGATATGTTGGAGAGCATCAAGTGTAGGATGATTATAAAGTCTCATGCCATAACCCAGGCAGGTCTGCTGTAAAAATATATTTTACAGAACAAACAGAACACCCAAAAGTGTCAGTGGAAGAAGATCTGTGTTAGATTCTTCATTGGAGTGACTGCTGAACCATACGGGATAGCTAACCTTTCTGGAGCATTGTAAAATAGATTTTTTGGTTGTATTAGAATATGAATGGTCTAACAAGAGATTAAGTGTGCTGAAGAAACAGCTGAAGTGAAACAGCTTTTATTATGCAAGAGTAAGCAAAATTATGAGAATATACATAATGATTACCATATGGATACAAAAACTGACCTAATTTGGACAGGAGAGAATCCATTTTTCCAGTGCTGCAACTCCTTTTATTGTTCTTAATCCAGTTTTTACATTGCATAACTCCTTCTTGTTTTGGAACAAATATACCTTTTTAAGAAGCTCTAATTCTTATACAAATCATTAGGGGACAACCTTGTGTTGTGAATGTTTTATTTCTTTAACAGGCTTGCACTGGAAAAAATTTAGACTTTTTTTTAAATGGCAATTTTGAAATTACCTGAAACGGTTTTGCTCATGATTTTGCTTAATGTTAGAATGGTGCTTAATGCTAATGGACAGGAGTACAGAGATAGTTTAACCTATGATATATCTTCCCATGCAAACACTGCCCTTCTAGACGACCAATTTCATAAGGTGGAAAAGGAAGAGGTGGCTGTCTTCCCCTCTTTTACCCTCCCCTCTACCTTGAAACACGTAGCCAATATCTTCAAGAATTTCCAAATAATTTGGTGATTCCCACCTGAAAGAAATCTGAATGAATTTGTCTTTCTGTGTAGGATCTGGATACACTCTGGACAGGCCTAGAAGAAAAAAAAAAATCTATTATGAAGGAAGGTAATGGGACTTTTGGTATATATTAGGTGAATATGTAAAGAGACAAGCAGCTACTTTTTTGGGAGCAACTAATTGAGCGCTGACCAACAGACCATTTTTGCTAGATTTTGCTAGGATTCCTATTACCTGTAGCTGTTTGCAACACTACCAGTTTGCAGGAATGGAATAATGAGTTTGAATAGCCAAGGACCAGCAGATCAGATGTTGTGACAGTTTGTAGTAACCTTCGTACAGCAGGGTCAGAAAAGGAAAACAAAAAAGACTGGGACTGAACACCCAGAACTAGTTTGTGAAAAATTATCAACTTAAATACCTGTCATGAGAGAATACAGACTCTTATCTACATGTCTGCCATACCTAATGAGGAAATAGTGGCATATTTCAAGTATTCACCTGACCCGCCTGAGCTCTGAGTCCACTTCATATTACATTCAGGTTCAAACATCCTTGAATAGGTAAATAAGAAGCAGTTATGCATTAAGAAGCTACCTACACCTAGATCATGTAAAGAAACTAATACTTAGGCTTTTCTGCAAATAATAAACCTAGTTCCACATCCTGATTGTCATTTTCTTTCACTTTAATGGATTTTTTAGTTAGGCTCACTTTTAATGAGAAATATGTATTGAGCAATTGGGAGCGCTAGACAGCGAGATCCCTCAACATGAGAATGTTGCACAAGCAGAGAGTACAGCATGTGACAGGTGTTAGCAGTCCATGGACAGATAGTATGAGATAAACACTTTTTGAGTAGCTTTACGAGTTTATGTTTCAGTTTGCCTTGCAAACAATTAGATTTTTACTACAGGAGACTGCATGAAAAAAAACCCATTAGGTTAGATTACAAGATTAGATTAGATTAGATTAGATTAGATTAGAAGAGTTACTGGACTTGCTGCTCACCGATGCAGATGAGCTCTTTAAAAGAGGTGAAGCTTTACCGGCAGCCTGGGCTGTATCCCGGGACCGGCCACTGGGCCAGAGAGGCGGGATTCTGTCCTGGACGGATTGGGCTGGGTTCCGGGAGCGGGGGCAGGGGCAGGGGAGGGCTGTTCCGGAGCCCGAGCCTCTCCCCGGTGCTCCGCGCTGCTCCGGCTGTGCCCGGGGCCAGCAGCATCCTCCGGGCCGGGGCCGGGGCTGCGGTCGCCCCCGGCCGCCTCCGCCGTGCGCCCCGCGGCTCTCCGGCCTCGCACCGTCCGGCCTGGTAAGTCCCGCTGCGTGCTGGGCGGTCTCTGACCGGAGCCCGCTCGGGCTCCTCCGGCTGCACCGCGCCGGCTTCCGCGAGAAAGGCGCTGGAAGGGTTGGGATTAAAAAGTTTTAGGAAACAGTCTTGTCCTAGCTGGCAGGGTTTCAGACCTGCAAACCTCTGATAGAAAAAGGGATGGCAGGGCTCAAACCGCCTCTGTGTTGTGGTTTAGCAGTTTCCCTAGAGAGTGTTTTCCAGGGGCTTTCCGAAGATCACCGGCTGTTTAAACCGCACTCCCTATTGTCCTGAACACAGGTGTGTTCACACCGAATTGTTGGGCTTTCGCGGCGTCTTCTTTCAGTGGCATGAACATAACCTCACCGACAGCTGCAGTTTCATGTGAAATGTTTAGGAAGCCGTTTGCACTATGGTGTGATGGTCTTTTGTTTGGGAGAAAAAAATAAGGGCACACCTTTCTCCCACGCTCCAAGTGCTTGATGGAGAAATCGTCTCCAATTGTAATATTCAAGTACAGCCACACGCTATGATTATGATACCATATACACTTACAAACAACGTGACCTCCAACCTTTATGCTGCCATCACTTCAGAAAACAAAGTTCTCTTCATACCATAAGCCCCTGAAAGGTATACTTTGGGGAATTAGCATCCTGTGTTCTACAAACAACATTGCTCAACTGTTAGTTAGTAGCATTAACTTTTTCTCCCCTTAGAATGATAGAATCATTTAGAGTGGAAAGGTCTTTGAGTCCAGCCATAAACCTAATACTGCCAAGTCGTCCACTAAAACATGTCCCAAATCACCACACCTATGGGTCTTGGAAATACCTCCAGAGACAGCAACTCAACCACTGACTTCCCTGGGGGGCCTGTTCCAGGGCTTCACAACCCTTTCAGTGAGGAAATTTTTCCTAATATCCAATCTAAACCTCCCCTGGGGCAACTTGATGCTGTTTCCTGTCATCCTATAATTTCTTATTTGGAAAAAAAGCCTTGCACCAGACTTGCTCAATAGTTTCATAGAGTGATAAGATCTTCCCTGAGCCTCCTTTTCTCCAGGCTCAGCAACCCCAGCTCCCACACTGGCTCATCAGACTTGCTCTCAAGACCTTTAAACAGTTTGATTGCTCTTCTTGCTCAGGTTTAACATAAAGATTCAAGGCTATTAGTTCTTATGTTTAAACTGTGAAAATCAAGAAATCAGAGCATTCCATATCTTGATTTTTCTATATTCTATAACCCAGCTATTTTAATTTTACTCTCTCTTCCCCTTTGGCAGATTACCTGTTCTTTACATCTCATGCTCACAGGTTTGAGTTGAATCAGAGCCACCTCTTTTGAAGCTGCAGACCACACACCTTCAACCAGTACAAATAGATAATATATTTTGAAGTGGCAGACTAGGGTGTTAATAATTTACTAAGCTGTCAGTAAAACACCACAGCTCCTTTTGACACATGAGACTTTTCTGCACTGCAAGAATTCCTGCTGTGCCTGAAGCTTTTGCATTCCATGGCTGATTCTAAACTCTCCTTCTTTTGCTGAAACTTGATAACAATGAAGTTTGTTGATCACAACGCTTCATTCTGTATTCTGAAGTGATGCAAGCATGAGATAGTCACTTTCCTCCCATCTTTTACACCCTTTTTCATTTGGATTTTTCAGTTTTTATAACCTCTTTCCAGGTAATAAGGGATACTATGTATGTGATTGCTTTCATTCAAATAAATCTTTTATTTTTAGTGTCTTCTAGTTACTTGGAAAGTGACTATAGAATAAGCTTTTAAAAACAATCTAAAAGTTTGAACTGTTAAATTACAACTGAACTTTAAGATTTAGTATATACAGATTAACTCAAAGGACTAACCCAAACCTGCCAGAATTTATAGATTTTGTATTGCAAAACAAATATGTCCAGTAGCTGACAAACAAATGGGTATGATCTGAAAAACCTGAAACATTTTGTGCCTTGAAGTAATCTTAAGGGGTAAGTAGTGGCAAAAGCACAAAAGACCAAACAGAGGTATCCGTATTGTGAAAAATCAAATTAATGGAATGAGATACCAGGCTAGATCTGTAAGAGGTAATTATATATTACTCATTCATTCACACACTTGATGTGGAAAGGGAATATCTTAATTTTAGTATAATAGAAGATAATTCCATGTGCTGGTTTGCAATAGGCTTTTTTACAACTTACAGACATTTACATCTTACATCATAATGTACCTTTGGTTCCTGAATGGTAACCTTGAATCCTGGTTTTCCCAACAGGTTTGACTTTGTTGCTGGATTCTTAAAAAAAATACTGTAAACAGGATGAATAGTCTAAAAGAATATTTTAATTTCTTTCTCTAAAAAGTAAAACTTCATAGACTAATTTGATGTATATTTTTAGAATGAGTCTATATTGTGATGCAAATGTGTTTCTGTTCCATACCGTTAACATTTAAAGAGGATGTTATGTTTGGTACTTTTTGTGTCATAAAATAGTAAAAATTTTGATAAAGGGTGAAATTTAGCTGTCCCTGACCAAACGAAAATGTGATACATGTAGATGTAACATGTTATAGTTTAAACAGTTTGAAAGTGCAGTTACCTTTCTCACTTAGCGATGCAAGGGAAGGAAACCAGTCTTATGTGCAAACAGTGTTTGTTGAGACTGTAGAGGAAGACTAACAGAATTTTAGAATAACTAAATTTTCAGTGATGTAGATTTATTTTATTTCTATGTTCTAATGTCAAGCTTCTAGCTAAAAAAATGTAAAGTAAATTTGATTAACTTTGGTGCCTTCACATGAAAGAAAAAAATGTAACTGAGGTATAGCCAAATTGCTGAGATTATAGTGTAACTGGTTTATAAGGCTGGACAAATTTCTCAGCTGAAAGTTTGTCATATTTTGATAGTATAAAGTGCAACTTGCCACCTCGTGCCTTATGATAGTCATCATTGTAAAGCGGACAAAATCCCAGGCTTAGTGATAGTGAAAACTGTTAACTTCCATCTTCTGATTGTTATATTGCTCTTGGATCATGTAAAGATTTTTGTATGGTTCTCACCTGAGGCCATGTTTAATGCGCATGGGTATCAAAGGTCCCAGTAGCAAATTCCTGCACACCTGCACCCCATTGGTGCATGTGCAGATGCATTTCAAGTGCATTTGCATTTCGAGGCCAAACTGATCCTTTTACTCTTCCCATTCCCCTTACCTTTTCCCTGCCCTTTCTCTTTCATCCTCCTCTTTCTCTACTCCTTTGCCTTTAGCCTTCCCCTACCTTCCCCGATGGATCTTTTAGCTCCTGGCAAGGCAGTGGAACAGCTATTGTATTGTTATTGCTATCTTGTTTTTGTTTGTCTGTGGTGGGGTTTTGTTTGTTTGTTTAGTTGGGGGTTTTTTTGGTGTTTTGGTGTGGTTTTTTTTTTTTTTTTGATTGTTGGTTTGGATTTTTTTTGGTTGTTGGTTTGAGTTTTTCTGTAACTGAGAGTTACCTCAACATGCATCATGAAGCAGTGGAAGAGCATTTTGCAGTATTTGGAAGCAGTTACTCTAATCTAATGGAGGTATGTGTGACTGGCAGTGGGGAATGTTTCCTGGGAGCACTTAGTGTTTATAAAATTACATAAAGAAGGGTGGTGTAAGCCGAAAGATATGTCAAGTGAAATTGAGTGACATGGATGTCAGTGTTTTGCATTGTCTTGACAAAGTGCCATTTATGCAATCTTTTTTTGCATTGAAATCAGGATGGAGGAAGTCTCCCTGTGTGTAAGTTATGAAGGAAGGGGCAAAGCACCATCCTTCCTTCAGCCTTTTTTCCTCAGCTTTAGAACTGAGTACATTCAACAGGCTGCTTCTCACTTTCAAAAGAGAAAATAGAGATTTTCACACTTCAGTTATAGCTGTTGGGTTTTATTATTTAGGGAACTTTGCATTTGGCTTAACAAACAGGTATGACTTAATGAAGCAGAACAATACCACAGTGTTACTTGCATACAGGTTTTTGAGAAAGGCTTGGATTGGGTGACATTTCAGTAAATGAAGATTGCTAATCAACAATATTTTATATGCATACCAAATCTGGAATACAAGAACAGATGCATTTATAGATGTTTGTTGGAGAAAAGCATGTGCTTTTTCTCCCTAAAGTTTGTGCATAAAGTGTGCAAGCAAAATAATGCCAGAAAAATGCTTGAAAGGAAAAGAAAGTGCTGTTAGTATGAAAAATATATTGCTATCAAAGAGGAAGTTTTAAAGAACACATTTGTTGATTGGTCAAGTGGTTTGAGTTGCCTTGTAGTGCAACTCTATTGCACTATCCCCATAATTCACAAAGCATTATTAGTGTTCAGTGCTTATAACTTGTTGTCAGATAAATAGTGAATTCAAGGCTGATTCACTGTATATTTTTGCTATATAATATTTGCCATGAGGAAAATTCAGGCTCTTCTTTTATGCATAAGCAAATTTCTGTTAAATAAAAATTGAAAGAATATCTGTAGTGCTCTCCTGTGGGGTTACAGGGAAGCTCAGGAGCTTTGACCTTCATCTGGTACACAGTGGGGAAGACAACATTTAGCAAGTTTAACAAATCTGTCTGTCGTGCCTGTTGAGAAACATTCTAGGTATAGCAATACTCGGTTCAGTGGTTATACTCTGCGAGCCCTCTGTTTAAAATCAGTTCAGTGTGGGGGGACAAGTTAAAGTTCACTAGATCAAGAGAGAATTGGAACATTTTGAACTTTTTTTTGAGTTCAACAGCGTCTTGCTATGAAGACTGAACTTACCACCTTATTTGTCTTATTTGTCTTTGAGCTTTAATCAGCAGGTGAACCAAGTTTACTTCCTACTGCTTTGTCACATAGAGATTTCTTGGGGTAGTAAGTGACTCTTTAAATTGTATTTGATAGGGTGTTTTTCTGCTTTTTGGTGCTAGCAGGTAGAAACAAGTAGACATGCTTGTAGAAGAGAGACTAAGTGGATTGAAAAAGTTAGGCAATCAAAATGCAATTTTCTCTCTCAAACATTATTTCAATTTTGTGCATTTTCAGAGTTCAAAGTATGTGCTGAAATAGCTGTAAAAAACTTGAGGTTTAACTCTAGAAAACAGATCAAACTATTTCTTTTGCCTCAAGGGACCTCTCCTTTGGAAAATATTATCTCAAGATCATGCCTGGTTTTAAGGTTCAAAAATAACTGTTGCTAGCAAATACACAGAATTACAATTAACTCTGAGATAAATGCAGGCTCTAAGATGCAGCTGATGAGGAGATGGATCCAAAATGTTGGAAGTACCTGAAGCACTGTGCTTAGAGAAAGGCTAAGTCTATGTAGCAACACTAACTGGACTAGTACTCGGTATATGTCTATAAAGGTTTTTACTGAAATATGAGGCTGGCATAATCTTGTATGATTCTCTCCAATCAGTGCACTCCAATTGTGTGTGGAATTCTTTGGCATGCATGCCAGTGAAAATAAGTACAATGTGCCAAAAGGAACTGGGAGGTCTGTGACTGTCCCCTTTTTCCTCCCGCTTCCAGATGAGTGAGCTGGTGGGAAAGTGAGTTAAGGAAATTCTTATCTTTTCCCATGTACTCTGTGTGAGGCAGGTGCCACTCTTAGGATCACTGTTTGCTCCTCTTTAAGGAAGAGAGATCCTGAAGCTTAGCAACTGCTTAGAGGTGATTGCTTCCTGAACAGGTGCCCTTTATGCTCTATGCTTCCACATGAATAACACCATCTTTATATTTTACATCAGAAATGATGAATATAGAAACAGATTCTGGCATACTCTGTGTGCTGTAAAATATTCTGGGGGACACAACCCTGGGTCACTCTGCTTCCTGTGGTCCAGTTTTCTGACTTCAAAATAGGATTTGTAAAACTTATCAGATCATTACAGTGCCAGACCAAGCTCACTCTTCTGTGAAACATCTCTAAGGCTGGGCTGGAGAATTCATTACTTCCAGCCTGATCTGGAAGTGATGAATTCATTACTGGCTGAACAGCAGATCTTGGAGGGTCATAATCAGTAGCACAGGGACTAGATGGAGGCCTGTCATTAGTAGTGTCCCCCAGGGTTCTATACTGGGACCAGTGTTGTTTAACTTGTTCATCAGTGATTTGGGTGAAGGCCCAGATGCCTCCTCAACAAGTTCACTGACGACCCAAAGCTGTGAGGAGTGGCTGACTCCCCAGAGGGCTGTGCAGCCCTTCAGATGGACCTTGACAGGCTGGAGAGATGGGCAGAGAAGAACCTTCTGAATTTCAACAAGGGCAAGTGCAGGGTCCTGCACCTGAGGAGGAATAACCCCGACCACCAGTACAGGCTGGGGGCTGACCTGCTGAAAAGCAGCTCTCTGGAGAAGGACCTGGGGGTCCTGGTGGACAACAATCTGTCCATGACCCAGCAGTGCCCTGGTGGCCTAGAAGGCCAATGGTGTTCTGGGGTGCATTAGGAAGAGCATTGCCAGCAGGTCAAGGAGGTGATCCTGCCCCTCTACCCAGCCCTGATGAGGCCATATGGAGTGCTGTGTCCAGTTCTGTGCTCCTCAGGACAAGAGAGACGTGGAGCTCCTGGAGCAGTTCCAGTGGAGAGCTACAAAGTTGATTAAGGATCTGGAGAATCTCTCTTACGAGGCTAGGCTGGAGGAGCTGGGCCTGTTCAGCCTTAAAAAGAAGCAATTGAGAGGAGACCTCATCAATGTCTATCAGTATCTAAGCGAGGAGTGCCAGAAAATGGAGCCAGGCTCTTGTCAGTGGTACCAACTAACAGGACAAGATGCAATGGGCAGAAACTGATGCACAAGAAATTCCACCTGAATGTGAGGAAGAACTTCTTTACTATGCAGGTGACCCGCTGAGCCATAAGTCTATGGGGCCAGGTGGGATTCATCCAAGGATACTGAAGGAGCTGCTGGAAGCGCTCACCAATCCTCTTTCCATCATTTATAATCAGTCCTGGTTAACCAGGAGGTCCCAGACAACTGGAGGTTGGCCAATGTGATGCCTACCCACAAGAAGGGCCAGAAGGAGAATGCAGGGAACTACAGGCCTGTCAGCCTGACCTCAGTGACAAGGAAGGTTATGGAACAGATCATCTTGAGTGTGATCACATGGCACATACAGGACAACCAAGGGCTCAGGCCCAGCCAACATGAGTTTAGGAAAGGCAGGTCCTTCCTCACCAACCAGATCTCCTTTTATGACCAGGTGGCCTGCCTGGTGGATGAGGGAAAGGCTGTGGGTGTAGTCTGCTATAGTCTGACTTCAGCAAAGCCTTTGACACTGTCTCCCACAGCATTCTCCTGGAAAAGCTCTCAGCCCATGGCTTGGACAGGTACACTCTTTGCTGGGTTAAGAACTGGCTGGATGGCTGGGCCAAGAGAGATGTGGTGAATGGTGTTGCACCCAGTTGGTGGCTGGTCACTAGTGGGCTTCCCTGAGGCTCAGTATTGCGCCAGTCCTTTTAAATATCTTTATTGATGACCTGGATGAGGGGATCAGGTGCACTGTCAGAAAGTTTGCAAATTACATCAAGTTGGGCAGGAGTGTATGATCTGCTGGAGGGTTGGAAGGCTCTACAGAGGGATTTGGATGGGCTGGATTGATGGACTGAGGCCAATTTTATGAGGTTCAACAAGGCCAAATACTGGGTCACAACAACCCCATGCAGCTCTACAGGCTGGGTGAAGAGTGATTGGAAAGCTGCCCAGTGGAAAAGGACCTAGGGGTGCTGGTTGGCAGCAGGCTGAACATGAGCCAGTGCATGCCCAGGTGGCCAAGAAGGTCAAGAGGGTGTGGCATGTATCAGAAACAGTGTGGCCAGCAGGACCAGGACAGGGATAGTCCTCCTATACTTGGCACTGGTGAAGTTGCATCTCAAATCCTGTGTCCAGTTTTGGGCCCCTCACTCCAAGAAAGATATTGAGGTGCTGGAGCATCTCCAGAGAAAGGTAGTGGAGGTGGTGAAGGGTCTGGAGGGTAAGTCATATGAGGAGCATCTGATGGAGCTGGGGTTGTTTAGTCTGAGAAAAGGAAGCCCAGGGGTACCTTATTGCTGTCTACAACTGCCTGAAAGGAGGTTGTAGCCAGGTGGGGGTCAGTCTCTTCTCCCAGGCAACCAGCAATAGGACAAGAGGATGTAGCTTCAAGCTGCACCATTGGAGGTTCAGGTTGGACATCAGGAGGAAGTTATTCCTTGAAAGAGTTGTTAAATATTGGAATGGGCTGCCCAGGGAGGTGGTGGAGTTAGTATCCCTGGAGGTGTTCAAGAAACAACTGGACATGGCACTTAGTCCTATGGTCCTTTCCACCCTTAATGATTCTGTGATTCTGTGACTCATTGCTCTCACTTGAATACAAAGAGCATTAGGAGATGCCATAAATGTGCAACAGTAAAAACAAACTTTTAAACTCTCTGGATAAAGTATTATGTAATTTGGATTTACTTAAGATTAATTTCCCAGTACAATGAAGCAATGAAGTAATTGGAAATAGGTGTTAACAAATCACGTGTATGTCAAATGAGAGGAAAAATACTGGGTTTGTTAATACATAAATTATATTTAAAAAGTTGTGGGGAGCTATTCAAAGTCTATATTGTTTGTCATGCAGAACAAAGCCATATACAAGTGTTACCTTAAAAAGCAGAATCTCATTGAAGTGAAGTTTTTAAACTTGATGTGTCATTGGACCTCTTTTGCTGATAGTGTAAGTGGGAATACAGCTTTTTTAATAAGTTGGTGGTGGTGTCTATAAACATTCATTAATAGCCTGAGCCTAGACCATATGCTTTTGGACAAAATAAAAGGCATGGATGATGAACTACTTTAAAACTTTAAGAGTTTTTTCCCTTGCCAATATTTTCAGCATTTGTTTTTGGGCTTGCCACCAGCTCTGAGCCTGGGAATCTTGTGAGTCTGCACAACCCATCTGTTCATTCTCTCTTTGATCCTTGGAACATGAAATGGAACAAATTTTTCTGGCCAAATTAGTTCAAGGTAATCAGCCAGTGTATCAGATTATTCCATGTCTGTCCTACAGCCCATATGAGAAGACAGTTCATTCTGCAGGTTCCCAAAAAAAACCCCCGAGACAGCAAAACATTGCATTCAGGGAAGAGCTGTGATTCTTTGTGTTCTTTGCTTTGCCTTATTAACATTTCCAGGAAAAAACTCTTTCAGTCCTTCACCTGTCCTCTGTTGCTCAATGTCACTGATTTAGTATTCTTTTGCATCTAATTCATACATGATCCAAAAAGAAGCAGGATGTGGAAGTGCACATTCTCAGGTAAGCTCAAAGCAGGAGAGAAGATAGTGGTCGAAGTAATGCATTATTGAGACTCTTGTCCTGAACTCTTTGAAGAGTTACAGACTGCTATGCTCAGCTTCCCTTTGTTGCAGAAGACTGATCTCTGAAATGTACCATGAATATGAGGATAAGACTGGGGAGCACCAGTAAATATAGCTGCTTTGCTGACTGGGACAGAAGCAGCACCCCAGACCATCTAGTAACTTGGAAATGGAGCACTGTGCACTGCTTGGGGGAGTTACTATGTCCACTGAATATGGAAAAGCATTTTTTCCTGAGTTTAAAATCCACACCCACTCAAATCCACACTCCACTCCACACCCACAGGGATCTGTGCCAGCTAAAATACACAGCTGTACATCAGGAAAGATGAGCTCTCTCTCTGTCAGTTCTCTTACTGTGAGGGAGCCACATCCTGTTGTGCAGGTAAGCCAGGTCAACCAACTTAAATAAATGTTAGAGAAAAAGATTAGTTAACAAATACAGAGATGTAACTGAGGGATGAGTGATTATTGGAAAAAAAAAAAAAAAGAGACAAAGTAAAGTACTGCAGATCTAGATTTTGGCTCTAGTTAGTGCATAAGAGACTACTGTTGGAATTAAAATGTTCAGAAATGTGACATCTTTGTGAGACCTGACTAGATACCTTATTTTTGCACAGCTTCTAGGTTTTTCAGAGCAGCTGCCTATGCTTAGCCAGCATAAACAGTAGGAGCAAGGCTTCATTAGGGATTAAGGTTCTGTCTAGCTATTCAGTTTTCATTATTTCTTTCTATAGATGGACACAGTATGAAGTGCCATTATTTCTTCTTTGGTATTTCAGCTTACCGTGGAAGTGGTTTTCTTGCACACAGTTGTCTTTGACAAGATTTCCACGAAGGATGTAGACATTCTATGGCCTGGTTTTCTACAGGTGCTCCTCTGTCTCTTGGCTGGAGAAACATGGCAGGATTCATCAGCTGTGGTGGGAGTTGTATGTTGTCAGTGCAATCTGAAGTATTTATCACCTTACTCTGAGATACTGACTTCAGAACTGCAGAGCTGCAGGCAGATTTCAGTCTCTTCCTTCTCTGTGAAAACTGGGTTAACTTTGTCTCCCTGTGTTCAGAGATCAAAAAGAGACTTGTCCTGATAATGGAATGTAACTGTTTTTATGGAAAATTCTTCTCATCCTTATTCAGTAGCTTATTTTGAGTTACAAATATCTTGGTGTCATCACAGCCTGCTTGGAGTGGCCAGCGTTATCTACGATTATGCTACATGTAGCTGTCACCCTCTAGTGTCAGTATGTATTGCAACAGGGCCATCCAGACTGACACAGGGTCTAGAAACTATTGAATTAACCTGGTAAAAAAGAAGGATGCTGGTGCACTTTGAGAAAGATAGACTTTAAAGGGCACAAAGACTTCTGCATGTTCCTTCTGGAAGGCTGTTGCATCAGTGATGAGTGACATTGTGAAAACAATTGGTAAAATTCCTAGTAGATGGTCAAGCCAAATGAAGAGGCAGTACATGGAAACAAGAAAAATCAAAGCCTGGGGTCAGCAGTTTAAGTCTCCTAAGCAGTAAACTCCCTGTCCCCGACTTCCCACTAGTTAATGTGTGGCTGGATCAATGTCAGAGCAACAGACTCTTTCAGAGACTCTTCACTGATGTATACAAGCAGTATGTGAGGAGATTTATTTAAGCTTAGAATGCTTACAAAATCAGAAATGTTTGAAATACACAAGTAATTGTTGTTGACATGAATAGCATGAATTAATTGGAGTCTTGTTAATATAAAAAGTGAAATTCCTGCATTTACACTTTTTTTTTCCTTTTATTTTTTAAGGAAGAAAGAGTATTCTCTCCTGGTATGAAATGGAATTTGTCTGTTCTTGTGCTATTCCATAAGCATAGGTCATAGTCTAATGCATAAATTAGCTATAAAGGAGCGAGTAGGAATAGGTGAATATGTAACTGTATAACAGAATCCCAGAATCTCAGAACAACTGACTGGGTAAGCTTGAAAGGGAGCACTGGAAGTCATCTAGTCCAACCTCCCTGCTCAAGCAGAGCACAATACTCAGGACTGTGTCCAGATGGCTGTATAATTGGTAGGTGAAAAGACAAATAAGATCCATGAAATTATTAGTTTACAATCTTTATTTTGCATTTTGCATTTTATTAAAATACTTATTTTCGAAACCCAGGAGTGGCTTTCTAGAGAGGCTTGTGAACACTGGGTACTGCAAATATTCAGTATAGCTTTTCATATCACAGTATGGGAGTGTATGACATTGAAAAAACCCAAACATTATATACCCAGAGAATAATTGCTGCATGTTTTGTTGATGAACAATTTTTAACATCCCTTGTATTACTAACTGCATTATATGGCATCCCTATATTATTAAATGCATGCGGGACTGGGTGAAAGTGTTGGCTATTAATATCTGTTATTTCAAGCAAAGTAAAGTACTTATTAAGGTGTCAGTAACAGTGGTGTTTACAGAAAACTAGTATTAAAAGTAGTACTGATAGTGATAAGTAAGGTGCATCTTAAGAGACATCTGTAGTTCTTAATATGACATTTTTTCATTATGTTAAGTAGTATTTAAATTCAGCTGAAGAGTGCATGAAGAAATTGTAATTATTATTTTTTAACTTGTAAGAGGAGATATCCTGAGGTACTTTGAAATAATAGCTATTAATTATGTTTAAGAATGAATGGATTTATGTAAAACCTAAATTTACTTCCCTAAATAGGCATTAATTTTAGTAGGAATTATTTTAGCATCATGGAATCTACCTGAACTTTATGGGCTGAGGTGGTGTACTGAACAGACCAAGATGATTTAGGTGAACCAAGTTGCTTTCTTGATTTTATTCTGAGTGACAATTAGACAGGGGAACTTCTTTCTGTTGCATCTTAGCAAATGCAAGAGAGTGTGATATTCACAGTAATGAATGTACTGTAATTGCATTTTGTCATTCCTACCAGAATGCAATTCCTCATTCCATTCACAGTGAGCTAGTATTGATTGATAAGGAGGGTGCTTTTAGACCTGACTGAGACACAGCAATTCAGATAAATTAAAACTGCTCAGAGTTGTCAAAACATTTATGTAAACTCTGGCTCCATTAAACCTTATGTACTTTACTGTGATGCAGTATTTTTAATCTCAAGAGATTTGGTGTAACTAGTGAGTCCTAGTCTAACTCAAATAGAAGTATCCTACATTTGACTCTTCGCTGGCAGATTTACTCTGGTTTTGAGTCTGCCTTGAAGTTTTCATAGGAGTGCAGTATTCTCTTCTGCAGAGGTCAGTGGACGTGTCATAATTTGTTTGCCAAGAGGGTGAGGAAAACCTGGAAGAGGGTTCCTAGAGAGGTGGTCGATGCTCCAAGTAGGTAAGTGTTTAAAAGGCAGTTGGACAATGCCTTTAATGACATGCTTGACTTTTGATCAGTCCTGAATTCGTCAAGAGTTGGACCCAATGATCACTGTAGGTCCGTCCCAGAAACAGTATATTCTATTCTATTCTATTCTATTCTATTCTATTCTATTCTATTCTATTCTATTCTAAGGAGAAGTAGAAATAGATATTTATTTCATTTGCAAGTTGACACTGTCTTTTGGTCAGTCCCTCTAATGCATGGCTGCTCCAGCTTTATTTTTAAAGAAGCTCTAGGGCTCTCCAAAAGTCAGCTGTAGTTCACTTTCCATAAAGACAAAGTATGAAAGTTCTGATTCAGCAAATCCCGTTGCTTCTAAGCATATAGATTTCAAGTTTCATTAGAGCACAGTTTGGGTGAATTGAATTTTAGGCTCAAGTGGGGAAAACTTCTTACACAGTCTTAAAAGGTCTTCTATGCCATGCATTATTTTGCAGCTGGAGTCAGATACTCTTAATCTTCACAGACACATTTTAAAAGTGAAGCCATCATGTTAATGTAGTTCTGAGGAGGTATATTTTATTTTGACATGTTGAATAAACTAATATATTTTGTAGTTACTGGCTTGTTTTCAGTGACATTCTTTAACAGAATAGGGATTGATGCCTCCTGAAGGATGCAGTTTACCATCTGACAAAGTCCACATCAGAAAACTTCTGTTGATCCTTCCTCCCCATCTAAAAGAGATACCATGAGGTTTGTAACCAGATTGTATAATCAAGTAGATGAGGAAGTCCATAGACTGTTGCTGTTGTCCAATAAATGCCTTTGGGAGCTGGGGAGAAGCATGAAAATCTGAGGAAGTTTGTGACCAGGTCATCATTACATTTTACGAATTGTATTAAACAAACTACAGTTTTAAACTTCTTTTTCTCTGTTTAAATAGCTGAATTTATCTGATATTACATATATCGCTGTTCATCGTATAGTGCTGCTCAGAGACAATATGTGTGCAGTGCTATTAATATAAATATGAGCAATTTACAAGCATGCAAAACAAATTAGTCATCAGGTCAATGTGTCAAGCTGGACCAATTCAGTTGTAATATAAGGAGGTAGAATTTTTTAAGATAGAAATATATGAAGTAATATATGAAGTATATTAACTTACTTCAACAAACCATCTAATTTCTACGCACTGTATTTGTGAATAGTGTCTGTTTGATTTGCTCAATGGGGAAACAATTTTTTTTGTATTTTTATGCAGATAAAACTGTAATTTGTAAATGAGCAGGAGAAATATCTTGGCTCTTTAGATCAAGGAGGACTTGCATTGGAAGAAGTGAGAAAGCTGCAAGAAGATTTTCAGGTTTTGATTGACAAGGCAAGGTGATGTTCTATTTCCTTCTACACCCACCCAAATCCAGACTAAAAAACTCAGCACAACAGAGCACTATTTAAAAAACTAGATGCACAAAAATATGGTTTGGGTTTTTTCCACTTCCTCCCCTAACATCAATATTACAAGAAAGGAGTGCAACCAGTGCCAGATGATTGTTCATTGAATATGGAAGGAAAAGATCAAATCTTTAACAAATACATGAGCAACATAATTAATACCCGAATAACATAAGTGTTCTGATAGAGAGGAGGAAGACTGAGCTGACAAAACCAGTCAATTTGTATGAGTGACTGTGTGGTATTTAATTGCTCTTTTTTTTTTTTTTTTGGTAATAAGTTTAATTGCTTTTTTTTCTTTTTAGTGAAAACTAGTATTTTTCTTCATTCTCATGTAAAATAATTGCTATAATGGATCCAGTTTTCTTGTTATACTATGTAAAATCTATGATTTTTTTTTCAATCATTAGCATTACTTGTCCTGTGCAGCTACACCTGCCATAATAAAATAACTTCCTCAGCTCTTTGTAGATGAAACTGATGTAAAATCTCATCTACACAGATCAGATTCTAAGACCACAAATGTCATGAACATTTTTCATGTTCATGAACATCAGATTTTTCATGACAGCTTGGAAAAGCAGGAATTTTCTTTAGAAAGTAGCAGAGTTCTGAGCTTCACGATAAACACTCTTAGGAAAAAGATTAACAATATTACTGATTTACTCGCATATGTAAGGCTTCTTTGGTATCAGGGCTATTGCCCTTGTTCTCAGAGTTGTGTTATGTAATAGTTTATTGCAGTTAGTGTTCCCTGATGTGGTGCTTATCACCTTTGGTGGCTGGGCTGAGGTTATGATTTTGTTGTACTTAGTATTACTAGCTTGTGACGTGATAGAATTGCTGTTCATGAGCCTAATCCTGTCTGCCTATTTGGCACTGCATCATCTCTTGAACCTCGGGAGCCATCTGGTGGGAACTATTAACAATCACACCTATATTCTCCCACATCTTCCCCTTCTCTAGGCTAATTAGAGTGGCATGTGGGAATTTTGAAAAATTTGAATACTCTTGGGATGTTGAAACCAGCATGGTCCTATTGCTAGGAACTGTGAATGTGGTTCAGGTCTTGTTTAGAGGTGGAGTTTTGGCTTTATCTTTTGTTTTGGTTTGGTTTTTATTTGTTTTTCGGTTTTTTAATTCTTTTTTTTTCTTTTTACTTTGTTCCAATTAATAAACTGTTCTTATCTCAACCCATGGGTTTTACAATTGTCTTTCCCATCCCCCTGGGGAGGGGAGAGTGAGAGAGCAGCCACGTGGGACTTGGTTGCCATCTGCATTTAAACCACCACAAAAGGTTATACAGGCTGCTGAAGCTGGATAGTTTTTCATATAGAAATGCCCGGACAAGGATGTAAGGGCTCCTAGACAGGTAAGTACTGTAAGTCTAGACTCCAGGTCGTGTCTCACCAGAGGAGAGGGAGAGAATCTTCTCCCTTGCCCTGCTGGTCTCGCTGCTTTTGATGGAACCTGGGATATAGTTGGCTTTCTGGGCTGTGAGTGCACCCTGCTGGCTCACCTCCAGCAGCACTCCAAGTTCTTCCCTTCAGGGCTGCTCTCAATCCTCTCATGCCTCAGCCTGTGTTGATACAGGGAGTTGCCCCAACCCAGGTGCCACACCTCATATGTGGTCTTGTTCAAGCTCATGAGCACACTTCCAAGCTTTTCCAGGTCCTTCTGGATGGCAGCTCATCCCTTGCGCATGTCAACTATAACACTCAGCTCAACAGCATCTGCAGATTTGCTGAGGGTGCACTGGTCATTGATTGAGACAGTCCTTGTCTCAATATGGACCCTTGAGGGACACCACTTGTCACTGATCTCCATTCAGCTGTTGACCAATACTTTCTGGATGCAGTTGTCCAGCCAATTCCTTATCCACCAAACAGTCCAAGCATCAAATCCATCTCTCTCCAGTTTAAAGAAAAGGATTTTGTCAGGGACCATGTCAAAGGCCTTACAGAAATCCTGAAAAATTACAGCCACAGCCCTTCCCTTTTCCACTTATGTAGTCACTCCATCACAGAAGTCTACTAGGTTGGAACAGGCAGGACTTGCCCTTGGTAAAGCTGACCTGACCTGACCTGTCCCAAATCAGCTCCCTGTACTCCACGTGCCTTAGCATGGCTTCTAGGAGGACCTGTTCCAGGATCTTCCCAGGTAGAGAGGTTGAGGTTGGCAGGTCAGTAGTTCCCAGGGTCGTCTTCTCTACCCTTTTTAAAGATGGGTGCAGTGTTTCCCCTTTTCCAGTCACCTGGGACTTCACCTGACTGGCATGAATTTTCAAGTATTTTGGAGAGTGGCTTGGCAACTGCATCAGCCAATTTCCTCAGGACTCTGGGATTTGTCTCGTTTCATTTGATTCTTATGGACAGGCAGGTTCCTCAGGTGGTCACAAGCCCAATCTTCTTTTACAGTGGGAGGGACTTTGCTCCCCCAGTCCCTGCCTTGAGAGGTGTGGGAAGAGAGATTTGTCAGTGGGGACTGAGGCAAAACAACTGGACCTCACCCTTCTCCTTGTCTGTTATTACCAGTTTCCCAGCTTTGTTCATCAGAGGAGTACACTTTCTTTGACCCCTCTTTTTTGGCTGAAATACCTATGGAAGCTCTTCTTACTGTTCTTACCCTTGGCAAGTTCAGCTCCAGCCAAGCCTTGGCCTTTCTGACGCCATCCCTACACAACCAGGCAGCATTCCTATTGCTGTATTCTAATAAAAATCTGGGACAATAGTAGTTTGTCTTGGAACTTTTGGACCACTGGTCCAAATATACCACGTAATCAGATAAAGAGGTCCACATGTACTAGGTAAATAGATAAAAAATTGTATATATACCTTAATGGCTAGCTTATTCCATTCTGAAAGGCAATAAAACTAAACTGACAAAAGTTTCACTCAGTTTGTACATTTTTCTTGTCATTCAGGGATCAGTTATATGTGGCCATTTTCAGAATTTATAAAATTGCACAAAATACTCTAATACCTACGTTGTCATCATCTGATATACATGAACTGGAGTTGAAAAACAGAGGAAAATACTTAATACCTTGTCACATTCTATCTGTTTCACCTTGCATGTTTTTTTACCACTCATCTATTTGAAGGCAAAATTAAAACAATACAAACCAAAAGTCTGCAAAAATAAAAAGCTTCCTCAGAACGACACAATAAAGATGTGTCTTCCCTGCAATTTAAAGCATATTTGGGATTTTTCTTTTGCTTTTGATAAAATATTCAAGTATTCCATAATGAGTTTACTTGAAAAGAAAAAAAAATTGAATCTTTCAAGTGGGGCGTGAATTTTTCACAGCAAAACAGATGTGGAATTATCTGGAAAAACAGGGTCAGCACAGCTTGAAGGAAGTCTCCATCCCACTGGCTGCCTAGCAAAACACAAGAGGTAAGGGAGGTGCCCATCCCCTGGGAGGAAGCGCCAGATTGAAAGAAAGAAACATCATCTCTGCTCTTGTGGTAGCTGGGTGACAGAGGCTTTCTTCCTAGCCTGGATAGATTTTGAATGCTGTCCCATTCAGTACCACAATAGAAGCATCATTTCTCAAATGAAAGGAAAGAAAAGACCATCTCTTGCTCAATGCAAGAGCAGTAAGATGCTTGCCTGGGAAGTTATGAGAGAGTTTTAATGGTGCTCTGTTTTGTTCAGCTTGTCTTGTAATCAACCTTCAGTCTCCTATCACAAGCAAGTGTCCTGGTCACCAAGGCTCTGAACTCTTCTAGAGTCTCTTGTCTTTTCCACTGCAGCAACTGTATCAGCTATTCCTTGCTGGTAGGAAGGGCAAAACAGAGGGACATCATTGTAGCTCGATGACTGTAGTGCCTCAGTCTTTCCTTATGGCTGTAGTTTTTAGGAGCAGCTTTATGCTAACTCTGGAAAATCATCCCCATTGAAATCAGCATGTGAATCCCCAGCATAGCATCTTCCATGGAAAAGAAGTGGAATACAGATCAGGTTATGTGTTTAAGTGGAACTCTGAGTGCTTTTTTTATGGTATAAAAAAGATACAGCAATATTCTCATGTATGTGTGCTGCACTGATCTTACTGTTCCTGCTGGGGAGCAGTCTGTATTTACTTGAGTTATCTTTGATATAAATATGAGGGCTTAAAAGCTCTCTGACTAAAGATCTCACAGATGATTACTGCAGACTCATAGTATAGCTCTAAAATAGAAACCAGCATGTGACTGTTCACTCTGGTTCCCAGGCTTCCGCTAGCAGCAAACAGCAGCTGCAGATAAAAATAGAACATTGTAAGCAACCAGGATCTTTAGTTAAATATAGAAGTCACTCTCCATGACAGTAAGGAGTCCAGGACAACAATGAAGTCTCTCCGATTCATTAGTGCCGAAGCATTCGTGTCAAATGCAGAGTTTGCCAGGAGGAGTCTCGCTGCTGTTGCCCATGATCTTTTTCCTCTTCTTTTTAAAGCCAGCTATTTACTGGAGCAAGGGGAAGTGATTCACGACTTGGTAGAGAACTGGCCACTTTTTGACTTTAACATGGGAAAACTTTTGGGAGCTACTGTGGACTACCAGGAAGACCTGAGCCATAGAACATGCTCAGTGTGCTTGGAAAGCTGTCTGACAGGGCTGAGAGACTATGTGCTGAATCAGTCTTCTCCCTACATGAAAAAGTTGAAAGTGGTCGACCTGACGGGTATAAAAGATGTTGAAGTTCAGTTCTGTAAGTGCAAGAAGACAATGGGCAGGTGGGCCAGGACGCAGCTGCTCTCTAAGCTTTGTTCAGAACTGCTGGTTTACCTGCAACAAGCACAGTGCAATCCAGGTACCTTTGAAATCAGTATCAATGTGCTAATTGACTTGTTTGTTACAGAGCGTAACTATGAGCTGGTCGTGCAGGCCCTGTTGAAGAAATGCAGTTGTCCACTGAAAATCTGCTGTGTGGCATTCAGATCTGACAACCTGACCTTGCAGAAATTCTTCTACATCATAAAGCTCACTGATCCCTCCTTGTTGCGCAAACTGGAAATAGTTCATAATGTTCACTTGGAAATGGAACACTTGGAAGTACTCTTCAACAGTATCCACTTTCCTCTCTTGATGTCCTTGACCTTGCCAGCACGAACATTCAATGTGCAGAGGTTCACAGCTACAGATGAACAGATGCTTTCTAACATTGGAGAAAAGATGGGTGAAATGTCACAGCTCACCGAGCTGAGTATGTCATTTTCTATACTCACTGGAAGAATACAGAAACTTCTCAGGTAATTTGGTCATCCTGCTTTCACTCACACTGTAAAAAAGAGCACTTTGTGCCACCAGCAATCTGGGAATCTCTGAGAGTAAGGGAAGTGAGTGTATCTCAGGGTGTGTGTGGGAAGGGGCAGCAGGAAGCTAGGAAAGATTGTTTGTTGGAGAGAATTGGCAGCCAATGTATACCTGATACACTTTGAAAAACTAACTGTTTTGATTAGTCTTCCAGAGTCCATCTGGTGAGAACATACTTTCAGCTACCCCATAAGTGAGTGGTCCACCCAGACATTTTTTTTATTTGAGCTTGTGTATTAAGCAGCTTGCATTGGCCTTTGGTGCAAGTCCTGAGTCATATTCCAAGTATTTTTTAGAGTATCTAGTGAATTTTTGTCCTCTAAAGAACAGTCAGTAAACATACTTTTCCACAGGTACTGTATTTTAAGGAGGGCAGGGGAATAGTAGATTTTGATTTGAGACTTTGATTTCAGTTGTTTGTTGCGTCTCTTGATGTCAAGACAAGAGAGATCTGATGTTTTTCTGTACTGCAAATTAAGATGATACACGAATTTTCATTATGAATTCCTGTGGAAAATTGGCAATTTGCAAAAAGCTAGCCAACTACCAGTGAGCAGTATTCATATTGGAACAGGAAATAACTTAATTGTAAGCTTTTCAGAGCATCTTAAAAAAAAAGGCAGATAAAAGTTTAATCCAGACAAATCACCTTGGTCTAAAATTCTTCCCACACAAGAAGCCATTTTATTTAAAAATTGTGAATAGCATACTGCTTATGTTGATTGATGCAGTTGAAATGAATTGCAACTTTCTAAGCTTGATCCAGCTGAGCCCTGTGGCGGAAGTCTCACTAAGATGTAGTAAGTATGAAAGTGATCATCTTTCAGATCCAAACATCTGAGTATAATCTCAGTTACACTTCTTCCAACCTTCTTCATCAGAAGGTCTCTTTGCAACTCCAGAACACTACAAAGTGTAAACCTCTTGGGCATTTAAAAACGTAGCAGAAAAAAAACCAACTAGGAACAAAAGCAGACATCCTGTCAGAATACTGATTGGCTTTCATATTGGAATTAATCCTTCCTTAATGGAAATTATCTAAATCTCTGGAATTAATGCAGCTTTCTACAAGAAGCAGCTACCAATGCTCTTATGGTAGTAGTGATCTGCTATTAATTCAGCAAGTCACAGACACTTGACAACATGTAACTGGTTACAAAATAGATATATAGAATGTTAACAAATTAAACCCCATTAAAATAGCACAGTGGAGTCATATAAAGAAGGAGATAATTAATGGTACTAATTTCAGGAGGAAAATATACTTGTTATTGTTGTCACATGCTTCTGTTTCTCAAGAGAGGTTAGAAAAAATAATGTGGTAGGTGACTGCATTCACAATGTGGCTAGATGCATTAAATTTTGTAAATGTAGCTTTTCAACATTTTGTACCATAAAACTTTTTTTCTCTTTAATTCTGCAGCCCACTGAAAACTCCACTGAAGATGCTGGATGTTTCTAACTGCTCCTTGAACCATGCTGATATGGCCTATTTAGCCAATAGTTTCCATGCCAATCACTTGGAAGCCCTGGACCTGAGTGGTCACGATATACCTGAGCTTTACCCATCAACATTCTTTAAGCTCCTCAGCCATTGCTCTTCAGTGCTCAGGAGTCTTACCCTGGAGGACTGTAATATCCAGGACACTCATGTCAACATGTTGATTTTAGGTTTAAGCCCTTGTCAGAAACTACAGGAGTTTAAGTTTATTGGAAACCCACTGTCATCCCAAGCACTCAAACTCCTTTTCACATTTCTTTGTGAATTGCCAATGCTGAAAAATGTGGAGTTCCCAGTTCCAAGGGACTGCTACCCTATTGGCATCACCTACCCCATTGATGATGCCAGTCTTTGCAGATTTGATCACCAAAAATATGAAAGGGTAGCACAGGAGCTTAACCTCATTTTACTCCAAGCAAATAGAGAGGATGTAAAGGCTTCAACACCACTCTTTGGGAGTTACGATGCAGCTGTTCAGGAGACAAACAATGAACTGGGAGCTTACTTGATCAAGTCCTTTAAAGAGACTTTAGAGAAGTTCACTACTTCATTTAACAAAATGAGTTAAAGTTGTAAAACTAGTGATGAGATGATCTGCCAAATCAGAACCTAATTTAGTCTTTTTTAGAACTGCACCTTCAATCATCAGTTGTGAATTTTCTTTAATATATCGGCTGAATTTACTATTGTTTGAATAACCTCTAATCACCTCAGGTATTGTAACTTATTACATAAGTTTATTGTATTGCATACACCCTACACAAGATCATAAAAGATGAGAGGACACTGAATAGCTCATTATTTTATACAAATGCACTTTTTCTGAGTAAATCAAGTAGGTGTTTAAGCTTGGCTGATTTCTTATACGGGTTCCCTTAGATTTGTCAGCTGGTCTTGTAGCTCTGCAGAAAAAATAGGGAAATCCTTTCCCAAGGCCGGCAGGGTCTTCCAAAGATTGTGCACATAGCCTCACGTGTGACTCCCTAAATTAATTTTTTTTTTTTGCTCATGACCTGAATTCACCAATCTGTGTTTTACCCAGTAGAGTCCCAATAATGGGGGATGTGTAACAGCCTCCATGTCCCTGTGTCTCTTTCTTCTGCAGAGGCAAGTGCAATAAACAGAATTTGTCTTATACATTGTCCTTGGTTGAGGAGTAAAATTCCATACTGAGGAGGCAGCAAACCAAATGGTTGGCTGACAGCAGGGGGATCTCACCCCACTTACCCAAAACTATTAAAGCAGTCTGTGGGGACTCTGCTGATGTCCTTGCAAAGTGTATTTTAGAAAGGCAGACCAGGACAGTGATGCACAGCCATGCTTGTCATGTCAGCTGCTCGGTGCCTCAAGCCACTCCCTTCGTGGAATCAGCTTCTTGGCTGGTAGAATGTATCCTGCTCCTTTCAGCTGTTTTAAAGAAAGTCGAGGACTGTGGTAATACTGAAAAAAAGACTAGTGTTGAAAAGACATGTAAAAAAAAATTAATCCAATGCCAATTTAAAAATGGAAAAGGGACAAGGCTGGTTGCTGAGTAACTAGAATTTCATCTGTGTAAAACACTGCCAGCCTTCTGTCAGGACTGTGTGTTCTCTACAGACTCACAACCAGTATCAGGAAAAATCTCATTTATTTGTCAGGCTTCAGTGCAAGGAAAGTATTACAGTGACAGAGTAAACAGAATTCCAGACTCCACACATGCAGTGTTGGAGCATAGGTAAAGGGGCCAACTGGATGTCAGGACAGTAAGGGCCACAAGACACACATTTGGGTAGAGTACTATAATGGGGGAGGAAGCCCTGAGTGGTAAATGAGTGCCATAGTCTACTCAGCTTCTCACCTGTAAAACTGGAGACTTGGTTACCTTCTAGGTAATTAAAAAAAAAGCCAAAAAAACCCCTCAGATTAATGCACAATATTCTACCTATTCTAAATATTCTAAATACACTTTAACAGTTCATGAAAACTTGATCAAACAGGAATGAAAGTGAACGTTGTAGCAGGAGCTGAGGTGTCATTGTAGTACTGAAGATTATTATTCAGATAACCAGGGCAGTTTATTTGAAAAAATACTGGACTTCATCATCTGAGGGTAAGGAAAAAACTCTCTTCATTTAGGCAGTGCTGCTTTGTCAAGCTTTCTGTTTATCCACAGTAAGAATATGCAAGCAACTCTTAATGTAATTTATTAAAAAAACCTCAAAACAAAACAAAAATTAATGGACTGAGTACTAAGCAGAGCTTACAGGTTCCACAGCATGCATTTAAATGGTGGGTTGGTTGGGTTTTTTTTTTTTTTTTTTTAATGTCAACTTATGTTCTAACATGTTATATTGATTAAACATATGATGGTAAAATTGAATGATCGTGACCCGTTTATGTTTACAGAGCACTTAAAAAATAAAAAGGTAATCTAAGTTGCTAAGCTAAGGAGTTATGAATAGGAAATGATAGAATTTGGTTCCATATGACCTTGCTTACATTTGGACAGAATTCCACATGCTCCTTTGCCCTTGCCTCTACTCTACCTTTTCTTCCCTCTGACCTTGCCATTCTTTCCATCCCAGACTTGACCCATGACTTCTCAGCCAGATGTAAGTTATTTGAATTTTGCTATGCCAAATGTCTACCCCTTTGGGATGAGTAGTGGCACTTTTGCTGGGAGAGGACATAGTACTGTAGCTGCAAATGTGTAGTGATTCTTCCCCCCTCCAATCTAACAGGTGGTACCTGGAGATGAAGGCTGGCCATTTTGGAACATGATGTGCTACAACAGCCAGTCCTTACCTTTTACAGTACACACAAAATAGACAGCTCTTATTTCCGAATAATTAGATGCCTTATAAAGTCTGGTGTCTATGCAGCTCTCCCTCTGCTTTCTTCTTGCCATGGTTCACTCCTTTATTTTATTTCCTCCTTTTTCTGCACCCAACAAACTCCTGCCTATCTTCCATTTTCAGTCTCATGTCTATATGCTGGCTCCTGGGCCAGCACAAATATGTAGAGGACATAACTTTTGTTTTGGTGTGGAGTGAGGTTCACACTATGACTATTTTAGAGCTTTAGCTCTCAGATATCCCACCTTTTTCTCTTTAGTTTCTTTCTTAATTATGGTTGTTATTGTTGGTTTTAAATACAGGCCAAGCTTTAGCATTTTGGTGCTTGCCTGACTTACTGCAACAAGGGTTTGTGCTCTTTCTCAGAAGGGTTCCTGCATCTCTTCTGCCCCAGCAGTGTGATTACGGTTTGGACCTGCTCTTTCGTCCTTTTTCCGTGTGTGGGACTTGGAATGCAGCTATTAGAGAACAAGGGTTAATGATACAGTGACCTAACCATATAAAGTTACTTTATACTTTGCAAGTAACAGACACGGATTGAATCCTGTTTGGTGTTCCCTTTTCTTCCTTATGGGACTCGTCAGCTTCACTGAGACCTGAGTGGATCTAAGTCCATTTGTACTGCCTGTCTAGAAAGTTGTCTGAAGTCTTAACTACATACCACCTTGAGGTGGAGGCAGTCTTCTAAGCTGCAGTTAAGGCTGCCCAGACAGAGAGAGGACAGGAGTTACCAGAACACTGAGACCACACAGCTGTCAATGGAGTGAAGATGTCTGATGTGTTGTAAATGGAGTTGTATTAATTCCCTGCTACCACATCTGCTCATGATGTTCCTTTAAGTGTCTGAAAAAGAATACTCAAAGTCTCTTGAGGTTTATTTGTGAAAGACACAGAAGAGATGCATGTAGAAAAAAACCCCCTGAAAAACAAAACCAGGATAAAACCAAAACCATTCTCACCATATTCAAACAAATGTTCTAAACACAAAGTGCAATAATGAGTATCACAGAGACACTAAAGGCTGAATTTTTAGTTCCAATAAAAAGAAAAGGACTGTTAAATTTGTATTTTATTCACCATGCTTTATTCAGTACCATGTTTTATTCACTTGTATTTTTTTATGCATTAGCATATTTTCATTTCAATAACTGGGACACATTCAGCAGCCGTCACTTGCAAATCTTTCTCTCTTTCAGGGTAAGAATTGCCAGAAGAGCTTTCTGCTGTTGAAATTTTTAAACTCCCCTATTCAGGAACTGTACTGAGTTCAGTGAAATACCTAGTACATAGGAAATAATAGTCTCCTTTGACAAACTTAATGAAACTGAAGAAGAGCTAAGAAATCTCTATAAATGACCTTTGCTACATCTGATCTCTTAATAATTTAAGTCATATTATGTTTTGGCCCCACACAGAGCAGTTGAAAAAAGCAACAGGAAAAAAGATGATAGTATGATTTTTACTGTGGAAGAAGCAGCACAGCAGCTATGTACTTGGAGACAGCTAACATAAAAGCCTATCAATAGAAAAAGGCAAATAAACACTACTGTTCAAGAAAGTTGTCATATATGAAACTGAAACAAGCTTCCCAATATTTTTAAAAGGCCACACCTTTTAAATTAATATTCTTAAACTCAAAAGTTATGGACTACAGGTCAATTCTTCTGAACAAGTATGAACTTTGCTTACTAAGCTCCTCTTTCTCTCCTTAAAATATGCATCAGTCCACAACATAGCAGGACTGTATGAACTACATTGCAAAGAAACAAGGGAAGGAACATTGTACCTTCTCTCCATACTGCCTTCAAGTAAATGTACCCTGTGTGAAAGTTATTGTGTGTAGGATAATAATTTATGAGGGAAATTTAACACCTGTTTCAATGAATATGTGGCCAGATATTTAAAGCTGCCTCTGGTTAATCCTAAAAGCAGCAACTGTAAGCATTATTTTGTAGGGGTTTTTTTAATAGTCTTATACCTAGACAAAGAAGCTTTACTTCTGAAGAAAACACGTTGACTGTGACTGATGATTGCATTATTTTTTAAAAGTCTCTCAATAGCACCCAGCCTGACCTTCTCTGTCATTCTTCCAGGTACTGAGGTTAAAGATAGCTTGCTGTCTAATGTACAACTGCATTGATATTGCTTAATTTTGCCTAAGAAATTTTTACAAAATAATCCTGAAGATAGTTTTAATCTGAAGTAGAATATGCAGACTTTATGCAACATAGGATCACAGGATTTTAAGGGGAGCACCACTTGTCTGTCCAGAGCAAAGATGAATTATTTTTCTCTGTGGAAGATGAGCAAATCTCCACCTTGTTCTCAACTTTAAAGTATTTTAAACTCCAGAACTGAGAATATTCACACATCTAAAAGCACATATCTGTTCTGGGAATTCATAATGAAAAGAAGGTGGTGGTAATTTTTTTTCTTTCTTCTCAGTCTTTCAGTCAGAAGTGGTTTTTTTCTCCTATTGCCTCTGCTGTGAACTGGGGGAAATCGTGCACTGAGCTGCTGCCTCTTCCTTTTCCATGCTCTTCACTGGCCTGAGGGTTTCTCTTAGCCTGAGATCCACCATACAGCATAGGTTTTACTTGTTAGAGTTTTGTTTGTCATAGAAGTTTTTACAGACTGAAAGAAAACCTTGGTTATGCTTCTCATTATTTTACTTTTTGAGTACCAGCTAACCTGCTCCTAATGAAGCAGAACTATAAGCTTCATTAATGCTTAGTAAAAATTGTATTTCTTTTTTGTTTGTTTGTTTCTTTTTGTTTTCTGCAGTGGTTTGATATTTTGGCTCTCTTGCCCATTGCAAGCTTGTAATGGAAGGGAGCTCTGCTATTCCCTTGGCTCCATTTCCCCAGAGGTTCTTCCTTGTGCAAAAGAGCCTGTGCTTGGAGGGGCTCTAGACTTGCTGTACTGTTCACTGCTGCTGCTTCCCAGCTCTCCCTGTGTCCAATACAAGTGCAGGGCAAGCACTAGAGTGCTTTTCATGCGTCTCTGGCCAAGATACACGGTGGCAGAGCACATTTTGGAAGGCAAAAAGTGTGCTTGTCATTGATACATGACCTACTCTGAAAAACACCCCATGGCACTACACACTACTTCTTTTGTGTGTGGTCGGTATCGATCTTCACTCATTCTTTTAAGTTCTCATTCTCTTTCATAAATCAACATAAAGTCCTGTTTCCACTTGGAACCTTTTGTGTCTTTGAAAGTGATTTTGGAGCTGTTTTCTGCAGAAGTTTGATATTTTGGTATGATGTATATAGAGGCAGCTGTTCACCAGTGCAACATGTACATTGAAGCACACTGATGTGCCCTAATCACAGCTGACTGCTGCATGAATTTCTTTAAATATTTAAGTCCTGTGCATTCTGCTGAGTTTTTAAGGGAATATGGAGTGAGGCTTCGCCACTTCCTCTATTGTGATGTTGTGCTCTAGGGTAATTCAAGATTAGGTTCATAATGCCTGATTCCTGGATATCAGAACAGAACAAGCTCAAAACCTAGCTCCCTAGCTCCTCAACAGAGGGGGAAACAAAATTTAACTTGTAAGTATTTCCTTACATTATTTCTGGGCTGAATCTATTTACTTATATATATATATATATTTTTTTTTTTTTTTTATAATGTTTGCACACTAGAGGGAGCTGAAAGTTTAAAATGTATATTCAGTATGTAACTGTTGTCTGTAAAGATGAGAAATGTGGGTGGAATAACGCATGAGGTTTTAGCATTGTAGTTCAGGAAGATGATGGACATTTATTCCAAGCCACTAAGTTAAATGAGTCAGAGGATTTTAAGTCAGTGGCGTTCATGGTCTTACCTGGAAGCATTACCATGTAGAACATAGGACAGCAGAGGCTGCTCAACCATATGCTTTGCAGCTGATTTTATAAAACTACAGCTTACCTTGATGCTGTTTATGTTCAGAAATACTCATTTAATGGAAAAATTTAAATATATGTATTTCAGTTACCTTTCAGTTACCTTTTTAATGCTTTGAGAGCTAAATAATCTTTCCAGATTCTTCAAGTGTTGAGGTATTTTTCTCTGTGTATTTCAGTTGCCATCAAATTGGCTTCTGTTGAGCCTGAGATTCAGTCCAATGGAGCTCCCAGTATAAAGGCACACGTACTCGTCCTTCAGCCTGTTTCTGTGAACACAGTCCAGGTTAACCTCTCCTTCTCCTATCTCCATTAGATTAAACTATTTATGCTAAGCCCATTTTGATAAAACCAGGCAAGGGAGTGGCTGCATGTTTAGGTGGCCTGGTAGATTAGGAAGAAAATGTAAACCTGTGTTATCTTTTGCCTTCCCAAAGCTACAGGCACCATGCATGTCCTAATGAAAAGTCCCTTAATCAGTGTTTATTTCCAACACACATGGGAATCATCAGGAAACCCTTTAAAGAATAAAATGCCCCATTTTCCTCAGTGTCCTTTGTCTGTATTAGAAAAATCACCTACCTTGCAGCAGCCCTACTTGATCCTCCTGTTTCTGGGGCGTCTCTGAACACCTTCAGAGAAGCACGGCGCAGCACCTCTGCTCTACTGAGGGTAAAACTTCCTTTGAGAAATTTGGTTGGGGCCCGGCTGCTTCTTTAATTGCAGAGAGGGGCCAGTTAACATGCTGCCTTTTGGGGCACATCTGCTGCATGGCCCCCCCTGGGTGGAAGCAGGAGAGTAGAGCAGAGGAGCCGAGAAGACCTCAACAGGCAGCTTGGGTACATCATGATACCACACCTGACCAAAGCTGCAGTGACCTCTGTGGCTGTGAGTTCTTTTGGCTCTTACAGTCGGGAAAGCCTTGATTCTCCTCCATATCCTTTGTCTGGGAATTAGAAGGTCTAGTGTACAAATAAGTGTACAAAGGTGTCAGCAAAAGGCAGAGAGGGGAGGGCTTTCAAGGTTCTTTTAAATGAAGACAAGAAATTTGAAAAACACAGCTTTAGGCAGTAGGATTTTCTTAAGGTGATGAGATGATGGGGGTGTCTGGCACTGATGGCAAAAGCGTTTATCGTGAATTTAATAGAGGATGTGACAGAATGAGAGCTCTAGGTGTATGGACAGTCACACCTCAGGCAAGGGGAGAGGAAGGCATGAAAAAGCTCAACACTTTGATTTGTGAGCTTAAAGATGAGCTTAAATTTGTGAGTGGCATTTTGGAAACAAAAATTGCCACTTTTACATCAGATCTGTCCTGTTGCTACCTCTATTATTAAAAGAGATGGCTTTATATACATTTGTTTCATCCCTGTACATGGTTCATTCTGCTGTTTCTTTGCAGGCGGCTGCAGGAATGGCAGTTCAGGCTGTTACCACAGGGTGTCTCTCCCTGGTAGAGTATGGCATCCTTCTTGCTGTGACCCACATCCTCTCCCCGCCGATAATTACTTTCTCTTATCTGGTGAAGAAAATTCCCTTCAAAGGATTTCTTTGATTAAGGAAATTCATTAATATGATGTCTAGATAATATTAATGCTTCCCTGCTTAAGTCTTGTCGTTTACTGTTTGAACAGCACATTATTCCATAGTTTCTTAAGGAAGATCAGCATCTTTGGAGTTTAATGGAAGCTCTGCTATCAATGAATTAATATTTTTTAGGTTCCAAGAAAAAAAAAAAATTGAGAAAAGTAAATCTATGTGTTATTATTGCAGGAAACATCCCTGCCCATCTCCTACACATACAGATTTAATGTAAATCCTTGGCAGTGTTTACCTGAGGAACAATCTCCTGCTTGGGCTTTCTGAGCTCATCTCGCAAACTGTCATATTCATACTCAGCAAAACAGACAAGTTAAAGAAATGTTTAGGAAATTAAGGTCCCTTTGACGCTACGAGTAACAGCTAAAAGGTATGATTGTTCATAGTTCCCACCAGATGGCTCCCGAGATTCAGAGGTGATGCAGTGCTGAGCACACAGGATTTGATTCATGACCAGCGATTCTATTATGTCATAAACCACTGCTGCAAAGAACAACAGAGCTATAACTTTAGCCCAGACCCCATCGACAATAAGCATCACCACAGGGAACGTGTGCATCAAGAACAGTGTTCTGTAACACGCCTGTGAGCACACATGCAGAGAGCAAACGAAACAACATGGTGACCAGCAACAATTAAACCAATTCAATGGTTCCTTAAAGTAATTTGTCTTAGCAAGCTCTGATCAGATCTGTTGTTATCTCAATCCTCCAGGCCCTACATTGGGCACAAAAAATGCCTGTTTTGGTTTATTCCCAGCCAGCAACTAAGAGCCATGTAGCTGCGACCTCACTACCCTCACCCCAGTGGAAGGAAAATCGGAAAGAAGAGGCAAAGCTCATGGGTTGAATTGAGAACAGTTTAATAATCGAAACAAAATTAAATGTACTACTACACCTACTGACAATTGTAATGGAAAAGAGAGACAAGGAGCAATAAAAACCAATAGAAACAAGTGATGCACAACACCACTGCTCACCACCCACTGACTGATGCCCAGCCCATTCCCCAGCAGCAATCGGCACCTCCCAGCCAACTCCCCTGGTTTATGTGCTGGGCATGATGTTCTGTGGTCTGGAATATCCCTCTGGCCAGTTTGGGTCAGCTGTCCTGGCCATGCTCCCTCCCAGGTCCTTGTGCAGCTCCTCACTGGCAGAGCACAGGAACCTGAAAAGCCCCTGGCTCAGGGTAAGCACTGCTGAGCACTGACTGAGCCATCAGTGTGTTACCAACATCAGTCTCATACTGAATTCAAAACATGGCACTGTACCAGCTAAGAAGAAAATTAACTATATTAACTAACACAGCTGAAACCAGGACAGATCCTTTTATTTATTTATTTCTTCCAGAAAGAAAGAAATATTACAAGGAATCTGTTAAAGGAAATTTATTTATTTAAGAAATGGAATTTCTCTCTCAAACTATGAATACAGCTTTCATCACAAGTTCAGTCATAGGCCTTTATTCAGAATTAAGAACAGCGATGTTCTGAAGAGTAGACGAAAGAATTAACAGTGATGGTTCTGACGAAGAGGTTGGACACATGTAGAAGACAGAGCAAGTTTAAAATATTTGGAGGTAATACTGTTTTTTAAAAGTAGTTGCTTAATGTAAAGTGTGAACAGGCTTTGGTTTTTTGATTAAATATTTATGATTCTTTCCCCCCCCCACTTTAAATACTTCTGGGGAATTATAATTATGTAACATTATAATTATAATTATTTTTGTTCTGGGTTATTCTGTTTGGAATTGGTTTTGAAACTCATATTTATTTGAAATTCTAGTGTATGATTAGGGCAAATGACACTCTTGCAAGAGTAGTGCAAAAAAACTCCTGCCTTTGACGTGTTCAACACTGTTTGACTTTACTGTGAACTTTAAATCTTGGTTTGGCTTTTGGGCTGGGGGAGATTTCACATTCTCTGATAGCTCTCACTTCCCCTACTGCAGCATTGTACTCTCCTGCTACGATCAAGTAGTAAATTCTACCTGAAATTATTGAGTTGCAACTCAGTAGCTGATACAGTAGTTGGAAATGGCAAGTGTGCATGTGGGCCAGTGGTACAGCACCTGCTGTGCCTGTCATCCACTTACTCACCTCCTTCCTCTGATTTAGAAATCCCTGGAGACAATGACAAAGATAGCTCACCTTTGGAATATTTTATATCTGTGTCTACCAACAAAATAGCTGCCTATGTCAGTTAATCTCGATTATTTAAAGCACTTTTGCTCATCTATATTATTTGTTCGCTTCCTTTCCATGGAAAAATTTAGTATCTAGTAAATTTGTTATGGTAACTATTGTTATCTAATTTTGTTGTTTTTTGATCTTTTCTAAATTTAAAATAAAAAGAAGTGATGGTAAGAAGAGACCCTGAGTAAGATTTAACTGGTACTTCCATGAGATGCAGATCATTCTGCTATTAGAGTCAAAAACAGTGAGAGATTTTTACAGCAATTCAATTAAATATGAAGGGCTACATGTTCTGTTAAAAGTAAATTTCTGATGAACAAAACCTTCCGTAAAAAGTAAACATTTGAAAAGATAATATTTCCTTTCTTCTATAGTTTATACTTTCATCTGAGGATTGATACTATTTCATGCTACCTAATGCATAAATGCACACTTTACTTTTCTTAATAATAGCAGGAATTTCCTTAAAATTAAGGTTAGATCTCAATGAATCAGAGATTCAGCACACCAGTCTTAGCAGCCTACAACTGCAGTTTGATATAGGACAAAGGCAGTGAGTGCTACCAAGATAAATCTTCAACCCACTGTTACCACCTGTGTCCTGTTCTTATTTCTGTGCTGCCCCAGATGTTTGAGAAACATCATTTTTTCAAATGAGAGTTATGGTCACTTGTCACACTGAGATACTCTCTGTCATTTGAGGTCAGGAGAATCTGAGCAGATGCTCTCCCTTCTGCTAGTGCGACAAACTCAATTAAACCTTTAATTGATGCACTTGTAAATGCAAACAGCAGTTTCATTCCTATGTGGGGGAAATAATTGGTGTCCTTTACTGAGGCCATTTGGAGGGAATCCCAAGACCTAAAAGTATGTGGTCAAATGGTAAAAGAACCCTTGTGAATGGATACATTTGCAATCCCTGGACAGATTTATGAAAGAGATGGAAAACACAAGCAATGGTGTCTTCGATACATCACCTTTCTTTCCTCCCTTCCCCTTTTTCAATGGCAGTGACAATCAATGATATTCTTAAGGCAACTGCCAACAAATTTTCTCCAAATTTCTCGTTAATAAGTAAAAGTATTTACTGTGCATTTCCTCTTAGCCAGGAGTAAGGGAGGTAGTACTAATAAAGTGAATGACAAAGGGGTCTTCTCCTCAAGTAATGAAAGCTGGGACTCTGCACCATGGCACTCCAAGGGAAATTGGTCAAGTAAAACAGCAAGAGGCAATATTTGTGCCTGCTTTCACATTTTATGCAATTTGTAGCACATGCTGTGAGATGTGTCAGTGAAAGAGGTGTAAATGTTCTGTACATGAACTGGGCTTGCCTTGGGGCTGTAAAGATGACAAGATTAAAATAGGATGATTTATTATGACAGAAATATGTGTGAATGCAATAGCAGGTTGAACTCAGCCTTAATGAAAACATATTATGATTTATTTTTTTATTTTCTATTTTACCTTAGAAGGACAATTATACTAAGAATTAGATAATTAGAAATGTTATGTATTGCACTCATTTGGTGCTGCCAAATAATGTTATATTTACTATAGTAATATTTTCCATTTTATATAGTGCTGCATTTTTCCATGGAATGGAAATTTATGGAATTTCTTATTTAAGAAGTGTCCTAGGATCTGTCTTGCTCAGCCCTGAAGCCAGTCATTCATGCACCTAGGAAGGACAATTAGTCTGTTTTCATGCTAAGGAGATGCTGGTGCATAACTGCACTGATCAGAGCCCACATGTGGATGTTGCTATTGTCCAGTCC
>VXAD01011338.1:0-144499 GCA_013399195.1 Dicrurus megarhynchus
GGTTCCCATTGGCTGCAGAGCCGGCCGTGCCCAGCGCGAGGACCCGCCCCGCCCGGTGCGGCACCATCGCCCTAGTAACCCGATGCTGAGCCGGGCGCGACCACTCGCGCTGGAGAGGGGAAGCTGCCGCTGCCGCCGCCGCTTCTGTCCTGCTGCCGCTTCCCGCGCCGGTGCGGCATCGCTTCGGGATCGTCTCTCCACGGGCTCTCTCTGCTTCCCGCCAGTGATGGAGCACGGGAGGCGGCGGCGGGGCGGTGAGCGGCGGCGGCGCATCCGCGCTCCCCCTCGGGCCGGCGCGCGGTTGGTCGGGCCCGAGAAGATGGCGTCGGGGCGCGGTGAGTGACCGGGGGGGGTGCGGGCGCTGCGGGACGGGGCCGGTCCCAGTGGCAGTCCCGCTCCCACGCACGGGGATCCCGTGGGTGCGTGGGCGGGCGGCCACGGGCCGGCGCTGCCCTGGCTGTACCCGTGTGCATACCCGGGCGTGGGCAGCGGCCGTCCCCACCCACGTGCGGTCGGTGCGTGCGGCTATGTGTGCTGACTGTGCGGGGTCCGTGTGGCTGTGTTCCCGCAGGCTGCGTGTCCCCTGGTGTGCCAGCCCCACGCCCGCCATAGCTGGCGCCGGGAGGCGATGGGCGAGTGGGACCGGGTGTTCCGGCAGCACCTGGCGCTGCCGCCGCACCCGCAGCGGGGCCGGGCCCGTCCCCCGCCCCGCTCCACCGCCTTCCGCTGCGTCCTCAAGTACCTGCACGGCGCTGCCCTCTCCCAGGTAGGGGAGATCGGCTCCGCGAGGGGACCCCGCCAATGTCTTGCTGCGCCCGTTGTTTCTGCTGAGTCTCACTATTCATAGAATCATGAAATAATTTGGGTTGGAAGGGACCATATAGATTATCTCCTTCCACCCCCCTGCCACGGGCAGGGCTACCTTCCACTAGACCTGGTTGCCCCTTCCAACCTGCTGGCTTTGAACACTTCCAGAGATGGAGCAGCCACAGCTTCTCTGGGTGACCTGTGCTAGTGCTTCACCAACCTCACAGGGAAGAATTTCTCCCTAAGATCAAACCTAAACTGCTCCTCTTTTAGTTTAGCCTCCCTCCTCCTTGTTCTGCCACTTTCTGTGGATGTACAAAGTCACTCTCCATCTTTTTTCTAAGCCCCCTTTCAGCATTCCCGTCTCTGTGTGTGGGCCTGAGCTCCCAGCAGTGTCTTTTAAAACAAGGTGGTTTTGGGTGCAACTAACTGGAAATCTCCTGGAAGCGCAAAGCTGTGTTTCAATCCCATGCCTTATTACCTGCAAATCTGACTTAGCATTTAATTAATTTTTCATTTAGTTTTTTGTCAGTTTAGGTAAGTATATTTAAATTAAAATTTCTGGTTAGCACTTTAGCATCAGTTGCCTCTTTATTTTATGCTTAATGCTCAATTTCCCCACTTTTCCTTTGCTCCGTCAGCCTGCGGCTTGGAGGCAGGTTCTGCAGCAGTGCACGAAGCTGTCTGTGGCCATGTGCCTGATTTGGGCATCCCTTAGAAAATGGGAATTATATCTCTTACCAAAGTGTGTTCTGAGCTTTGGGGACACAGAGCTGGCCTGTCCCTGAGCATCCCCAAAGCTGGTGCGCTGTGCCTTGCAGGGAGCCGAGTACCAGCTGCGCCTCTCCCTTTTCGATGCCACCTACCACCACTTCTTTGGGAGGACATGGAGGAGCAGCTGGCGAGCTGCCGGCGCTGCCTTGCCGCGCTCGGCCAGGGTGACATTCAATGAGGTAGGGGCTGCCGAGGGTCTGGGGAAACACGGCACCAAACCCTTTTCCCTCCCAGCGCTTCCCGACCTTTTGCCCAGGGTGCATCCCAGACACTGCCCATTTATTAAGCTTTACGTGCGGTTTATTGGGGAAGCTGAGCTGCTGGGTTTCCTCTGAGGCTGGTGCCACCGCGGGAGCAGCGCTGTGCCACCGTGTGTCACCTGCTGTGTTCAGAGCTGGCGGCAGAGAGCAGTGTTTCCCCGCAAGTGGGAAGGAAGGGAAGGAGCAGCTGCTCACCCTCCTGCACGGTGCTTCTCTCTTCTTATCGGGGACTAAACTCTCCCAAAGCCATGCTTCCATCTGCTGCTGATACCAGCAAACCAGGGTGTCCCTTAATGGGGAGATCCTGCTGCCCCGTAGCATGACCCATGTTTTCCAATTCATAGCTCCTGTTTCCACCTCCTCAGTGCTGCAGGTGAAGCGAAGCACAGCTTGGCCCCGTGCTCTTCCTTCCTTTACATTGACAGTGACATTGAGGGGCGTTGACACGTGCATTTCTCCTCCCAAGTGTTTCAGTACCGTCCCACCCCGTCTTGTTTTGAAGAGGGATGGATTAAAACTAGGGCAGAGAGTGCTGCAGAGAGAGCTGAATGCTGGGAGAAGCTGCCTTTCCAAATACATTCCCAACATCTGCAGGCTTCCTGGATGTTTGCCATGCTGTTGGGAGCAGCTGGCAGGAGTTTTGGGGTGTTGGGGGACTGTGTTGCAGCCTCTCTGTGGTGGCTGAATTGCGTTGCCTGTCCCTGCAGCCGCAGGACTTGGGGTCTGACAGAGGAGGGGTGGTCTGCGTGCGAGGTGGGATCTTCTAACTGCGCAGTAGTCAGCAGCTCGTTGTTGTGAACAGTTCAGGTGGAGCTGGAACTGATTTGTGACAGGTGAGGGAAGGAGGAAAGTCACTGCTCCTCTGCCTGCGTGTGCTGCGTGCACACTCGCCGGCCTCGCGTGGGGACAGGGATCAGAGTCTGCGTGTGTGGTGGGTTTTGTCCTCGGGGTCTAGGGGAGAGGAATGCAGTGACAGAAACCGCTGTGTGCGTTCAGGAGGGGCCCTCGAGCTCAGTGGCACAGGGGATCCCCTGTAAGGGCTCCCTGTGCCTTTGCAGGGTGAGCCTTGCTCTGCAGGCACAGCGGTCAGGTCGTTAATCCAGCACCTTGCAATAAAGGCTAATGGAATAACGATTTATGTCCCGGGGTTGATGCGGGAATGTCTCTCTCTGTTATTCCTTCCTGACAGCCCATATTGCAGTAAACGTTTTCCCTGGAACACTGAGGTAATGAGTTTTTAATAGAAAGATTAACCTAGCTTTAAATTCTATCCTGGGGTGGTGACCTGTGTCCCATCCCCTCCTGCCCTTAGGTCCAGGCTACTCCCATGTCCCTCCCTGCTGCAGGACGGTTTCCAGCTCATTTTTCCTGCTCTAATGCTGTAGGTCTGAGGTGCATCAAAGCCCTGCTCGTTTGGGGTCTGCAGCCTGCGAGTTACCCTGGAAAACGGGTGTTGGCAACAAAAAAAAAGTTAGAAAAAAAAGATGATGTTTGAGATTTAAGGGTTGAGATTTCGTAGCAGTGCGGGAAGTCATTTGCCATTAGCTTCTGTCTGGAAGTTTTAATGGATGTTCTGGTTGTGCCACTGACTGTCCCAGCACAACAGGCATTGCTCTGCCTGTGGCTGCCTATGCCATCTCTGAAACAGCCCATCTCTCTCCTTTCCATTCCAGGTTGTTTATTTCCACACCTCCTTGAACCACCCTGGCATCGCTGCTGTCGTGGAAGTGGTGGTGATGGGTGGGAAAGGGGATGGGGGCTCTCAGCATCTTTCCTGTGGCTTTGGAATCATCCCCCTCTTCCACGGCGGATCAGAGGTGACAGACCCGGCCACTGAGGACAGAGCGTAGGTTCTCCTGCTGCTGTGTGAGAGGTCACACTAGGAATTGAGGTGGCAATGTGCACGGCTGCTTTGGAGGGAGAAAGGGTGGTCCTGGGGCTGCAGAAACAGAGCCAGCATTTAGAAACCTGGAATTCTTCACCCTGGGGAAGCAGTGATGGGTTTGGAAGGGATGCCTGTCCCTTCCCTAAAGGAGAGGGCTTTTCCAGAGTGGGTTGGGTGGGTTTTGCTGCTGAGCAGGGGCTTTGTGGAAGATGGAGATGTAGTGGAAGATGGAGATGTGCTTCAGGATGGATTTACTGACCACTGCACATGTGCTCTTTGCTTTCAGGCTGAAGCTGTACCATGGGACTCCACGTGCCCTACTGCACCCGCGCTTCCAGGACCCTGTGGAAAGTAAGCAGCAGCCAGACATGGCATCTTGGTCCCTTCTTGGTGGCTTGTCTTACCCAAATGTGTGTTGTGTGTGTCTGCTTGATGTGAGATGTGGTCTGTGCCCTGGTATTGCTCAGTGGACGTGCCTTACTGCCAGCTGGGAATGGCCTGGCTGGGCAGACTCAGGTTTTCCTTTGCTCCTAGCACGTGTATTCACAGATAATGATTCATTCAACGTTGGGGCTGTGAAGCTGTCTCCCCAGTTTTGGTCATTTTGGGGTGTTTTCTTTTCTTCAGAGAACAAATACATGACGGTGATGGAGAAGAGCCACTTGCAGTATGCCCTGAAGTACCACCAGCCCCTGGAGGCGATATTTCACCTCCTGCCTGAAAACCTGCTGATATCTGGGCTGCAGACTGTTCCTGGCTTGCTGCCGGCACGTGGAGACACAGGTAAGGGCTCCTTCCCTTTCCCTCTGCCTGTGCTGCTCCTGCTTTAAGGCAGCAGGTCCCTGGGAGGCTGCAGGCAGGGCAGGCAGGGCACTGGGATGGGATTTCTGGGAGTACAGTGGTTTCCCTGCAGTGTCTCCCCTTGTCAAGAGCATCTCCCCTGCGTGGGGCCACAGCCCTCACGCTCAGAGCTCAGTCTGGAATCCATCAGAATGGCTCAGTCAGTTCCCTGTCCGTTAATTGATTCGCTCCTGGGAAGCTGCTAGGCATAAGGGATGGTTTAATTACAGTCATTCAGCAGAGTCTTAGAAATAGCTTTTGCAGCTTGTTTAAACTCCTTGGAGGTGGGTTCAGCATCGAAAGTTTGAGGGGACGAGCTCTTGCCTGCTTGGCCTTTGTTAATCTCTCCCTATGGCACATTGCCCTTCGAGCTTCTGAGATTAAAATACGTGAGATGAAGATTCAGAGGGTAAAAAATTCCTCACAGTACTGCAGCTGAATTATTCTTCAGCTGCCTGCCTGGGAAACCTACTGCTGGTGGCTTTGGGGTTGTAACCGTTGGTACTGAAGCTGAGCAAGGTCTCGAAAGCAGCTGAGTCCCTGTAGGTGTTCAGGCCCGTGCTCAGAAGCTGAGTGGGCAGAGCTGCTGCTGGCACTGCAGGGCACCCCAGCACAGCAGTGGTGGCTTTCTTTTTGCTTTGGAAACCTGTGGCCACCACCTGGTCTTTCAGGCGACTGCTTGCAGAAGCCCCGGCTGATGAAGACGGTCACCTGCTACCTGGAGCGGCTTTTCATCCGGTTGTACCCTTCCCTGGAGGAGTTTGAGGAAGAACTGCTGGATTTACTGAACAATGATCGCTTACTTCAGGTAAGTAGAGTGCTGTGAGGGTGCAGCCCTGGCTCAGGGTGCCCAGAGAAGCTGTGGCTGCCCCTGGATCCCTGGAAGTGTCCAAGGCCAGGTTGGATGGGGCTTGGAACAACCTGGGATAGTGGAAGGTGTCCTTGCCCATGGAACAAGATAAAGCTTAAGGTCCCTTCCAACCCCAACCGTTCTGTGATTCCATGATTCTAGGTACTGCCAATGTGGTTGGGGCAGGGGAAGGCACAGTGTAGAGCAATAATTCTAGTGTCTCCTTTATGGGTGGGGTGAAAAGGGTCAGATAAATGATGTTCATGCATTTGTTTCCCTTGGAGTCTCCAATTTTTTTTTGCTGTGGAAGCCTTTAACTTGCTTCCCTATTGGATTAGCACGCGGGTGCTCTGCGTGGGCTTTGTTTTGAACATCCAGACACTCATAAGCAGAATTTGGGTTTGCTTTGCTGTGGGAAATGCAGAGATGAGATGCAGTGGGTATTGAGCCCATCTCTTTGGAGTGGCAGCCACTGGCCAGGTCCTTTCTTGCCAGATGTGCACCAACTCTGCCATAAAGACAAAAGATTTTAATATCTATCAGCTGCTGGGGGAGTGGGTCCTGCTTTTTGAGTTTCTGAAGGGTTGCCTGAATTCTTCTGGCTGTGGTCAGCACGGGGAGTGACGCCGTGCCACCCCGTGCCACCTCGTTGCCCAAGGTGGAAAACATTCCTGTCCCAGGCTAACGCCGCGCCGGACGGTGAAGAGGTGGTGGTTCGGGAGCGGCGTCTGCACGTCGGCGTCCACAATGGCCTGCGCTTCGTCCGGGCACCGCAGGTCACAGTGCTGGTGCCAGAGGCGGAATTGTCACGGGGTGGCACCCGGGCGGTGCCCAGCTCTGGAGCCAGGTAAGGGGGAGCCCCTCTGCTGCCGGCGCCGCTTCCCTCCCGCCCCGGATGCCTGCCACAGCCGCTTCTCCATCCCGCACAGGGATGCAGGTCAAGCCCTAGCGCTGAGGAGCCGCATCCAGCTGAGTGAAATGGTCCCTCACCCGGCATTTGGGGTCTGCTTCCAGCTGGAATATGTCTTCTGCAGCACGGGGAGAGCTGGTGGGAAGGTAGGGCTGAGAGTGCGTGTGCTTTGTCTCTGTGCGTATGGGAGAGCAGGGATCCCTGCTGGAGGAGTGAGCCCTGCTGAGGAACTCCTTCCTCTGCTCCTGTTTCACCATCCTGCTCCTCCAAGTCGCAGTAGCTCCTTGTTGCATGGCTGTGCTGTAATGCAGGGCCCTGCAAAGTGTGCGGGTGCCTTCCACAGCACTGCACAAAACCACCTGCATACGGGCTCGGTGAATTATTTTAATTACATGTGGTTGCATTTCTCCACTGTTTATATGTAGATGGAGGAATGCAGCATTCCCATAGTGTTCTGGCAAGCTAATTTGGAAACTTCCAGCTTTTTTTCTAATATAAAAAAGGCTTTTCTTTAGAATTTGGCATTTATGCTGAAAAGAGGTTAACCCCTCCTGCTCCTTTTTTTTGTTTTTGCCCTGAATGCTGAGTCTTTTCTGGGTGCTTCGGCCTGATGTTCTCAAGCTGTAAAGGTGGGAGAAATCTCTGGGGGTGGTCTCTGCAGTCAATATACTCTCACCTACTTACTGATCGTTTACTCACATCTTAGTTTAACCTCCTGCCAGTTAAACCCAGCTCAATGAGTACTGTGTATCCCCTCCAGAGACCTTGTGCTGTTGGAGCCATCGGCTCTTGGCTGGCTGAATCGATGGCCAAGCGTTCGTTAGGAGGCTTTAATTGTCCTGCTAAGATGTTCACTGAAAATGTAGCAAATGCCTCTTGTTAAGCTGTCCAGAGCCAAAGTAGGGGAAATGGGCATTTATAAAGCAGGATGAGTGTGCCAGACCAGAGGGGTTTGTACTGAGAAGGAAGGAGACACTGAGCTGTGCTCTTGGAAGTTGTTGTTGGGTCCAACTCCGTTGGAAAGCTGAAGCCCAAGGTCCCAGGGAGATTTGGGGTTCCGGAGGCAGATCCATTTGGCTGTGTGGGGAGTGCTGGCTGGGGCAGCGGTGGAGCCAGTTCCTGTGGTGCAGCCCTGGGGCAGAGTGGTTAATCCCAAAGCTGCTTGCAAAGCTGATCACCTTGTCCTTGTCCTCGGTGCCATAATTAGCTGTGAGGGGGATGGTGGGTGCTGGCAGAGCCCTCTCTTGTTTCTGTGCCTCTCCTTCGGTTTGAGGGAGGCTGTGGATGCGCTGGGTAAGTGGAAGCCTTTCCCCTCTGCCAGGGATGGGGGTCCAACACGTATCCCTTCGTGCAGCTGCTTGAGGGAGGGGTTACAGAGGTCCTGGAAAGTGAAGTGGCTCCAGAACAGGATGAAGAGCAGTGGCTTCTGTGATGCCAGAGCCAGGTGTGAGGAGGCACGGTGGGGGATGAGAACCCGTGCCTGTCTGGTGGTGAGGTGGGGCTGCTTGGTGCTCACTGCGCTCCCCCGTCCCCAGGCCCCGTCCGGCAGTGCCCGCAGTGAGGCGGCCGACATGCGCTCGGTGCGCTGGGCTGTCTGGAGCCCCGTCCCGGGCACTGGTGACACCGAGGTGGTCCTGCCCCTGCGTGGCGGTGCCCGCCGTGGCCCCTGCCAAACCTTGGTCTACCGGACCCCGCTGAGCAGCAGGAGCTCCCGGCAGGTAAGGGTGTGCTGACCCCTGGCAGCTCTGCCTCAGGGCGAGGGAGCCGCTGTCGGAGGCACGAGGGAGGCTGCGTGTAACACACTGTCTGAAAGCATTTTCGTCGCCAATTTCAGGGGAAGCACGTGGAGTCTGGGACTGTCCAATTCCATGTTTCCACTGATTCGGAAGAACATCTTGTAACTGCTGCGGAGATCCTATGTAAAGACAGGGACAAGTCGAAGCAGCCTCCTACGCCATCGCTGAGTGAGTGTTTTCCAGATCGCTGACATTTAAAATATAGAGTGTGGCACTGGTGTCTGCTTGGGAGAGAAAACAAGACTTCAGTGAGTTTCAGCGAGCTAGTTATGAATTACTGGAGTGAAGCAAGTTTTTGTCAAGTTGAATTCAGCTCTTTTTAACTTTTTAAATTCCCGTGTGGTAGTATTGCTGAGCCATGTGCAAAATCCCCAGGGATTGCCAGCACTGCCCCAGCCTGCTCCCATTCCAGGTCACCGAGTGCAGTGGCCACACCAGCAGCACAGTCTCGCTGCAGGTACTGCTGCTCCTCTCTCTGGACTCAGAGTCTCCCCAGACATGGGGACAAGAGAGATGTCAGTCATAGGCTGAGGAAAAGTAATCTGGTTGTGCCACCGCTGAGGGAGTGTGACAGCAGCCTGGGTTGGATTGATGTGTGCAGGACGTGCTGGTGCCTGGCCAGGGAAGAGCAGGCGGCATCTGTGTGTGTGCACCGATGCATCTGTCTGTAGTTTGGAGCTGTGTGGTCAGGATTCCAGCCCCCCTCTGCTCTGTTGGAGGTGGCAGGAAAAATGCTGTGGGCTTGGGTTTGGGCACAAAGTTGTGTCCATGCACTGTGCTCCTGAAAATCCTCTCCGGCTTGTTTCTCTCTCATCCCCCTTTTGGGATTGGTGGGAAGCAAACTCCCCTTTCTTTGCAGTGCTGCTCCTGCTGGGGTCCCAGCTGTGTCTCGGGGTGATGCTCCAGACACCAGGCAGTGTTCCAGTGTGTGTCACATCTCCCCAGCTCTCTGATGAGCCACTTGGTGCCAGCTCATGGGCCAGGCAATGCCCACTATGGTGGGTTGCTGCTCCATGCCGGCTCCAGTGCTGTGGTGCCTTCCACGAGATGGCAGTGGCACCATGGCTTTGCTGTGACAAATCCTGTGTTTTTGCCAGCGAGGAGCCAGCACTGCTGCTGGGAGGGGCTTTGGAGAGGAGAGCTTTAGGGAAGGATGAAGGGGTCTGGTGATGTCGGGGTATGTGGGGTTCATCTCCCTGCAGCACAGGCTGCATCATGCAGGTACCTTCCTGGTGCCTTTCATCTGTAGGTGGCTGGGATGCTGATGGAGTTGTGGTGTGGTGATGGGAGAGGGAAGCAAATGCTGACACTGAGCTTCCAACCCGGTGCTGGTCTGGCGTGCTCCGGCTTGGGGGAGTGTGCTGGGCTGTGGGCTGTGTCTCTGGTGAGGCGAGATCCCCATCAAGGTGATTTTCAGGGACAAACTCCATGGCACATCCCTGGCTCCTGGGGGCTTACGGCACCAGGGAGAGCTTGCAAAGTGCAGCAGTGTTCCCAGAGCTGTGCCCCTCCAGCCTGTATCCCAAGGTGCTGAAGGGACTATTGGGTTAAGTTTTTGTAGAGCTCTGTTGAGAAACGTGCTGCTGTCTGGCCCAGGGGAGGCTGAGAGCTTCTTCTGTCAGGTCAGATGCTGCTGTTGCTGCTGTATCTGTCCATCCTCTTCTTAATGCCAGCCAAAGGCATCCTAACTGGAAGGAAACAGTATTTTAGGCACGAGGGAGACGGGGTGGTTTCCTTCACACAGCAGCCGTGGGAATATGGAATAGCTGGGATATACATGGTGGGGAAAGCAAATTAAGGTCTCAGCATCACGTGGATGCAGAGATGGAACATCTGTGCCCCTGCTCTGCCGCGAAGGACCCGCGGCTCCACAACGCAGCGAGCTCAGCTGTGCCGGCGCGAGGGAGCAGCCAAATATAAACACAATAAAGCTCCCACCGTTTCGGGGCACAAATGCTTGAGCAGATGAAGGGAGTGACAAAAAATAACAGAGAAGCAATGAAAACCTTAAGTATCCTAAAACTTTCACGTCTCATTAAGCATCCCACTTAGGCAGCACCGCGTGGCCGTGGGGCACCGCGGCGCTGTCAGGAGATGGGGGGGAGCTGCTGTTTGTGGCAGGGTTAGCCTGATTCCCTGCAAAATAAAGGATGGATCTGGAGATGTGCTGTGTTAACCCCCAAGCAGCAGTCTTATTGGGAAATAAGTAAAAAGAAATGCTTGGGTGATGGTAAGCTGCTTCGCTGTGCTGCCTTCGCCCCTAAAATTGAAAAGGGCTGGTGGGAGGATAGAGCAGGTTTGGTGGTGGTGGGTGCAGCTGCAGTTATGGGGCCTGGGGGTGATGGCTCCTCTACAGTATCTCTCCTATCCCTCTCCACAGGAGTGCCAACCCCACGGCGAGTGCCAGTCTCCCCACGGGGACCAGGGGTAAGTGCCACATGCACCAGTGGACGTGGGTGGTGGGCAGCGGCATTCCTCTGCGGATGGCCCATATGTCGGATGTGCTTCTGGACCCATCCTCTGCCTGTTTTCCTGTCTGCTGTGGCCAAGAGGCACCAAGTGTCCTCAAATCCACCTCCTCCAGGCAGCAAAACAGCTCCTGCCTGTGATGTGCTGGGTGAGGTTCTCTGTGCTCTTTTCACACCCCAGGAGTGAGGGCAGCTCTGGTTTTTGACAGTCCAGATTTGCTGGGTGCTGTCGTCCCCGGTATGTGCTGACAGTGACACACGGTTTGTTTGTGCAGAGCTCCCAGGATTTAAGGAGAGCTATGAATACTGAGAGCCCTCTTTATGCTGTTTTATATCTTGATGCAGGAATCAATGCACGCAAATATTTTTGATGAAACGAAATGCCTCATAAGGCCACATTAAACAGTTTGATCTTCCCTGCTCCATGTGCTCATCCCTCCTCTTGCCAAGGGAGCGAGCAGCAGGGAAATGGCAGCAGAGGTGCAAACCCTTGTGTGGCCAAGCTGTGCCACTTCTTGGTGGAATGACAACACTGGGGCACGCAGTGGCCAAGCTCCTTTAGCAAAGAGGGGCTGCTGGCCGGCCTTGCCACGGGGGCTGCCAGAGTGCTCACACTCGCCACTCTCCCACCAGCTCTCGGTGTCGCAGCTCGTGGCCTCGCCACGGGGCACAGGCCAGACCCTGCAGCAGGATGCGGGCATCACCCACCTGGAGGCCGACCTCGGCTCGTCGGACGCGGAGCCCTGTGCCAGTGACCAGCTGCGGGCGCTGCCCTTCACCCCGCTGCAGCTGCCCATGGCTGCTGTGGGGCTGCAGGCATCCAGGTGATGCTCGGCTGCCCCTCCCCAGGTCCCTGTGGCCCCATCACCCGGCCTGCCCCTTCTGTGGAGCTCACCCCTATTTCTCCATCAGTTCCCACGTGTCCCTCTCCCGCGCCTCGCTGGCGCGCCTGCACGCTGCCGGCTTTCCGGACATCCTGGACTGCAACCAGGAGCCAGTGGAAATCTCGGAGCCAGCGGAGCTGGGCAGTGTCAACCTGCGGCTGGAGGAAGCTGACCCTCTACAAGGCAATGAAATAGTCCTGCAGTTCCTGGCTTTTGGCAGGTGGGATGGCAGCTTGTGGTCTTGTGTGGGCAGATCCCAAAGGCCTCCCGGGCACGGTCCTTTCCCCAGATTCCCTCAACCCTCTTCCCTGTCCTTGCAGAGGTGCCTCTTCTAGCACCTGCCATGGAGGCAAAGCCCCAGAGGGTTTTTTTGATGATGCTTTTGTCCTTCCCGGGCACTTTTAAGTCATAATCCATTTTTTTTTTAATTGGATCCATGAGCCACAATGTGATGTCAGAGCTCATTAATGCAGGGTTTCTCCAGAAATGCAAATGGAGTTGGGAAAGTTGGCACCCAAGGGGTGGCTTTGGCTGGATAAGGCCCCGCTTCTGTTTTTTCCATGGCTGGCAGTGTGCTGTGCGAAGGTAACACGCTGCCTTTGCTGGGCGCCTCCATCACAGCATATGGCAGGAGACAGCTGGAATTACGAAGCTTTTTGGAAAGTTAAGGCAAACCGTATGTCCGCTGTCTTCAGAAAAGTCCAAATACTTGTGGTGCTGCCAATCTTCTCTTGTTCTTCTGCCTCTTTGGCGTGTGCCAAATGCACGAGGAGCTCGTGATAGAGTGGCGGTGCTGTGCCACAAGTAACTCAAACCCCTCTCTCTCCTCAAGGGATGCCCAGGGCAGCATGGAGGGGCCGTGGCCGAGGACTGTCTTCCTCACCTTCCAGTTCTACCGCTTCCCACCGGTCACCACGCCCCGGCTGCAGCTGGTCAGCACGGACAGGGGGCCGGCAACCGGGCTGGCTGTGCTGGCACAGCTCCTTGTCCGGGTCAACGAGGATGGGACCCTCAGCACCGGTAAGCTCTGCTTTTAGCATCTGTGTGTGGCTGCTCCTATTCTGTTGAGCGGATTAGGGCTTGCCTCTGGCCCGAGGGGTGGGCTGGTGTCTGTTAATAGCAAACCTCTGCTGGTTTGCACATCATGAAAAACATTCAAAATGTCAAATGTTTGAAGTAAAACACCGAGTGTCAGTTGCATGAGGTGCACGTTGAGGCTGCCCACCACGCCAAGTGCCATGTCTGTGACAGCGTGGTGTCTTGCAGGACCACCGGGCTTGCAGCTGAAGTACATGGTGGATCCGGCTTTCCTGCGGCCCGGGGAGCAGCGCTGGTTCCTGCGGTACCTGGCCGAGCACAGCCTCCAGATTGATGTCTGGGATGGAGACTCCCTGCTCCATGTTGGGTCTGCTGCTGTTAAACTGGAGGTATTGGTTAGGTTGAAGGGCTTTTCCCATGGCTGGTAATGCTTAAGGGCCCCCCGCCTGTGTGGAGTGCTCGGGAAGAGCCCAGCTCTCCCTTTGGTCCTGTGCTGAGATGCTGTTGCGTTGTCCTTGTGTCTTCAGTAGTGGAGATGCTGTCCGCCCCTCTGTGTAGGTGTCAGCTTGACAAGCCCCTAATCACAGGATTTGTTATCTTTTCCTCCAAAGTGATGACAAAGCATTAACTTTCTTTGCCTTTCCCTGGAACTCCGGCAGTGTTCTCGCACTAAGCCCTGCAGAGCCAGGACATCCAGTGCCATTCACACCCAGACCCCTTGACCCTTCCGGACCAGACTCCCTAGTAACTCACTGCACCTCGTGTGTCCTTGCCTTGTCCCCAGCCCCTGCTGCGCCAGGGCCAGACGGCCGTCAGGACCTACCACGAGCTGGAGGTGGCCACGACTGAGTACGAGCCGGACGGGACGGTGATGGGCCGCGAGGCTCTGCGGCACGGGGCCCTGCGGCCCCTCGGTGTCCGTGTGGCTGTGAGGGGCCGTCTCCACCTCTGCCTGGCCAATGTTGGTGAGAACCCACTGCTCACGCGGCCCAAAGGCTTGGGTGGGGCACGCAGCATGTGCAGGGCTGTACCTGAGTGAGACCCAGGCTGGTGGAGATGTCATCCTTCCCAGAACCTGCTGGCTGCTTTTATTTTATGTATTTAATTCTGTGGCCTATAAATGTGCAGTGACTCCAGGTTTTAAAATCTTATCTTCAGAGGAGAGATTAGCTCCATACAAGATATCTTAAATCGTCATTTCCATACTTAGCCTGCAAAGGGCTGATAAGCTCCTGGGAAAGAGAATCTGAGATCCAGAACCCAGGGAGTGGTTTAACTCACACCCCGACAAAGAAGAAGGACTGAGGGAAGAAGCAGAGCTACTGTACCAGGACAGCAGCTGCCCTTTGATTGGTGTTTGTCCCATCCTCTTTTTTTTTTAAATTTCAAAATATTGTTAGAAATAGGATGGCAAAGGTTGGTGCCCTTTCCCGAAGGATGGGGACGGGATGTATAGGCTGGGCAAATACCCAGTGGGTTTAGAGCCTTGTGTGGCTCCACTTGGCACAGCTTTTGTGGGAGTGGGGAGATGCAGCAGCGCATGGCCATGCTGTGGGAGGCAGAACACAGAAATGAAAGCAGGAGCTGGTGAGGGGCTCAGGGTGGTGTGTGCTGTCGGTGCTGCTCCATCACTGGGCAGGTGTCTGTGTGGTAGAACAGGCTCTGCGGAGCATATGAGGCTCTTAGGGCATCATTGCCTTCCAGATATTCCCTCCTGCTTGTGTAAATTGGCTGAACAGAGCTGCAGGGAGGTAAAAATTGGCAGTAGATTTTATAACAATGAAAATGGATGGTTTCCACTCACTCCTGTCTCTGCTCGTGGCAGGTCACCCGTGTGAGGAGACCCCAGGGCAGCTGCCATCCCACTCCCGTATTGTCACTGCACCAGACAGCACTGTCACCACCCCAGGTGGCAGCTGGCGCTCCCTGAACATTGCTGGTGGTGAGTCCTGCTGGGGCTTGGCCTGTCCCCCGTGGGTTGAGGTGGGCAGGGTCTCTGCTGCTGCAGTGCCAGCTGTGCGTCAGCTGCCCCCTCTGCTGCTCCCCTTCCCATCCCTGCAGCTTTGCTGGGGGCCTTGGGGACTGCAGTATCTGGGAGTCCTTCCTTGGTGCCACAGTGCTCTCTCCCCACAGGTGGGAGGACGGCATGGGCGCGGAGGCTGGTGGATGTGGACAATGAGCTGGAGGCTGCACTGCGCAGTCGCCGGCCAGAAGTGAGCCTGGACACCCTGGCCACCCTCAGCGTGGCCATGTCCACCCACCGGCTGCACCACATGGTGCTGGTGTGGCTGCATGAGGGTGCTGGTGGCAGGAGGGGCACGGCTTATGGTTCCTTCCCTCCTGGCAGGGCTGGCCAAAGCAGCGTGCCTGGGACCTGCAGGTCATCAATGCCTACCGGGATCACATCAAGGGAGAGAGCATCTACCAGATGCTCAGCCAGGCCATCACAGCCACTCGCACTGTCCACGCCGTGCTGGGGACAGCTGAGTTCTTTGAGTTCGCCCTGAAGAACCCGTACAGCGTCCAGCACACCGTGACCATCGAGGTCGACCACCCTGAGCTCAGGTGGGGGCTCCCCTGTGTGCGTGGGGAGGTGCCAGGGTGGTACCAGCTCCCACCCAGTCCTCACCAGCACCTCTGCTGCTCACTGCCCCAGTGTCATACTGGACCCGAGGGAGTGGCGCCACTTCAAGGAGCTGACCAAGAGTGTTACACCCGTGGAGGAGGATATGTTCCATCTCCGTGATGACCTCAAGCCTCAGGTCTACCTGCGCCCCAGTGAGACTGTCCGCATCCCCTTCAAATACCAGACCTTCTCCGCAGACCCCGCCGTGGTTGCGGCACAGGTAGGCACGGGCCCGTTTTGAGCTGTTCCTGGTAGGAAGTGTTCCCCTTGGCTGTGTTTGCTGACGCAGAGCAGGCTGGTACAGCCACGGGGAGCACCACGCAGCCGCAGCGGTGCTGCACCCTGAGGGAACTCACTCTTGCATCCCGCAGGGGCCAGCTGGGCTGGGCACCGGTGTCAATGCAGACGCTCACTCCCTTGGGAAGAGCGGGGCCAAGCAAACAAAGCTCATCCAGGTTAGGGAGCCAGGTGAAACAGTGCTTGAGGGGCTGCGTGGGAGGAGCAGAATCACTGGAAAACCCCATCCCTCTCCTGCTGGTCCCCGGGACAGGTCTCCTTCCAGGTGAGCGGGGGGAAGCCCATTGCGCTCCTGCGGGTGAAGGTGGAGCCGCAGCCACATGTGGTGGACCAGACCTTCCGCTTCTACCACCCAGAGCTCACCTTCCTGAAGAAAACCATTCGGCTGCCTCCCTGGCACACCCTCCCTGGTGAGTCCATGGCATGGCTGGCAGAGCTTGGGGTCTTCCCTGTTGGTCATCATCCTTTCTGGAGGCACAGCAGCATTCGGGGAGCACATTGCTGCTTCCTCACCCCTTCATGGCCCTGGGCTCCTCGCTTGCTCTCCATCCACCTTTCTCTGTTAACTTCAACCCAAATTCCCTGTACCTGCACACCTGTGTGGTTTGCTGGTAGTCCAGCAGGAGGGGTTCTGTGTGCAGCTGTGTGGGGTGCAGGGGAGAGGCACAGGCAGAGGAGAAGCTGAAGGTGGTTTCCTTGGTCCCTGTCCACAGGCACGCCGGTGGGGGTGCCAGGCGGGCAGCCTGAGATGTTCGTTCGCTGCAGCGACCCCGACATCATTTGTGAAACCAAATCCTTGGTATGTTACACTTTGGCATCGCTGTTCTTCGCGTCCTTCTCCTGCAGTTTGTTTTGGTTGGCAGAGAGCTGCCGATGTGGGTGCAACCACAGAGCATTCCCGTGTACCAGCCCGTGGCAGTGACACAGTGGCAGCGATGAAGCTGGAATTGCTTTTTATTCCAAATTAAAAGGAGCTGCATTGTTTTGGCGGGGGAGGCTGAGTGTTGCCCCTTATCGCATCATGCAGCAGCCTGTGCTCGCTTGTTCTTTTGAACAAGTACCAGATGATTCAGATGCTGGGGAAAAGCAGCCTTTTCTTGAGCTGGGATAGACCTTCCTGCTGCTTGGGGTATCTGCAGCCACCGGCAGCGTGTGGTGGGACGGTGTGTCCTTGGGGTGCGCAGCAAAGCCTGTCCCTGCTGAAGGATGCTAGGGCAGTGGGGCAGCTCCGTGCCCAGCCCTGCACCGTCCCACTCCCTCCCTGAGCAGAAGGTTCTCCTGGGCTGGCTCCACAGCAGGAGGGGATGGAAGGGAAAAATAAGCTTGGGCATGTCCGTGCAAACGGCGACGAGGGATAGTTGCTAATTGCTGTTGCGGAAATGCGTTAGTATGGTAATTAGATTAGGGCTTGTTAGAAAACTTGCGGAAAATTTGCCAAAATTTGATTACAGATACAGACCTGGAATGTGATAGTCATTTGTATCCTCTTTTGTAATTAAAAATACTGGGAGAGCTCAGCCAAGCTGCGTAATAACTTAATAACGTAGTTTAACGAGGTGCTGAAAGCATCTGCTTTCATAAGGGAGTTGGTGGTGGTTTCCCCATTAATGGGAAGACACCTCTGGGGTCCTCATTAGCTGGTCAACTGCTGGGACAGTGCTCTGGTGTCTGTGCAGGGGCCTGGCGAGCCGCAGGACATCTTCCTCAAGGTAGCCGGAGGACCAAGCCCGCAGATCAAAAAGTTCTTTGTTGCTATTTATACGTAAGTAGCAGGACCCCCAAAAGGGTGGGGAACGTCGACTCCCGTGGTGTGTGGCGAGCCCTGTCCATCTGTCTGTGCGCAGGGACGGCTGGCTGGCAGCGCCTGTCCAGATCTGGCAGTTCTACCTGCACTCGCTGCAGCGCCTGGACGTCGCCTGCACGGCCGGGCAGCTCACCCGCCTCTCCCTGCTGCTGCGCGGCACCGCGGCCCCGCGGAGGGTGCGGGCCTTCACCTCCCACCCCCAGGAGCTGGAGGTAACCCCCGCGGCGGGCTGGGGGCTGGCTGGCCTGGGCCAGCCCAGAGAAACCCCCTCCAGAAAGCAAAAGGCAACCCGCTCGGAACTGTGAACAACTGAGAGCCGTAAAGCGTTTGTGATAATTATCTTTTGATTAGAGCTGTCATGTGTAGGATCATTGGCGTGAAACCCCGGAGGGCAAATTATCTGCGTTAATGAGACTGTCTGAAGACTCACAATTTCTTTAGAATTTGTTCGTCCGTAATTGGAAATGTGAATAATAAAAGGCAGGAAAACTCCATTGCTGTCCTGTAAAGGAAAGGCAAAGGCTCCCCAGGCAAAGCCTGTGTGGGGGAACCCCTGGGCTGGGGAGGCCCTGGCTGTTCCCGAGTGGCTCTTGTCCTTCATGACATGAATTAGTCCAGGAGTATTCCTGGGGATGGGAGGTACGGGATTCAATAGTGGTGGAATAGGGGTACAGGCTTTTAAGAGCAATTTGGTCTAATTGATGCTCCAAGCTGTACTTTTCAGGGCTGGGATCAGCCCTTGTGGGTGGCTGTACCTCCAGGTGTCGTTCCACAGGTGGATCCGAACGGTGCCTTCCTCCTCCCCGCCAATGGCATCCAGGACCTGTACATCGGCGTGAGGCCACGGCGGGCTGGCAGCAAGTTCATCTACCTCAACCTGGTGGATGTGGAGTCCCACCAGCTGGTGTCCTCCTGGCTGCTCTGCCTGTCCTGCAGGCAGCCTCTCATCTCCAAGGTACGGCAGCTCTCGCGGCTGAGAAACGTGGTGATGGCGCCGGATCAGTGGTCTCAGCTCAACCAATAACCCGGGGCCGTCTTCTGCTTCTTCCTCTCTTTCCATCTGTGTTTTTTTTTGGTGCTTGCCACCATAAACACACATTTAGCCCTTGGGGTACTTGACTAATCTCACTGAAGCCTCTGGTAAAATGTCTTTTAGGCTGTTTTGGAGGCAGCCCCATGCCGAGGAGCGGCAGCTCGGAAGTATTCCCGGTTGTGAAATTAGAGCTGCAGCATGCTGCTTTCGATTAGCGCTGTGCTGGCGGAGGCCTTCCCTCAAAGACAGAAAATTAGATTTCCTGGCTAATGTGTTCCTTCTAAAAATGTTTTCCTGAACCCCTTGGTACTGGGAAGGGTTCAGATTGGCATTTACACCGATACCCCATTGTCCTGCTACATGCTGCTTGTGCTGTGGGGTGTTAAGAGAATCACAGAGTAGCTGGGGCTGGAAGGGGCTGTTCAGGGTCATCAAGTCCATCTAGTTATCTGAGGGAGCACCACAGCTCTCCCTGGGAATGAGAAGGAGCTGGCTAGTCTCCGCTGCTCTGCCAGCCCTTTGTCCTTCACAGTCGTAATTAATTGTTGCTGCTTTTGATCAAAGGGGGCCTCTTTCTGCTGGCTGGCAGAGCAGATGTGAGGTGTGGGAGGGGAGGGAAGGGAAGGCAGCGCGTGGGAGACAATTCTCTGTGGTGGGTTTGGGGGAGTGCCCATTGTGGCTGCCGCCCACCCTGCCATCTGTGCCGCCCTGCCACGGCCCCTGCTTGCCCCACAGGCCTTTGAGATCTCGCTGCCCGCGGGAGGTGGGAGAGGCTGCAACAAGCGCATCACCTACACCAACCCTTACCCCTCGCCCCGGCTCTACTTCTTATGCACCAACCGCCCCGACCTGCTGCAGTTCAAAGAGGACTCCTTCGAGGTACGTCCTGCTGCCAGCACTCCCCCCTTGTCAGGCCCCTCATCTGGCCAGACCAGGTGATTTTGGGTGGGTGCCAGGCACGAGGGCCACCCTGCCCTGGGGAAGGGCGGGCACCTGAAAGGCCCTGGCCAGGTTCTGAAACCTCCTCTGGCCCTCTCTCCCGCAGGTGGCCGGAGGGGAGGTGTACACCATTGGCCTGCGCTTCGCCCCGAGCCAGACCGTGGGGGAGGAGGAGATCCTGATTCACATCAACGACCACGAGGACAAGAACGAGGAGACCTTCTGCGTGAAGGTGCTGTACCAGTGAGGCCGCCCGCCTGCCACTGCAAAGCTGCTGGTTCCTGCGCCAGCCCAGCGGCTTTGTCAGCACCGCCTCGGGAGTGCCCGTGTCTGTCTGAGGGTGCTCATGACCCCCATCCCCTCGCTGTCACCTTGCCAGGCTGGGGAGTCTCTCTGTCGCCGGGATCCCTGGGCATTGCTGTGAGTGCCGGTGGTGCCACGCGGCTCCATCCGCCCAAAGCGAGACGAGTGGATGTGTTTGTTAAGCGTGACGATATTTTAGGCACTTTGAATCTTTTTTTAACTTAAAAAGTTTGCAGATTTGATTCTGCGGAATATTTTTAAAGTACATTTTATATTCTACGGCGAGTTTTGTACACACTAAGGCAGTTCTATGGGATTTTTGATACTTTTTACTCATCCTTGATCCATAAAAATTGCTGTACGTAACTGTCAGAGTGTGGCAGCATTTTCTTCCTGGGGAGGTAGAAATCCTCAGCATCCTTGTCCTGTGGAGATGAGTGCTGGAGGTCCCCTGTGTCACCCCCAACCCCTTGGAGCATTCTGGGGGTCAGGGCAGGGACCGTTAATGGGACTGGGAGGGAAGAGCAGCCCACCAGCTCTGGAAATGCTGCCTCACTCTCCACAGGCCTGAGGCTGGTGAATTAGTGGCCCCGATAAAGTCGGGTGCCGAGTTCCTCTACCTCCCTTGCACTGATGGGAAATGACAGCTCATATTTTAGAACTGATTATACTGTCTGCAGCACAGAGAGGCCCCGGAGTTGGGTTATTAAAGTAGATTAGCTGAATAATTTTTATTACATTTTCACACAACGATATTTCTTGAGGCTTATGAATGAGCTGGTGCTGTACCTGCAGCACAGGCAGCTCAAGTGGTGAATGATGTGCCAGCATTCAGGGGACGCCAACACAGGGACTCGAGCTGAGCTGGTGCTCGAATGGTGCTGCCTGCTCTCCTGCAGCACACGTCTGTGGCCCAAAATCTACAGAACCGTCATTAAGAAAAGCTGATACAACTTTTCCTGTAGGAAATGCAAATGCCTTGTGTCCCAGCTGCTTGGCATTATGGCCATGGTCCTTGGAATTGCTGCTGCTGCTGCCTCTCAAAATGAGTGTGGGGGCAGCTTCCCGGGTTCCCACTTATTAATGAAGTCATCCCTGCTGATGACAATGAACTCGAGCACCCGTGCCTGGCATGCAACTTGGTGTGCTCTTCCCATTTGCATTCATGTCAGGAAGGAAACTGGATTCCAGTAATTACACAATTAATTCACCCTAAAAGTCTCGGTTTGTGTCTCATCACCGAGGTGTGAAGAGAGGGAAGGATTGAGAAGCCCTTCCCATGGGTTCAGTAACTCTTGGGGGTGTTGTCCCTCTTGGAGCAGATGCAGATGAGACCTTTTGGGGACTGGAGTGTCACTGCCTTGGCAAAGGCATTGCTGGAATGGCACCAGAGGAATAAGGAGAGAAGGGAGACCTGGCCCCAGCACCCAGGCTAGGGAGGGGCAACTAAAAAATGGCAACTAATAATGAGAAAATAAGGTAAAAAAAGTAAAACCAACATAGGAGTTGGGGGCAAAGCTCCCTGCAGCAGCTGAAGGCCCTTTGGGGAGCCAGCTCTCAGGCTGCCTGAGCCTCAGCAGGGTTTGCCGCCAGCCCAAACTTTTAAACCCAGCTTGTTTTCCCCATTATGAGGAGGAAATTGCGACTGCCTGAGAACCCTCTAATTAAACAAAACCTCACCATAATATTTGCTGGGAGCTCGCCAGCCCTGTAATATGACATTACCGGGCATCTTTATTAGCTGAAATGAGTATTTAGCGCCTCTGCCAAACCGAAAGCTGATTGGGGCGCATGGAAGCAGCACAGCAGCATCCAGCAAAGGCTCCTGTGCCCTGCTGGGGAGGCAGCATCACCCTGGGGGGCTTCCCACTGAGACAAACCCTCTCTTGCTTATTTCCATGTCACCCAAATCCAGCCCAGCAGCACCAGTGTGGGAGTTCGGGAGGTTTATTCCCCGTTTCTCCCACTTGTCTCTCTGAAAGCGCGTCACCGGCTTGATAAAACCTGATTTAATGGTTACAAAACCCAGAGATAAAGCTGGTCTTAATGGATTTCTTTAAGATCAAGGCTGTCAAATAGGAGGCTCAGAATCCTTTCTACGGTGAGAGCGACTATATTAAGTGCACTCAATCACGCCCAGGCGAAGGTTCCCTAAGCGAGACGCTGGCTGGAGGAAATGCATTTTATTAGCGTCTCCGGAGAAAGGAGGCTGGCAGGAGGGATGAGGAGCCTCCGAGCTGCAGTGGCTGTGCTCCCGCTCAGCCACAATGGATGGGATGTGAAGGACTTTGCAAAGCACATCCTCACTCCCTGGTTGGTCCCGCAGGGAGGAGGGTGATGGGCACCTTGGTGATATCACACGATGGTGACATTGCATGGCCATGGCCTCTGCCCGGGACAGGAGCTGGCCTGGGGGAGAAGAACCCCCAGGGAAGGATGCTCACCTGGGGATGGTGCTCACAAACACACCTCAAAACCCACCCTATGGAGCTCAGCTCCTGCAGGGTCTGATGGAGAGTGGGGCATCCACGGGGGTGATGCTTAAAGGCTTTTGGGGGTGTCAGATGGGACTCACCCAAGCTGAAGGGAGGGGTGAAGGAGAGGGGCCTTGGCAGCTCTGAGCAGACCAAAACTTAAAACACAGATTAGTTTTTTCATAACAATTCACAGCTCCATAATGAGAAATTTGCAGCAGTTCTAAACTGCCAGTTGCTTTTAAATCATTTCCCGTCTTTCTGTCTCAGGCTTGACATTTGATGATGAATTGAGTCCCCGTGTTCATTTACCCACTGATTTACTGTACGGAGGTGGGAAACCGCAGCCACCTTAGTGAAGGTCAACACGGAGCGTTTGCCTGTAATTTCCAAATACTATTAAGGTTTTTAAATAAACCGTGTGGGTGCTGTAGGCAACAAAGGCCCCTCTGGCAAGGCTGATGCTGCAGTGGATCCTGCTGGGTGGTGAGAAAGGGTTTGTGGGAGCAAGAGTGGATCACTTGGCTCGTCAGCATAAAGGTACAACAGACTGCATCCCAAATTCATGCTTAGAGAGCACTTGATTTTAGGGGCACAGCGATCAGGGCACTGACAGCTGCTCCTCACCTCCCAGCCCAGATTAGCATCGGGTTCTCGTCCTGCTTTCCCCTGGCTCTCTGAACCCCACACTCATCCCTGGGAAGGTGAAGGGAGCTGCCCCACGGCTTCCCCAGAGATGCTGGCTTTGTCTCCTGCTGCAGGACCCGGTTGTTTGTGGCTGTGAATCTGTTTGGCAGGTGTGAGCAGAGCGGGCTGTGCCGGGAGGTTCGGCTGCGCAAATGTCACGAAGATCTTATCTCAGGGGAAACATCCTTCAGTAATTACAGTAAACGAAAAGTCCTGGAATCAAAGCCTTGGAGGCTGCAGCCTTCTGTTTATCTCCGAAATATGCATGGAGGGAGCTGGGAGCAGGAGGTGCCGGTGGCTGCAGTCCCCGCGGTATGGGGATGGTGTCAGGGTTTGCCTTGGCCCAGGGTGCGTGCAGGAGGATGCTCTGAGCTCTGCCTGCATCGGCCATCTGCCCCCTTGCTGCAAATTAATAAGCAAATTCAGAAAAAAAAAAAGAGAAAAACAAAGTCTCTCCATGGATAATCTGTGCACAGAAAAGGGGCCAAATGAATTAAATAAATCCTTTGCTGCTACACCGGTCCCATTTGACTCCCTGCCTTTCACAGCAACTTTTCAGGCCTAATGGTATCAGATACCCTTTTGGCACCCATTTTCAGAGCCGCATCCCCCCCCGGCTGCTCCTTAATGCAGCTCATCTCCTGCCTATGGCTCCCAGGGCCTCTGCCAAATCAGCAGTTCAAATTAAAGTCTTCCCCACCGCTCCCTGGTTTCCATGGAGATCCGAGTGGATGCTCCCTTCCTTCTTCCTCTTCAGCCGATGGAGAGGCCCCTCCCGGGGACGGCGCTCGGGGGGCCTGGGAGTCTCTGAGCACCCAGCAGTTCTGCAGCTGGCTTTGCCACGTGCAGCTGCTGGCAGACCTGGTGGCTTCAGTCCTGGTGTGCTGGTGACCCTGCTCCACAGTGGAGCATCCCACACATGCCAGGAACAGGTTCCCAGTATAAGTTTTCCTCCCATGTTGGAACTGATCCCACCTGACTCCCCAGGGAGCTTGACCAGCAGAAAATCTTCTCCTCTGGTGGGAATCAGCCCTACAGCTGGATGGGGATCAGGCTGGTTTGTTTGTGGCATCTTCATCTAAACTATGAGTAGGCTTCTCTAGTCTGCTCACAGATTTCCCAAGCACTGCCTGGAGCTGTTTGGCCAAGGCTGCTCCAGCGGTGGGAATGGTGGTGGGAATGCCCTTGCACGTGGAAGTGAATGGGCAAATAGCTGCAAGATCAAGATACGACAGTAATTATGGAACAAAATTGTTATTAATGTACTAATTTACCTGGGAGCCAGGCTGTATGTAATTACACTCTGGGATCATGATAAGGTTAATGCATTTACCTTCCTAGGTATTTATAGACACTTGGAATTGTTCTCTCTATGAAAACCACATGTGCATGTTCCTGGCCACATGGGTCCAGCAGCCGAAAGGGGCATGGGGAGGTTTGTTGCTCTTTGCCAGTATTGCTCAGAGGGGGATTTGGGACAGCAGCAACCCTGGCTGTGTGGCCCTGGGGAATCCCAGGGGATGCTCACCAGAGGGGATGCATTCGGCTGCTTCCTGGGGCCTCTTCGATCATGGCCAAAGGAATTTTCTGTGATGTGTATATCTGAGAGAAACTGTCCCGGGGGCCACCAGCATCTGGCATTTGGCTGGCTGGAAATCCTCCCAACCTTCGGGCTCAGCAGTGCTGCAGCAGCCATCCAGGCTGGCAGAGGGACCAGCAAACCCGACCTGTTTGTGCTTAACAAATCAGAACTTCGCAAACACCTCAGAAACTTTCCAACACTGGCAAGAAGCCTCTGCCTGTGAGGATGCTGTTCCCCACGCCAGGTCCATGTGTGTCCTTTGGCAGTCGCTGCTCAAGCTGCTGTGGACACGGGTGCCCCAGAAATGCCAGGCTGGAGCAGGGCTGCTCACCCGCACGGCAGTGGGTGGGGGAGCCCAGGGGCTGCTGCCACGGCGCCGAGCATCGCTCTGGCACGGGTGTGAATAAAGAACAAGCAGGGCAGGATCGGACAGACCTCGAAGTCCCCCCTCCTCAGGGGTGTTCTGGCTTCTCCCCAGCGCCTCGGGAGCTCCCTGCCCTGCTCCAGCCCACCTTTATTAATGTCACACTGGGAAATGTCAGCCGGGTTTGCTGAGCATCCCACGGCGCTAAGCCCTTCCGGCTGCACCGGCTGCCGAGCCCGTGCGCGTGGAGCCGCTCGCTCGCGGGCCAGTCGCGCACGGCCACCGAGTGTCACCGGGGATGTTTCTCCTGGTCTCACATGGGGAGGACAGCAGCAAGATGCGGAAGGTCAGCGCAGCCCTAAAAATATGTCTCTGCCTGCGCACAGCTGTATTTTTGGCTTCTTCAGTATCCAACACACACACTGCTAGTGAAAGGCCAGAGAGGCCAGGGCACGAGTGAGGGAAAGGTTTAATAAGGTTACGGGAGGCCTTGAGGACCCCTTGGCTTGGCCTTTTCCTGATTTATAGGGAAATAATGTGTGAGTGGCTCAGGGGAACCCAAGGCTCCTTCTCCACTGCAGACCTCTGCAGCAGGGAGGTCAGAAAGAAAATGGCTGGAGAGGAGCAAATGAAGCCTGGCAACACCCCAAATATTTCTCCAGAATTCAAAGCAAAGGTTTATTCCTGTCTTTAGAGAAGAAGGGGAAGGGGAAGGGGAAAAAGGGTGGGAAAGGGAAAGGAAAAGGGAAAAAGAAAGCAAAGGGGATAGGGAGAGGAAGGGGAAAGGCAAAGGAAAAGGGAACAAGAAAAGAAAGAGGAGAGGGAGAGGAAGGAGAAAGGGAAGGGGGTTCTGGGCTGCCTGTGAGGCCTGTTTAATTGCATCATGTAAAGCCATTCTTGCAACAAACATAAGTTTGAATTATGTGTGTTATTTTTGCAGACTGTTTGCACATGGCTGAATTTCACAGTGACAGAAGTGAGTTACTGCACAGGGTTATGCAAATGAAGTACTTAATTAAGTAGGAGTCAGACAAAATAAATTACAGCTCTGCCAAATGCCCTCTGTTCTTCCTCTGAGTCCAGGTCGCTTCTAAGTGATTGGCTCCTGACTGAAAAACTTCCTGGGAGNTTTGGCTTCTTCAGTATCCAACACACACACTGCTAGTGAAAGGCCAGAGAGGCCAGGGCACGAGTGAGGGAAAGGTTTAATAAGGTTACGGGAGGCCTTGAGGACCCCTTGGCTTGGCCTTTTCCTGATTTATAGGGAAATAATGTGTGAGTGGCTCAGGGGAACCCAAGGCTCCTTCTCCACTGCAGACCTCTGCAGCAGGGAGGTCAGAAAGAAAATGGCTGGAGAGGAGCAAATGAAGCCTGGCAACACCCCAAATATTTCTCCAGAATTCAAAGCAAAGGTTTATTCCTGTCTTTAGAGAAGAAGGGGAAGGGGAAGGGGAAAAAGGGTGGGAAAGGGAAAGGAAAAGGGAAAAAGAAAGCAAAGGGGATAGGGAGAGGAAGGGGAAAGGCAAAGGAAAAGGGAACAAGAAAAGAAAGAGGAGAGGGAGAGGAAGGAGAAAGGGAAGGGGGTTCTGGGCTGCCTGTGAGGCCTGTTTAATTGCATCATGTAAAGCCATTCTTGCAACAAACATAAGTTTGAATTATGTGTGTTATTTTTGCAGACTGTTTGCACATGGCTGAATTTCACAGTGACAGAAGTGAGTTACTGCACAGGGTTATGCAAATGAAGTACTTAATTAAGTAGGAGTCAGACAAAATAAATTACAGCTCTGCCAAATGCCCTCTGTTCTTCCTCTGAGTCCAGGTCGCTTCTAAGTGATTGGCTCCTGACTGAAAAACTTCCTGGGAGGACAGTGCTGCTTTCCCACCTTTGCTTGAGAGGAGGGTGGAAGGAGGCGTCCCCATCCCTGGAGCATCCCCCATCCCCATCCCCCATCCCCATCCCCATCCCCATCCCATCCCATCCAGTCCCAACCCCACCAGCACGACGCTCTGCCACGCCAGCCGCCACTCTCCTTCCTCCAGCCCCATTAATCACCCTCGAGGGTTTCTCTTATGTCATCAGACCCAGATGTTTCCTGCTGTTTGCTACAAATGTTAATTATCTCCTAATTACTTCTAAGCAGAGGCTGGGCTGGCAGAGAGTGCGGAGAGAGCCAGCCAAGGGCATTTACAGCCCAGGGCAGTGGGACATGGACCAACAGCTGCTTCTGGCAGGGAGTTTGTTGGAATTCCTTATTATTCCCCCCAATTCCCAATACTTATCGATGAGTTATCTGGGCAGTGCCCCAGGATGGAGATGCCCTGTGGGGATGCAGGATGTGATGGTGTGGAGCCCTCTCTGCCTCTCAAAGCCCCAGGCACAGGCACTTTTGTCAGCCTGCAACATCTGGGTGCTGGTGATGGCCACGGGACATATTCCTGGGGCTTCATGGTTGGCTGCAGGGATGGAAAGCTGATGGGCTCAGATGTTGTTGGAAAGCTCCTTTGAAGGTGGGGAATGGCTTCTTTGGGGGAGTTGCAGCCCAAATTCAGCCATCTGTGACTCCACGCAGTTTCTGCCACCCAGCATGTCCCCAAACTGTCCCTAGTGCCACACCGTCTCGCCATGGCCATTGTGCCCGTGCCACTGCTGTGGCCCACCTGGGGACTGGGCAGGGCATCACTGGGATGGCCCCCGCAGACTGGAAAAGCCTCAGCCCCTCCAGTGGAATGCTGCCAGCTTGGGCAACACAGGGCAAAAACAATTTAAAAAACCCCAACTCAAGCCCAACAGAGTGAGCGGGAAAACAACTTTGTGGAAGGTTTATTTTTAGCTCTCTCCAGTGCAAAAAAACAATTAAAGAAAGTGTCAAACCCCGCTCCCGAATGCGAAGAGCTGGAAGCCAAATGTCACCCCAGCTTTGATCCCCTTGGAGGCAGCAATGCTGCTATCAGTTTAGAAGCATTAATTTGCATATTCATGTCCCCTAATTTGCTCTTCGGGAGCTGGAGTCTAACAGCTAATGAAGAAAGTCTTCCTGTGCGTGCAGAGGAAACCTGGAGTCTGTCACAGACGCGCTGGGAAAAATAATCAGACATAAGTAAGTGTCCACCCCAAGGGAAAGGGTATCCAAACCAAAAAACTTGGCAAAGACCAAACTCCCTTTCCTGCATGTCCAGAGATGGGGTGAAGGGGCCACCGAGTCCCCAGTGCCAGGATATGCCCTAATGCAGGTAATGTTGGGAGGGATGCTGGGGAGGGCATGATGAGGGGAATATTGAGGGGCCTGGAGACCTGCTTCCCTGTACAGCAACAATTGAACCATGGAATGGGAATGGGTTGGTTTTAGGGAGTCTTGGGCCCCCAGAGACCTGCCAGGACCATCGGGAGCTGCGTCAGGAGCCAAAGGGCTGCTGGTGGCAGCTGGCCAAGCAGGCAGCGTTATCAGCCACGCTGCCAAGCGATGTGTCCCTTCTGCTCACCCTTAATTCAATTTCTTTCAGCAACACAATAGCTCAGTTTTATGTCTGCCATTCATCAAGAATTAAACTTATTGCCATCATTGTTGGCAGGGTATTGATTCCGAGATGGCACTGGGGCTTGCAGGAGGCGGCGACTGCTCCGCATCGGCAGCACGCCCGCTCCTCATCCCACAAATGGGAACACATGGACACCCCCCTGCCCGTGTCTGCTGGAACTAAAGGAATGTGCAGGGATCTGGTGTGACCATGGGATGTCGTGTGAGTTTTCTGTGGCTGTGGAAGGTCAGCACTGAGGAGGGGGCTGGGCTCAGGGACTGAGTGGCCAGGAGCATCACCCTCTGTCACCCGCCACTGTTGGAGCAGAGTCACAGTTATCCCAGGACAAGTCTTGGATCATGCCATGCCCTTTATTCCTTGTGGTGCCTGGAGAGCTCCTTCTATCTGCAACCGAGGGCTGCAATTACAGCTTTGCTGTCAGCAGCAGATGAAGAGGAGGTTGTCAAAATCCAGGTTAAGGCTGCTGCCCCTGGCAGGAGCCGTGAGGAGAGGAGGAGTTCCTGGAGGGAAGATGTGCCCCTGCTTTGGCCTGAGCTGGACTGTCAAAGCGACCCTGCCAGCTCAGCGCTGCGTGCCAGCAATGGGGCTGGCAAAAAGCAAACCTCAGCATTGCTTCCTGGGAAAAGCATGGAATCATGGAATTCCAGGATGTTTTGTGTAGGGAGGGACCTTGAAAATAATCCAGTTCCATGCCCCTGGCACGGGCAGGGACATCTTCCAATAGACCAGGTTTTTCCAAGTCCCATCCGACCTGGCCTTGAACACTTCCCGGGATGGGTATCCCAGGTAAATATGATGTGACTCTGAGCTGGGAAAATGCTCAGCATTCCGATGTGTCACATGGCTCGTTAGCCTCTGGTGCAGTTAACCTCTTGATGGTTTAGCATTACTAATTCCTTTGGTAATTACAGCAATAACAATAATCCTGGGAAGCTTGTTGGGCTGCAGAGCATGTATATGCTGTGCTATTCCATGCAAATTCCCCTTGGGAAGTGCAGCAGTTAATGGGACCTGTCTGCATGGCTGGGAATCTCCTGTGGGATAGTGAGTGCTGGGCTGGTGGGCTGGCAAGGCACAGTGCTGTGACGGCACTGGGAGCAGAGCTGGTTGGTGGGTAGCTCCTCTGGTCCTGCCCGCTCCAATTGGGGTTACACTGCTGGACTTTTTCAGGGAAACGCCTGCCCCAGCTGAATCTCAGATTTCACTGGAAGCTGGGAATTTCAGCCTGAGCTGCAGGACCTGGTTTGAGCAGTAACGTCAGAGGCGAGCTTGCTGCACTGCGTTATCTGCCTCTCACATCAGCTCCCCCTAAAAAAGAATCACAAAGAAATCACAAAGAAAAAATCTTCCACATTATTTTCTTTCAGCAAATGCATTTTAAATAAATTACACGATTAAAAAAGTTAGAAGTTTAATTGGCGCCCCCATTGTGCGTGAGTTCAAAAGGAACATTTATCAGGCGCGAGGTTGGGCCGCAGTTTGTCTGTGCTGCTGGAAGATTTTTAATTCGCTCAACTGGAAACGATGAGAAGAGTTGATTAGATGGGAACTATAATTTACTCCCAGCTGTCAGCAGTTCCAGCACCCTCAGGGCGTCTGGAACCTTGGGGCAGCCGCAGCAGTCCTGTCCCATCTGGGACTGCTCTGGGGTGCCCCTCACCAGACCTGAATGTGTTTGTGGTCATGGCTGATGGTGTGGCTCCTTGTTCTCCATGGATCCCTCCGTGTCCAAGAAGCTGGGTGAGGAAGCCTGTCACATCAGGGACATTCCAGGGAGAAGCAGCGTCGTGGTCCGAAGCATCCCGGGGCAGGGATTGGGCTCCCTTCCGGATTGCTCAGCTGCCTCCCAAAACATCTGGATTCTGCCACCACTGTGTGCTGAAGGAGCAGCTCTCCAAAAGCCTCCGGTGTCTTTGGCCTCTCAGACAAAGGATGCAGTGCACGAAGCCAAATCCACTTTATTAGTGTTATCGAGGAAGTGAAATCCTTTTCCATAAGCGGTTCTGTATCATTAACAGCAAAATAAGCAACTGCTGACAGCCAGGCTGCTCTGGAGAGCAAGCCCACATGCATCCTAGAAACTGGGACATGCCAACATGGTGACATCCTCTTTCATCTCCTTTTTCCTCTCCTGCCAGTCCATTGGGGACTCTGTGAACGCTGACAGCAGCGGCAGGTGGCTGTGGAAGAGTTAAGGGTCTTCTGCGTTTTCCTCCACCACTCTTCCTTCTCAGGGAAGACAAATGATTCATTATATTCCCCATCATTTTCGCTGATGCCTGGCTGCCTCCCGTCGAGATGTTGGGTCTGCGCCACGCAAGTCGTTAGCGTGATCCCCAAGAAGAGCCGCGGAAAGCCGTGTTCCCTATTTGTCTGTGGCGGCTCCTGCCAGGGGCAAACCAGCGTGATCAGTTCTAGTTTTCCTTCAGATCTTCACAAAAATGCCAACACACAGGGATGTGGCATGAGCACATCGCAGCGACGTCCAGCTTTTCCTGGGCAAAGCAGAGGAAACTGTGGCTGCGAGAGGTTTTGCAAGCAGGTGAATGGGGATGCTGCCCCTGCCTGCAGGCACGACAGGGATGGTCACAGCCACCTGCTGCCCACACTGAGGGTTTGATGTGGGCACTGCCAGCTTCCAGCCTCCCTGAAGGTAAATATCCAGCTCATCTTCTCCTGGGTGGTATTTGCCTCTCAGATCCATGGATGATAGCATTCACCTTAGCCAGAGTCAGGCAGCTGAAGGCAGAGTGGTGCAAACTGCATCCCAACTGTGGGAGATGTTATACTTCCCACAGCGAGAGGCAGACAGGGATCTGACAGGAAACCATGGTCCGAGAGCTGGCGGCAGAGCTTTTGGCTAAAATTTCTCCGTTTTCACTCACCAGGGTGACCCACTGCTGAACTGCACCTAGGACTGTGAGTAGAACTGTGAGTAGGACTGCACGCAGGTTGGAGGATGAGAGCGACATTTGTAATGAAGCCTGTACCAAAATCCAGAAGTTTTTCAGATGACACAGGGAAGCTTGATTTTGGACCCGAGATCATCCAGATTCATGGAAGCTGTGAGAGTCTCCAGCACTGACGGGATCAGCAAGGAACCACCGTGCTGAGGGAGGTCTGGGTGTGAACCATGGGATGATGATGCTGCCAAGAGGGCTGATGTCCACGAAGATCCAAGACCCCAGTGCAGATCCTACAAGCCAGATCCTACAAGCTCCCCAGCACATTCTGGAGCCCAGCCATGCCTGGGTGGAACACGTTTCTGTCTGGGAGAGGCACAGCATTAACCCAGAGTATCAACAGGAGCTATGAATACATTAAGAGCAATGTGTATTTTAGCTTTTCGCCACAGGGACGTTATTCCTGTTACCGTGTTATTCCTGCTATTGTGTTATTCCTGTTAATATTTTTAACAATCCTCTCCTGCTCAGGGGCACTGGGGCTTGAAGGGAAGTGAAAATGGCTTGGCTTAAGGCACTGGGCAGAGAATTGAAGGTGGCTGGGGCTGCTGGGGCAGAGAGGGAGAAATTAATTATGGAAATTAGGGATACTCTGCCTTTGGCACTGGTGATGACCCTGGTACCAGCTGGGACAGCAGCCCCTCAGCAGGCCCTGGAGCATTTCACTGAAAGCAGTGCTGGCTGCAAGCTCCAGGGAGGAGCCGGCTCCCTGCATGGCACTCACTGGTTTATTTTGACAGGCAGGAGCCATTCCTGTTCACAGCCGTTTAATGTAATGTGGGAATTGGTAATTTGGGATTGTGGCTGAAATCACTTTTGAATACATAAAACATAAATACAGCAAAAGCGGAGAAATGAGCCATAACTCTCCCTAATGGAGCTCCGGCCTCTCTGCTTTCCATGGCACAGGGAAAAATGGTACCAGTATTTTCGACCATTAATTCTGTCTCGGCCTGAGCCGTGCTGCTCCTGGTTTCTCAAGCACTTTTTACAAAATAATGAGGCTATTTATTAGCAGCAACGAGGCTGCACAGAAAAAGGTGTCGAGATAGTTTCTATAGTAACTCCCTGTGAAAACATTTGGTGCTCAACCGTCCGAAGCTGTTCTGCTGCCCCGACTGCCGGGCGAGCAGAGCAGCCCCAGCTCAGGTCCGACCACGGAGCCCTGCGCTCCCATTTCTTCATCCCTTACAGGACCCATATGAAGGGCTCCATATGAGAGGATGCAGGAGCAGCAGCAGTGTCATTTTGGGGTTTATTTGGCAACATTTCCCCGAGAAACCCCATTGAGCAGGTGGGACAGCAGGTGGGATCCTGCCAGCCTCATGCTGGGTTGTTCAGTAAGGGTACATGTAGCAGCCCCATGCACCAGCTGTGAAACCCAGCAGCTCTTCTCTCTCCCTGCAGTGTCATCTTCTCATCTTCCTCAGCTGTAGGTCACATTTTCACTGGGCATTTAATGTGTATTCTCAACTCCCTCCGCAGAGCAGGAGAGGAGTAGGAGCGGAGTGGGATGGCCTAGTGCAGGCTCGTGAGCATCCTGAAGCTACACAGGAGCAACAGCCACTCTGGCTCAGAAAGAAGCACTCGGGGCTCAGGCTGCTCTCTGCATCACAGCAGAATTTCCAGGAGTAATTGGATTTGGCCATTCAGTTATTTCCACAAATAACAGAAAACTCAATTGTACACATTCGCCAGTTGGATGCCACAGGAGCTAAGTGCAAATTCCGTTGTTCTTAAGCACAGTTCTACAAATGGTTTGTATTGAGTAACACAAACAGTATTACAGTAACTCCCCAGGGCTGCTCAATTCCTGCATTCCAGCACGTGGAGTGACCAGGCAGCCCTTTGGAGGGGAGGGTCTGAATACCCACACTTTCATGCCATGCAACTCTGCGTGGGTACTGAATAAATTCCAGGAAAGCAAGGCAACCTGAGGATTAAGAGGAGACTAAATTTACTGGGGAAACAGTTACTCACTTGGCCCTATCTGGCAGCTGGACAAACAGGGCTCGGGAAAGGAGGATAAATCAGTCCCGACCCCTCAGTGTGTGCTCGGGGAGCGGAGCATTCTCCAGTCCATGCTCCGATTTGCCGGCATCTCCCATCCCCTGCGAAATCGTTATTAAAGCTGGCAAGCCATCACGAGAAATAAAGATTTATCGTGGCGTAATTTCCCAGGAGGGACAGAGATTAATGCCGAGGAGAGGGGAACCAGCAGCCGTTTTCTGTTTGGGTAGCAGATGAGCTTTTTGCTCCCTGGGGCTCTGTGCTCCTGCTGGGAGCTGGCAGCACTCCAGCCGGGGACACGGCCTCAGGGCTCCATCCCAACCCCACTGGCATCCAGCCCATCCTGGGGATACATCCCAGGACACCTCTGCCTTTTTCTTTCTAAAATTTCTTAAATTTCCTTCTTTAATTTCACCCTTTCAAGCCACGCAGCCTCTGTCGAGGGGCTCCCCATGCACCAGCAGGACCCCTGCACTGCGCGTGGAGCACAGGGAGAGGAGGAACACGAGGAAAGCTGCAGAGAAGAGGGACAGGGTAGTTATTTAGTGTCTTTTACAGAGAAAAATATAATCTGTGGACTGAAGAAACTGAGTCATACAGAGACTCTCACAAAAGGCCCCTATTTTTGTTGCTGCTTTGCCTGGATGTGTCACGGGAGGAGGGAAGGGATACAGTAATGCACTTTTCAATTTTGGAGGCAAAATTTTCATCATTATCATTTCAATTAAAATTGCTCTTTGAAGCAGTTTGTCTTAAGGCTCAGCCACACGAATCTTTGCTTTCATGAACAGGGAAAACTTGAAAAATAAAAATGACCCTATTTTATCCAGCCCTGGTTTCAAGGACAGGGCTCATGCTGGAGCACAGTGGCAGGATGGGATGGGATAGAGTGGGATGCAGAGTGTGGTGTTCAGGCTCTGGGAGCATCCCTGCATTGCTCCAGTGCAGGGGATTGCTCCTGGAGCAAGGGCAATGCTTGTCCCAGCACGATGCTGAGTGAGATGCACACAGCCCCATCACTTCCCACCTTATGGAGAGTTAAATCAAGTGATGCTGCTGATGCCCCCTTGGATTTGAGCAGTGCCCAGTGTGTGATAGGTCAGCCATAAGTTGATGGGAGCCCTGGGGGATGGCAGAAGGACGGGTCCTTGCTGCCAGCACTCGCCAGCCTCCCCTGCCTCTGGTGGGATCCTGGAACGGGCTGTGAACACCTATGAGGCGGAGATTATGCAAGGCTTCCATAAAAACAACTGATGTTCGACACTAATTTATGGATATACTGAATTATCTAATGCAAATGTGAGTGGGATTTACAAAGAGATATCAGAGAAGCACCTACAATCAAGTCGATCTTCTTTGCAGAAAAGCAGAAGACGGAACGTGGAAAAGGAGCCTGGTAATTAATGCATTTGCGTGTCCCATTCCGTCCTCAGGAACGTGGTTTCCAGTTCCTGCGCCTGTCCTTCATAACTGCTCCCAATGTCATCTTTTTAATGAAAATTAAGTGCTTTGGTTGTACTCCACAGAAGCCGCGCGGACACGACTAATTGCAGCGCTGGGAGATGGCAACCTCATTTGAAAGGAAGCAAGTCCCGGGAGGATTTGGCACGGACTTTTCTAAACAACAGACGCCATGGACTTAGAAGGCCTAAAAATATTTCCCCTGCATCTGCGCGAGCCGTTTCATTTCCTCTTCATTTTCTCTAATTTTCTTTGTCTTCAGCTTTAACTGATTCGATGCATCCTAATTACGAGCACATCTGCCCGCTCCTGTGGCATTCCGGCTGACCTGTGCTGGCATCTGGGTGAAGAGACAGAGAAGGGATGGACAGCAGGACTTGCTCCCCAAGGACCTGTGGTCATCTCTCTGGTCCCAGATGCTGTCCAGACATGCCTGAGGAGAACTTTCTCCATGCCAACTCTCTCCTGTGCTGTACTCCTGTGCTGGGATGCCCAAATATTTTCCCACAAGTACAGTTGGTTTCCCAGGAGCAGGTGAGGTCAGGATTGCAGTGTCCCAGCTGGTCCTTGGGTCCTGTGAATAGGACTGGGGCTTGCTTTTTCAGGTTAGCCATTGCTTAGGAAAATCCTGCGTAAATCCAGCACTCAGAAGTCGTTTATTCTGCTGCTAAATTATGACAGTGTTTTTCATCCTGATCTTAAGGAAAATCCATCCTCACATTTGAGGGCTAAAAGCAAATCCCTGGCAAGATTAGGTTAGCCTAGAAAAACTCAGCCCACAAGCAATTACCCAGCGCTTCCGAGGTGTTTTGTCTCCTGCACAAGGAAACCAAAATCCCCAACCAACGATTCGTGGGAAGCAGTGGCTCCGATAAGAGAACAAGATGCTTGTTGTGTCCTTTCTTTAATCAAGTTAATGGTCATCATTTTACATGCTAATGTCTCCTCCGTGGTCCATCAGCTGTGCAGCTGCAGCCGCCGGCAATCCGCCGTGTTTTACCTAAGAGACCCAATTACTGCTCGGCTCGGCGCGGGCTGACGCGGAGCATTGCAGAGCAGCCCCTGCCGGCCCCGCGGCCGCACCAGAGCTTCCTCTGGCCTCTCCCGGGCCAGGAGAACCATCCCGAGGGTTTGGGTAGAAAAACAAGGAGCAGAACAGCAGAACAGCTCGTGTTCTTCTTCCCTGGGTTACCCAGGAAGGCTTGGGGATGGCAGGAGGCTGTGGGGCACTGGGGTACCCTGACCGAGGGGCCAAGGTCACTCTCTGAGGGGTTCTCCCAATAGCCAGAGGCCGTGCCACTGGCAGCCTGGCCTCCAGCCCCCTGGACCACTGCCATTCTCATTGCCATCTAGTGGCATTCACTCACAGATGCTTTTATACTTATTTTTTTTCACCCAATCCACAGTAGTTGATAATAAAATAACCAAACCCAAATGTTCCATGTTTTCATGTTTTAATCTTTGCACTTGACGGAGGGACCTGGGGTGCCCGTGCTGAAAGGTGCAAAGCAGAGGTGGGCAGTAACACAAGGGATGCACCAGTTCTCTGTATTTGTTACCGGGGGTCACTTCCACCTTCACCAAGGGGAGAGGCACCCCCCCTGCCACGCAGGTAACCTGCAGCAGACTCGATTGCTGGAGCATCCTCCCAGACAGCCCCTCCGGCAGGACGAGGGGCAGAGGAGGGGCCGTGCCCCGGAACGCTCAATCCCGTCAGGAGCGGATGGATGCAGCACCCTGACGGCTGCTCGCAATCTCCAAGGGCTGAGAGATAAGGGGGCTGTCAGGGAAAAGCCGTGCCAGAGAGATAAGGAAGCTTATTCCGTTCAATTATTGGGCAGATAAGGAAGCACAGGCAAGCCCGGCTCTCCCGATTCATCCCAGCCAGCCTCAGAGCGCCCGTCCCTTCCCCACGAGCCGTCCCCAGGAGGCTGCGGCGGCACTGGCCAAGGGCTGGGAATGCCCGCTGCAGGCAGAGCCGGCTGCACCGCTCAGCCCCTCTGGAGATGGTACAAGCTCAGGGCTGCTCGGACTCGTATTTCCTTTGAAATATGGCCCTGGCATTTCTCACAACCTTTGCACAAAGGTTAGGAGGGAGCGTGATGAGATTTGCTTGATGACAGGCAGTTGGGGTGTGCTGTCGGCAGGGGTGATGGAGCACTCCCTGGGGAAGCAGTGGCTTGCCTGTGGTTTGGAGGGCTGGCGAAGAGACGCAGTGGAGGAGTGTGGAGCCCCCAGCACGACACACAACCCCCTCCCAGGAGGGCTGCGGGCAGGAGTCTGCAGCCCCCTGTGCCGTTTAGAGAGTGCTTGGAGAGCCATGCATCCAAACAAGGATGGAATGGGTGGCCAGCGTGTGGGGACCAGGACAGGAGAAGTGCAGGATTCAAGGGGGAAAATGGTGCTGGGAAAGACCACTCACACAGGCAAGCAGCACCAGCCCTTGGGGACAAACACCAGTCCCTGACGCCTTCCTTGGCGAGGGGACCAAGCTCTGCCGGAGCCCCCCTTACCTCCCAGGGTGGGCAGGGATGGGCCAGTACCAAGGAAGGAGCAGCACGTAGGAAATGGCCTCTGTCTGTGGTTTCACCTGGGTGCCTCTAATTTACTCGCAAAATTAACTGGAACCGTAAATCTGCAGCTGCAGTTACCGTGCACACAGGACTGGAGATGAGTGTTAAAGTCTTTCCTGTCTCCCTGACTGGTGGCCATCACTGGTCCTGGCGCATGCAGGCAAGGACAGAGGCAGACCCTGCTCCTATCTTGGCTCTTCCTCCCCAGCTGGTGGCTGGTCAAGCTCATTCCTCATGGCACCTTCCCTGTGGCACATGGAGCCAACCACACATAGATCCCAAAACGGATCCTGTGCTCTCCGGCATTGCCCTCCCTGCAATGGGATGAGTGGTGGGATGCTGATGCAGTTTGCAGAAGGTGCTTGTTCAGTATCCCTAGTCCAGGGCTTGGATCAAATTCCTGCTTGGGAAAAGGGCTCAGTCAGCTCTGCCTCACTGTCAGCTGCAGGAGTGGGAGCAAATGCACCCTGAACTCCCCAAAGTGTGGCTGGGCTGATGGGGAGGCAGAGCTGTGGCTGGGCTGGGACAGCTCCGTGCTTCGGGGAAACTTCCTCAGATTTTTAATTATCACAGGCAATTAAGACTTTCAATCTGCCAGGCTCCAGCTGCCACAGCTGGCGCAGCTCCAGCAGCACTACCGTCCTCTCCGAAGGCAGTGCAGGGACGCAGGGCACGGGTGAGGAGCTCCTGGAGAGGGACTTGCCACCAAAGCCAGTGACAGGACCAAGGTCATGCTGCCCATGGGGGCATGTCAGCAGCACCCAGAGCTGGGCTAGCAGCTGGGGGCTGCTGGGATTCTCCAAAGAGCTGCTGGGACACCTGCAAGAGGAGTACCTGGAAAATGCCGACGATGCAGTGAAAAGTCAAGTGTTTTCCGGAAGGCAGATGAATGAGGAGGAAAACCCAGAGCTGCATTACGAACACCTCAAGGTACAGAGGCGAGAGAGGTGGCTGGGAAATGAAAGCCTGGCTGAGGAGAGGTGGGTAAAAAGGAGAGGAAGATGGAGGGGGATCATTCAGCCAGGTGAGGATGGATAAACAAACTGCCACAGCCCCCAGGGAACCCCCTGGGGACCACGAGGCTCTGGCTGTCCCACAAAGCCATCTGGAGAACCCCAGAGAAGATGTGGCAGCAGAGAACCAAGCTCTTAATACACAGAAACATCACCCAGAAGTACTCTGGGTTCCACTGCAGCAGCTTTTCTCTTTCCATGGTGGAAATTTATTCCACAGCTGATACAGGGAAAGCCGATGCAGCCATGACATGCTCACAGGGGGACGTCTCCCCACGGCTGCCTTCTGCCTTATCACAAATAAATATTGCTGCAGAACACGGGGACTCGACCTCATCTGGTGTCCCTCGATGTAATTAGTGAGCGCAGATCAACCGGAGCCTGAAAGATGGGATAGAGAAAGCGGAGGATCTCACCCAACGAAACAGAAAACGAGGAGCCTCACCCAATGAATGAGCTCTCTCTAAATATAACCAGGGCTGCAAAATTGTGTCAGGGAATAATTCATACGCAGAAATAGCTCTGAAACTAAGTGGAAGCGTGAGAGCTGAATAGAGCAAACCCCAAGGAGCCGTAAGGAAACGGCACAAATTCGGCGGAAGTGTGGGAGCAATCCAGGAGCTTCCATGATTCTAATCCACGGTTAGAAGTATCCCGAGACAGTTCCTGTATGCCCAACCTCCCTTTCTTCCCCTGGGCTCCCTGTGCCGGCAGCACAGAGGTGATTAATTCCCACAGCTCCTGACACTGGCTTGTGCCAGCACCAGCACCCTCAGCACTTCGCTGTTATTCAGGACTCTTAATTTAATATGGTGAGATTGGATTTGATTAAAAGCTATTGATTGGGAGGACAGGGGCGGGTAAAATTGTGGCCATTTGTCAGTGGCCAGGCAGTGAAATCTCTGGGCTAATAAATCAGGGCTGGCACTATTGGTGCACAGCGATTGCAGTGCAGGACATGGTCAGGCTCCTTCCCCTGGCACTGGGGACGGACTAATCCCATTAAAAATTGTGAATGTTTCCAACATGGAGTTGCCTCTGAGGGAGAGCTGTGGAGCTGGAGGTTGAGTGCTGAGGCACCCAAGGCTGGGGTGGTGTACCCTGTGCTCCCCGCTCCTGGATGCAGACGGGATGCCCAGTGCAAGGCAGCGATTTCGGAGGCCAGCACAGCCCATCTTCAGGGAAGCTCCTTGCCTAAAGTGGCTTTTCCTTCTCTTGGGCAAGAGGTGTTGCTCCAATGCACTGCCTCTGGAAACGGCTGGGATGGAGGGAGCTGCTGCACCTCCCCTAAGGTGCTCCAGCATCTCCCATGCTGCCACCTCCACAAGCTGCTCCTGGTGTGCAGGGCTGGAGCACCTACCAGACGTGGCTGTGGCTGCCACTTTGATTTAGAGGCACTGTCCATGGGCAGCTCCTTCAGCAGCTGTGACACACAGGAAAATTACAGAACGACACTCGCCAGCTCTTTAGCAGCGTACTGACACAACGGGGACCGGAACGATGAGATGTGGGACTTGTGATGCATCTGTATTATTCCCAGCACGCTATCACAGCTCCCAGAATGGGGATGTCAAATGGCTTCCTCCGAGCATTTTGTATGTCTTTAAAAATGAAATGGGCTGTGCTGATGCCTTCAGATGTCTAATGGGTGATGCGAGTGTAAAAGCGCCACTTCATGCTTTGAGATGTCACTACAGTAAATCAATCCCATTTTCGCTGCTTTTATAAGCTGCAAATATTTTCTCAGGGCTGCTGAGGAGGGAGGGTTCCAGGAGCCAGGGGCTGTCGGCAAAGACGAGCGTGGCCAGGTCGGCCTCATGGTCCAGCTCGGCTCATTCCTTATCCCATGAAGGATGTGTGAGGGGCAGTGGCTGTGAGCCCCCAGCTCTTGCCTGGGCTGCTCAGCATCCTGGGGGCTCAGGAGACATCCCAGCACCATTATCTCCTGCCTCACCTGGGCTTTTGCACCACCCAGTGAGACCTCCCTCCATGTATCTCTTCTAAGTTCCTTGTAATAGCTGACATGGAGCCAGGGGAAGCTTGACAGGTCCGTGCAGTATTAAAAATGATCTACGATAATAAAAGGGGAGGAAAAGAGGCCGCTGCCTCACAAGGAATCATCTCTGAAGGCATGGAAGATTAGCAGCGCTGCTGCATCACACACGTGCTCTTGGGTTTGGGGAGAAAAGCTCTGCGCTGGGGATTCCTCTGTGTGGGTGGTTGGTGCTGTCAGTAGCTGCCAGGACCTGGCACCTGGTGAGCTGAGCAGCATGATGGTGATGCACGTGGGGTCCCCGAGTGTCACCGTGAGCGCTGGAGCTGTGGGACCTGTGAGGTCCCAGGAGCCGAGCGCAAGGGTAGGGGGAATGGGGACCCCCCTCCTGGAAGGGCTCAAGGAGAGCACCAGGTGGCTCTGCCGAGGAGGCACCTGCAGAGGAGGCAAATGGCCTGGTCTGGAGCGGAGGGGTGCAGGAGGATCCCCCACTCCTTAACTCCTCACCCGTGGCTGCTCTGCGGTGATTTACGCACCTCGGTGACTAATGCAGTCATAATCAAAAAGGTCCGTAATCATTATGGCAGCAAAGCGATCCTCACGTTCTCCTATTTACTAATTTTCGGCTTCTCCTTGTGACCTTTACTTCAAAATGTTTCAATATAAATAATGCACTTCTGTGAATATATTCTTCTGATTATTTCCCAGAGCTCTGATTCTCCATGTGCGATGGTCCCTGAAGTGGTAATTTGTTCTCCTTCCTGGTAATTGCGATTTTAGAAATAGCTTTCCCAAATGCTCCCAGCCTGAGATCTTTTTTGATATCTTTCGTTCGTTTTCCCCTCTGTAATAAAGCTGCTTCCTGGGATGGGGAGCTGGTCTAGGTCAGGGGGTGCCCCAGGGCAGTGGGGGCTCTGCAGGTGCCTCTTACTGCTGATCAAGAGGTTTGTGTTGCCCCAGGAGATTCTGTCTTTCCATTAGGCCTCTCCTGATCTATTGGGGCATTAGTTAGGAGTCCACTTATAATCTCAGATTAACTCTTGTTAATTCCAGTTGCAACTGAAATTTGGTTACTGGGGAATGGGGCTGCTCAGACAGAAAGGAGCAGGGCAGGAGAGACGGCAGCGGGAGAGCTGAGCGGGGGCCTGCCCTTCCAGCAGCTCATCCCTGAGGCACCCGTTCCAGATACACATCTTTCTGGGAGTCAATCAAATGCTCATTCCCACACAGCAAAGGGATTTGAACTCTGGATCCTGGCAGAGTGGGGCAAGAGGGGAGTGGGACCCCTCAGGTGGCCTTATGCCCAGGGGCCACCCCTACCAGAAGGCAGCTCCCCGGTTTGGGCACCTTGCCTGCAGATGAAGCACTTGCAGCAGCAAAGGTTTTCCCTTTTGGAAGGACAGGGGGGCTCTGGCATGGGCTCCTTCTCCCAGGGGAGATGCCACGGCATGGCCAGCTCTCCTTTCGGCAAAGCCACAGCCCCCAGCTCTAACCCTGCGCAGCCAGCTCAGAGAAATTGTTCGTGATGAATTTAAGCTGAAGGTTAAGAGCCAACATAAGCTAGAAAGTCAATGACTAATCTATTAAGCTCCCCAGTAACTTAATTTACATGTTTTTAATGATTACTTCCTACCTGGGCACTCTGAAAACTAATTGGACTTGAATTGTTAAGTGCATTCAGAGGTGGACTCAAATTAATAAGCACCACTCATGTCTGCTTTTAGATGCAGGAGAGAATCAGTGCTGGCTCTGGGGGCTGCCAGGCTCCTCATTGCCATGCAGCCACGGCTGCACTCCCTGGGCCTGGGGTATCCACTCTCCAAATAACCAGCTCTGCTGCACCCACTGCCATTTAGGAATTAAAATCCCAATTAAGGGCTTGATGCTCTTCTTGGAAACTGAGTTTTTTTCATCCATTGACAGTAAAAAAACCTGCTTCGGATTTCAAATGGGGCCCGGGCCAAGCATTGCTTCCAGTTAGTCAGTGGTGTTCTCGGCATTGAGGGGCCAGTGAGGCTGGCTCTGTGGTTTCTCCACCGCTGGCTCATGAGCTGGATTCCCTCCTTCTCCTTCTCCTCTTCAGCAGCTCAACTGCAGATTTCATCAACACTGGTCCCAGTCTCACTGCTCCCTCACAGAAAACATGGATTTCAGCCTCAGCAGGCGAGTGGGACGGCAGCCATGCCAGCATCCAGCTCCTCTCTCCAGCACTGTGCATTCCCAGAGGAGAGAGGTGGGGCCAGGAGGCAGGGGGGACCCGGCCTCAGCAAGGGGTGCCCCCAGGAACGGGGTTGTTACAACACCCCGTCATGCTGAATGTGCCTGAAATCTCCACAGGAGAAACAGCTCAGATGTTTCTGCACAGGCAAGGGAAGCTCCTGCTCTGGGGAGAGCAGCCTGGCCAGAAGGGAGGGAATGTGGCTGGAATAAAAAGCACCTATTTAAGAGATAACCTGAAAGCCCTTTCAATATAATTTAATGGCAAAAGGCAAAATGAGGCTTTAAGAAGTGGCGCTGGTTCCCTACTTAAGGCAAGGATGAAGCCTTACCTTGGATCGGCCCACAAAAGGCAAAAAGATACCATTGTGGTATTTATTTCCCTGAAAAGCCCAGCATCTTTTCTGGCACTGTGGGATACCAAATGAATTCACCCAGCATCAGATATGAAGGGCTCTTTTTGGGCAAAGAGGAGCTGCGGTCATGGGGGAATTGTCCCCTGTGGAATGGCTGGGAGCTGGAGCCAGCTCTGCCACCACCACAGTTTGTGGCATCCAGCGCTGTTGCCTCTTGCTCCAGCAAGGCACTGACTGCACCAAAGCATCAGAATGAAACGGAGAATTTCACAGTTTGCCATCAGCTAATAGCTGAGCAAACAGAACACAGCGCTGGTACTGGGGAAGATGCTTCCCCCTGAAGAACAGTTCTTTTAATGAGGCTCATCATAATGCTCATTAATTTGTGTACATCTGGATGTTCAGGTTGGCAAATGCGGAGGCAAACAGCTTTGTATTGTGTTGAGTCACACACACAATCGCTTCGCTACTCCTTCTCAGCCTCATGTGGGTCGAGGAGTATTTGGTTTACTGAGAAAAAGCTCTTTCTTGGAAACACAGCTGGCAGATCCTGGGGCCTTCTGACAGTGCACTGGACCAGGCAGAGGCAGAGCTCTGGGGTCCTGCACCCCTCACTGCTGGCTCCCCTCCCCACTTACCCCACTGAACACGTCCCAGTATTCCCTTTCTGAGCAGGGAGGTTTGCAGCTCAGCTCTGTGCAGCAGGATCGCAGCTTTTCCCCCTTTGTAGGGGCTGTGCTTTCCATCTGTGCCACAGGTGGGGTCTTTGGCCGTGCTCCCGGGGGACACCCTGGCGATGCCCCCAGCACGCTGTACCTCCCTGGGCCCCGGGTGCTTGGGGAAAGTGGATTTGGGGTGGATGGCCTCTCCCTGGCACGGAAAGCGGGGAGAAGCCTCACTCCAAGCTGCCGGGCTCTCCAACACGAACAGCGGCTCTGCCGGAGAGAGCCGGGTTCCCTTGCTGTCCCTGGGGACTGAGTGTTTCATCCTGGGCTTTTTCATTAGTGTTCGATGCTGGAGTTGCACAGATGCTGCCTGCTCCCCCCCAATGGCAAGGAAATTATGCACCTGGGCCAGCAGCCAGGATGCCGAGGATTTATGCTTTTCAAGGTCTTTTATTAACTTGGCAACATATGGCTCTATCCTCAGAGCATCTCCTCCACCTCCTCCTCCTCCTCCGCCTTCTCCTCCTCCTCCTCCTCTTCCTGCTCCTCCTTCTCCTCACCAGAATGCTGGGGCTGGACTGGGGCTCTCCCTGGCTCTCTGTGCCCTTCATGCTGGAGGTGCTCATCCTTGGGGGAACAGACCTCTAAGGGTGGATGGGATGGTAAGAAAATGACATGAAACAACATTTTTATTAAAAATACATTTCAATTCCTTTCTCTTTCATGGATGCAAAATCAGTCTTTAAAAGTGCCAGTAGTGAATATTTAAGACACTGAAAGCTGTTTTCTTTTCAGCATGTACCTGGATTTGCATAGAGACCCTCCAGAGCCAGGATTGCAGGATGCTATAGTCACTGTGTGCATATGGGCCAGCACTCGGAAAGGGCTCCCCTTTCCTCAATTGATTTTTGTCTTTAAGACTCAGGCTGCAGCTGCCTTCTCCCCAACAGCAGCTCTGCATCTAGTGAAACACAGGGATGCTTTTGGAAATGCACTGTGGAGGCAGTGGGGCCATGGGCAAGGAAAACTGTCCTCACCTCTGAGGCTTTGGGTAACTCCAGGAGCAAACCCAAGGGCTGGGTTTGTGCAGGTGGAGGAGCAGGAGAAAGAACCGCCAGGGAAAGACCTCACCAGGGGTTTCCATGCATGATACGTGCATGTATGAGGAATGTCTAATGATGCTGAACTTCAACTGGCTGGAAGAATGTCCTACTGCTGCCTGGTGACAGACGCGTCTCTTCCCTCTCCTGGCTAGAACATGGCTGGGTTGCATCCAGCTAAATCTCTTCTTGCCTGCGGACAAGCCCAAACATCAGCAGCAATGCCAACCCTGCTGGTGGGTGAACTGGCACCTGCCAGGGCAGCACCCACCCCACGACATCCAGGGTGTTCTAGTGACAGGGCTGGAAATACCCTCAGGAATGGAGGGGAGGTTGGGAGTTGCCATTTACACTTCCACGGACGTGCCAAGTGCTGCAAAACGCGGCACAGTCCAACGCGGCATGGTCTGGCCTGCTGCGTCCCACTGAGCCACCAGATCTTCCACGCTCTCTGGAGAGCAGGCTCAGCTTTTTCCTTTGAACACCTGCACATTTTCTAACCATCCTTTCCTGAAGCCACAGCCTTGTGCACTCAGACCTGCAGGATGAGTACGTTTACCCGCGTGCCTCCAAGTGTGGAGCGTGAGGCTACAGTGGCATTCGAGTAGCGTCGAGTGCTTTCAAGAAGATTACACTCGCTGAAGTAGTAATTAATGTTTGTTTTATTATGTTCTGGGGAATGATCGTCCAACAAGATAATTCAAATAAAGCCGAGCGTGTTCCGAGTGAACGCTGTTTAAAGGCTGATTCATTGCAAACTGGCCCATGCAAAGGACCAATAATTAAGAGAAAAGGCACAAGTAGGAGCATACTCGCCGTTTATCTGCCTTTTATGTAATTAAAATGATGGAAATTATGGCTTAATGAGTGGAAATTGGATGTGCTCTTGAGAGTTTTGCGTGTCTTGTTTTCCTACAAGCGTCAGTCTCCAACTGCGTCCCTCCAGCCATGTCCCCAGCCTGGGGGCACAGCAGGATTGCCAAGGGCCACTTGGGGACAGGAAGCTGGCGATGAGGATGCTGACAGAGCTTCCACCTGCTGCTCCTCAGGGTCTGCACCCCTCTGGGTCAGTGAAGGAGGGCTGGGAGAGAGGCTTCTCGTGCCAGACTGTGGCCAAACGCTCAGCACGAGCTCCGCTTCCCATGATTAACTCCTTCCTAATGTGTCATTAAATTACATACAGTGAAATCACTGTGTCACATTATATGGTAAATAAACCTGACGAAGGCAGCACATCCAGCAGCCTGAAAACCACCTGGTTTTATCCCACAGCTGAGAGGTACAACGGGGGAAGGCTGCTCTGCCTGGATGGTGGGAGCTGCCGGTGACACTGCCAGCAGAGCCCCGGTGGCTCCACGTCACAGCCCGAGGCTCCACAAGCTGGTACGGTGCGGTGTGTCGGATAAATGATGAGAAGAAAATTGTCCTCCATCTGTTGAAATAAATTCCACCACATTTGCTTCTCTCATTAGCTGTACAGGGGCGGAACGTGGTATTGCGCCGATGGAGGCAGAGCGGGGTAATCGGGGTGCCAGCAGGTGCCAGCACGGCCGCCCCGTGAGGACTCCCACGCTGGCAGTGCCAAGTGGATCCACGCACGCCGGCTCCCACGCCAGGGGGTGGCTTCCCACTTCAGCTCCTCGAGGGAGCATCTTCCACAAGATGGAGCCTGTGGGCAAACGATGCGCGGCCGGGAGGACGCTGGACAGCGAGCGGCTGTCTGTCTGTCCGGCTGCCCCGACACACAGGGGTTTGTCCGTCCATCTGTCACCCAGGTGATGCCTGGAGAGCGATGCCGAGTGGTCTGTCTATCCATCTGTCCATCTCCCATGTGGTGCCCTGAGAGCGATACAGAGCAGCCTGTCTCTCTATCTGTCCATCTGTCTGTCTCCTATGCGGTGCCAGGCAGTGATGGAGAGAGGGGACCGGGCAGCCCTAAGGCCAGGGATGCCATCTCAGGGTAAGTCAGTGCCAGGCATGGTGACTTCTGCCTGCACTCAGAGGGCACAGAAAGGTGCCCCACAGGAATTTTGGGCTTTCCACCCCTCCCATGGGATGCTGAAGCTGCCTCAGTTTCCCTCTCCCCCATGGGCTGTGGCTGATGCAGGGGGTCCGGTTTTGGGTGAGTTCACCTTTCTGTATCAACATCTTGCCACTTTGCCTGTTAATCCTGTGAGGGAAGTGCAAACCCAAGATGGATTAAAATAAATGCCAGAGCCCAAGGAGAAATGTCAGCAGCTGGCAGGGGGAGGCAGGAGTGGGGGGCTGGGTGCCCCAGGGAGAGCTCCCACATCCCAGCTCACCTTTCCAAAGGAAAGCTCTCCTGGCACATGCTGAGTTGGAGAGACCTGGGAGAAAGGCTGGTGCTTGCTTGAGGGGGTTCCCAGCCACCCCCCCATTCCTGGGATCTCTCCTGCCTTCCCCTCTTACTTGGAAACCTGAGGCAGAGGGGGGCAGCTCCACTCAGCTCTGCTCTCCATGCCATTTCCACATTATGCTAATGCACAGCTGTTGAATCCTCCTTCCCAGCGTGAATTCCAGCAGGTCCTTCCTCCTAAGTGGGAATTACTTCCATTTGCTGTTTTATTTTTTAATTATCCAGTGCTTAGGAAAGTATCTCAGTGCATGGGCTGTGGCAGCCCGGTGATGCTTGGCACAGGCAGGGCCCCGTGGTAATGCCAGGGACCTTTTGTTGATGCCAAGGACTTTTTGGGGAGATGCTGAGGCCTGAGGAGCTGATGAAGCTGGTTGGAACATGAGGCTGCTCCGGGTGGGTGAGGGGGCAGCGGCGCTAGGGGACAGCAGCAGTTCATTAATGCCAATAGAAATGGAAAGAGGATTTGGAGAGTGAGAAGGGACAGATCAGCAGTGACAGGGAATACGGAAACAGCTGACTTTTGTCAGCCTGAGGAAATCAGTACAGAGTTACTGGAGATGCAAAGAAGACAGCAATGATAGGGGACACTGGGGACACCCAAGCTGGGGACAGCAGTGCCAGCACCACACCAGGGTTGAGGAGACCCAGACCTGCTCTCCTGCCCATCATCCCTGAAATCAACCTGACCACACATACTAAAATGGCAATAAATTTCAGGGATTATGTCTCTCTGCTGTTCTTTGGAGAGGTCTTTGGTTGGATTTGAGGAGAATTCTTATTTGAACAATAGGTCAGATGTGAATTCACCTTGCTGCAGACACAGGAGCTCCTACGTGGGAGGCTTTTAGCCCTCTTGCAGAAAGAGAAGAGGAAGAAAATCCTTGCTGTCTAATTACACTAGTTACAGGCAATCAGCCTCGCAGCCATATTCCGATGACTTTTATTTGACACTGATTGATCACACTTTAATTGCCACCCAGGGCACGAAGAAAAACCCTCGTGAGAGGAGAAGTTTTGGAGAATGACAGTGAGCACAGGGACAGCTGCTGCGGGTCACAGCCAGCGCCTACCCCTGCGCTTGGGAATCGCCTTCACAGAGCTTGGCTGAGAGCTGGGAATGTTCTGAAGGGAGCGGATCTGTGCCTGGCTCCGTGTCACAGTGCCTGCGGACAACAACTGCAGGCAGCAACCCACTGGGAATGGAGCTTCCAAGGGGGAGAGGAGCAGCCAAACACACCTTTGAACACGTTCCAGTATCTTTTATCGCACTGTAGCACTCCTCCAGCTGATAGCGGAGCAGCTCGCACACTGAGAAGCGTGATGCCGCTGATAAAAACCGATCAGGATTTTTAAGATAGAAAAATGCATCAATTCCGAATGCAGGCACTGGATTTATCGCTGCAGAGAAGTGTTGTACTCACAACCTGGCCATCCCGTGCCTGCTCCCAGCACCTGCGGAGCTCAGCGGGGCCACAGCACCACTTCATGGGTCTTCTCCACACTCCCCCCATGCCAGGCTGGAAAACCTCCCACTGCAAAAGGAACAGAGAAGTGTGATGAGAAATTCTTATGTACTTACGGAAATGCTGGTCCTTGCACAGAGGAACAGTGTTGCAAACACTCGAGGACCTGCTGCAGAAACGGGCAGCTCAGCACCCTGAGCCTTGGGAGAGGTCTGCATACCTGAAGCTGTTTCCCACACGCTGGTGGGAGTGCTGAGGGTGATTCTCTCGTGTGGCTGCTGGCCACTGGCAGGGCAGCATGGTGATGGGCTGAGGGGCAGCCCGGGCACCCTGGCCTGGGTGAGATGTGTGGGCAGCACCCAGGGGGAGCAGGGTATCCCAGTTTCATGGGATAAGCCTCCCATAGGGAGAAGCTCAGCTGACACCAGAGCAGGTAGGCAAGAGCACCAGGATATCCCAATGTGAGCACGATAAAGGAAAATCCTTCCTCTCCCACAGACAAAGCACCACATTTTCAGACCTGTGTCATTCAAATGACAAAAGGAGACAACCCTGGTGCCTTTCAGTAACTGTGCCTTTAAATCTGCATCCATAATGCATTAAATATCTTTTAATGCAGCAATTGTTTGGGAACAAGTCCAAACACTTAAATATTGTGGCCAGAACATCACGGCTCAGGCTCCTCGTGCCATGCTCCAGTGGAGGACTTGGAGCAGGCAATTGCTTCCTTCCACGGGAAGTGTCAGCAGGGTCAGGGCTGATGCATTGTAAATCAGTGCCTTGACGGAACAGCACCTTGTTTTACTCAGCCTGCTCTCGTCAGGTTGAAATTCATGTATAATTCTGCCACTGGCTGCTGGGGAAGCGGCTCTCTGGGTGATAACAGCTTCTCCTTGGCACCCAAACATGAACAGCAAACCAAACCACAGACTGGTGCTGTGGAATCGCCACACTGGGAACCCAAGGATGAGGTGGAATAAGTTTTCTTCCTCTCCTGAACACGTGGCCAGCTCTGAGGTCTTACAAAAACCCCATGTTCAGTGCCTCATCTTTGCCAGCCCTGCACTGGCACAGGGCTCCTTGCTGGCACAGGTGTGTTGGTGCCAGCACTGCCCTGTCTCTTGCAAGCCTGGCTGTCCCTCCCTGTTGAGGTATGGCACCCAAGGAGTGCCACAGAACAACCAAAAGCCTGAAAAGCTCAGACCAGGCCATGATTATAAAACGAATACTCAGCACCAGCATCCAACAGTCAATATTTAGCATCTCACCTGGGTCTTGGCGCAGTCCTACCTGGCTGGGGCTGCCCACGCAGCTGTGTCGGGATGAAAAGCCCAGGCAAAGCTAACCTAGAAAAGGGATAGAAAAAAAAGGGAGAATCTCAGCTTTGTATTTAACAAACAGCAGATGATAAGGCTGTGTCTTGTTTGCTTGGAGCCAAGCGAAACCCTGCTGCTCTGGAGCAAAACGGCGAGTTATTGAGGTGAGAAAATGCGTGGGCTGGAAGCTGACCCTCGACATCCCTCCCTTCCTGCCCACGGCTGGGTCCAGCCACCACAGGGACAGACCAGCTCTGTAACGAGCTCACCAGAGCCGTTCCTCAGCCTTAGGCAAGGAAAAAAAGAGAGATGTAAAAAAATATACCCAGAGTGAGAATTTAATTGTGAACTCTCGCTGGTGGAAGCAAAGCATAAACCAATAAATGGCAGAAATGTGTCTGATCAACTATGTGAGGCGAAGATGAGAAATGTGTTGGCTGCATGTGGGAGTGTGTGGGATGATGAAAGGCTTTGGAAGTACCTACAGCAGGAGAAAGACCGTGGGCAGTAATAAACAGGGTGCTTAGCAAAGGTTTAGGGGAGCTTTAGGCTTCGGTCGTGGCGATGCTCTCGCCTTTCCCTGAGGAGGAGCAGAGCCTGGAGAGACAGACTTTGCTTGCAGGGAAAACACGGCAAGAGGGATCTGAGGGTTCTGGAGGCATCCACAGAGGAGCCTTTGCTGATGCTGGCTGCAGGCATTGCCCGCCAGCCGTGGGTGGGTTGTGCTTACTACAGCTTGGGCTGAGTCTGTGAAGCTCTGCTGCTGCCCTGGATCCACCTGGACCCCAGCAGGGACTCCAGCCCTGCCTCCAGGAGGGGAAGCTGCTGGAGCTCTGCACCCAGGGGGCTGCAGCCCAGCATCCCTGGTGGTGGCCTCACTCAGAGAATGAGACCCTGTAATAACCAACCCACTTTAAAAGCAGTATCAAGTACTTTTGGTTATCTGCAGCTGGGAACACACCCAGCTTCAGATATTCCAGTCTATGTAATTGAATTATTTAGGGGCTGGCATGGCGTGATGAAATAGGCTTTCTTCCTATTTTTAGGTTTCCATCTACAGGGCTGGAAATTACAGCCATTAAAATGTTCTATTAGTAATGATATATAAAGGGGAAAAAACTGATCAGACTTTTCTAGTGCACATAGAGCATTAGGATATCATTAATTTTAATGATAGAGCCCAAAATTACAAAGCTATTACAGTCATACTTGAAGTTTCCGGAAAAAAAAAGAGAGAATCAGTCTAAATTGTTGTTAATGAGTAAAAAAATATTTAAATCATATTTAACGGACCTTACAATTATGGCTGATGTCTCTGTGGGCTGATGATGGCTTAGGCTGGGGTTGTTCCCTGGTGCTGGCAAAACAAATGTCTGGCACAAGGCAGCAGTGAGGGGAGTCCAGGAAGATTTGCTGGGGTGTTCCGGAGGGGAACGGAGAGAGGCCACATTCCTTGAAGGGCTGCTCCTGGCCTTTTATTCCCCACTCCCAGCCCTTGTTACAGGATTCCTGCTGCCCTGGAGGAAGTTTCCAACTCCATCAGCTGCTGAGCAAAAAAAAAAAAAAAATTCCCAGCCCTGTGCACTCTGAAGCAGCAGCAATTAACAGCCCTTGGAGGGCTGGAGATTTTCATCTTGGTTTTCCTTTAAAAAAGAAATGACTGAGGAACAAAGTCCTTTGGGAAAGTGGATGGGGGAAAAGAAGAAAGTTGGAAAGATGAACCCTCGAGAAGCTTCGTGCTTCCTGACCCACTGGTGTGAGGGGAAGGGATGCAGCACCTGGAAAGCAGCTGGGATTTCCCTGACCTGCAAGCCCAGGCAAGGGGACTGCGTGCTGTGCTGATGGGAGCTGGATCCTGGATTTATTGAGACATGCTTGCAATAATTCAACAAACATCCCCTGGCCTGGGAGCAGTGACACAGCTGAGTCTCTCTGGAGCAGGACTGTGACCGAGGGACAATTTACTGCCTTGTCCTTGACAGCTCCGGTCATCTCTAAGTCACCAAACCCTTGACTTCCTCATGGAAGGAAGGAAAAGCTTTTTTCCAAAGGAAAATCCCTCTCTGCTGAACCTCCCACAGCTCCTGTTTGCTGGCAGCTCTCCCAAAGCCCTGTGAAACACCTGAGCAGAACACCTGCAATAACTGCACAGGCTCATAACGCTCTGTGTGACATTAAGGCTATTTTCCAGGTTCCTGCTACTTGAGACACTGCAATAGAAGGGTCAAAAACTTCTCAAATTCATTAGGCCTCAAAATAGCTGCCTCGTTAAGCACCGCGGAGACGGCCGATAATGGGAGGCGAAGCAGAGCGCCCCGGAGATTGGATGTGCACACCAGGCTGATAAATGGCTTCTCTGTGGCTATTCCAGAGCCGGCAAGGGGAAAAATGCCATCCCACGGATGAGCAGGTCTGGAGTTTAGCACGACAACTCTGGAGCTGCCTTGGCTGGAATGAAACATCTCCGCCTTTGCCTTGAGGCAGCAATGTGACCTTCGGGAGAGGGGCTGCAGGAAAGCAGCCAGAGGCCAGGATCAGCCTGGGATGCAGAGCCTCTCCATCCTTCCTCAGGTGCTTTAAAGGAGCACCTGCCCTGGTGCCTTTGCCTTGGACGGCTGTGATCTCAACACAAGGGCTGTACCTGCATCCCTCCCATAGGTTTAAATAACCTTTTGTGTCAATCTGACCTCTGCAGCGCATGGAGAGGAGCCATGGCCTCGTGTCCTGCACCCCCAAAGGGTTTCCACTGAGCTCAGCTTGGTCAGCACTGGCTGCAGATCTGGGATGTGCAGTACACCAGGGCAATGAACTGCTATCCCCTTCCTGATGGATCAGAGGGAGGATGAAGACAGACGGTTTTCTCTGACCAGGGTAATAGAGTCAGCAATTCCACTTGGATAAGCACATGGATTTTATGTCGTCCCCACGCAGCGCTGAACAAAACACGCCAGTGGCAGAAGACGCACGGCGCTCTCCGCGGAATGGTATTCCCTACACGGCAGCTTGCTGGTTAAGAAGGAAGCACTCGAACACTTTGGAAAATAGGAAGATCCCAAAGCTGAATTTTAGAGTGCTCATCTTGCAGCTCCCAAGTTCATTACCAGCAGCAGCGAGTGCCGGGTGGCACCGGTCCAAGCAGCGCTTAGCACGCACATCACTTGGAGTGGACCCACGGTCCCAGAGTAGCTGGAGGTGTTACTCACATCCTAAAAGTTCAGCTTCTGTCAGGGTTTTTAATGTTGGTGTTATTTTAATTTTCTTTTTAACCCCAAGACTGGCACCAGCTTCATTCTCAGACTCACCCTGTCCTTGCGAGGCAGCTGAGGCCGGGGGTCCCATTGTCCCCCACCATCCTGGGGCTCTTCCTTGGGCTCTGCCAGCAGGATTTTCCCCACTTGTCCTCATTCCACAACACCAAGGCGTTTTCCGGTGTTTGGAAAGCAGAAACTGAGATAAACACCCCCCCACCCATGCGTGTCCTTCTTGTGATGCTTCTCCTGCTGCTCCCACTGTTCAGTGGTTTGAGCATCTCCTTTGGAGAGTGCTTGGAAAAGGAAATCACTTTTAATGAGAAGGCTGGGGGAAAAAATGACGTTCTGGGCGATGCACATGGGAGAGCTGCTCAGTTCTCAGAAGGAATGGGCTCCCCAGCAGTCAGTGGGAGCCACCAGGGACAAAGCCTTCCCTTCTGGACTGGGCACAGTGGGCAGGTGGGGAGGAGTCAGTGGGAAGCCAGGGAGACTTTGGGGTTCTTCTCGCAACTACACTGAGGCTTGCCTCGCTGAAGGCTGGCAAAGGGCATCCGCGAGCGCTCGGATTGGAACCACCCAGCAGCCAGGCTTTCCATCCAGTTTTCCCTAATTTTGCACAGCCGATGCTCCCGCTGTCTGTGGTCATCCCTCCAAGTCGAAACACCTCCCCCCAGCATCCTTCCCCGCGGTGCTGCGTGACCTCCCGACAGCGCCGGCGCCCTTGTCAGGGAGGGAAGCGTGAGTCTCCTCTTCCTGCCCTTGCCTCTGCTGAAATCCAGGTGAAAGCTGATTTTGGCACAGAGCAGGGCCTCAGGGAACACTCTGGCTCAGCCACCCTGTCCTTCCCTGCCTCTCCTCAGAGCCGTGGGGCACCAGCCCAAGCAGCCACAGCCAAGCTCAGGAGCTCAGCCCAAACCCACTCTGGCTCACCGTGGCGGGAGCCAGCGAGCGCCACGATACCTGCAAATTCGGGCTGAGCTTCGCCAAATCTATTTGCTTGATCAGATTTATGTAGCAATTCCAGGACGAGGTGAATAATGAAAATGACTCATGAATATTTCATTCTTATAAATCACATAATTCATATCTATTCACAAATATTTGCTTTGCCTTATAAACTGGATGAATAATTTACAGGAATACGGAGCAACTATTTTAAAGGAAATATGAAATCCATTGACTACATTAATCAACAAATATTATTCAACTTTTACGGGTTCAGCTTGCTGACAGGCACATTCCCTGTTTATGAGAGGAGCTGGAACAGCAGATGACATTTCCCATATTAAAATACGTGGAGATGGAGCTCAGTTCTCCCCATGACAGTGTATTTCCATGCTTACCTGCTCAGTTTTGGCCGTAGCAGTTGGGGCAGAAGCCCCAGATTTGTGTTACCAGAGGGGCTGTTTGAGGGGAAAGAGGTGTAGGAGGGTGAAACAAGTGCTTATTGATCCCACTTTTCCTTGGCTGGCAGCTCTGACAATAAGTAGTAAATAAACTGTTAATTTTTCTAATTTTTCCAGTAATTCCCTCAATTATTGAGCTTTTTTGAGAAAATCAGCTGCTTAAACAGAGTATTAAGTGACTGCATTAATCCACCTGTATTTGGTTGATAAAGTGATTAATCTGACTCATTTAAATACTGTGATAGCTTGGTGATGAATGTCCTGACGGCAAAAAGGGCTCGATGGCTGGGCAGGCACAGGGGATGCATGGGGACAGGCACAGCCCCCATCCCAAAAAGGTCACCTTGACTGCTCCAAATTCATCATCAAGCAGCTCCATGGCAGTGGCTCGTAGCGTTCCCATTCTCCTTCACCTCAGATGCTTGGTCCCGGGAAACTCTCCTGGACTGGAAGCAGAAGGGATGGCCAGTGCTGGAAGCATCTCACATCAACACATCCCATCCCCGCTGGAGATGCTGTGGAGCCAGACAGTCCATCAGGGACAGGGCAGGAGCTGAGAGTACAAGGACAGTGTCAGCTCACGTTTCTGCAATCCAGAAATATCTGGGGGATGCCAGTGCCTGTGAACTTGCAAGGAGAATAATGGGGAAACCTGGCTGATGGAGCTCTGGAGGGTAAAGCCCCCTCTGCCCCCTGAAGGTGCCACTCACTGCTCCATGGGGAGTCGAAATGCCTGAGACACTTGGTGGCCATCCCGATGTGGGAAAACCAGGCTTTCACATGGGAAACGGGGAACAGCAGAGAAAGAGCCTGGCCTGCTGCTTTCTCCTCTCCTTTGCAATGCAGTAACAAGGTGAGGAGGGATGGGGCAGCTTTGTGATGCCTGAATTAAACAGCTCCTAAGAGTCCCCCAAGCCCGAGCTAAGCAGGAATGGGGTGTAAATGTCAGTGTTTGAGCTGGGTTCCTGAGGAATGGGGCCAAGGCCAACATGGATCCTGGCATTCCACGCTGGTTGCTGCACCCCCAAAGCAAGCAAAACTCAACATCCTTTTTAGTATTCCTACCACTGGCAGCCTGTCTTCCAAACTATCCATCTGTAACATTTGTAGGGCTATTAAGAGGGAAATACAATTTCATAGTCACAGATAAGAGATTAGACAGATCAATTCCTCCCCGTGACACAGGCTGGGAGAGAAAACTCGATTCCAAATAGCAGTGGAGGTTTTTGTACTCCTGCTTTATTGAGCTGTGGGTCCTGCCACCGACTTTCCTGGTTGTTTCCTCATTAAGAGCAACACCTTCATGACTGATAAGACAGCCAGACGTGCAGTCAGGAGGGACCTGGCTGTGGGGAATCCTTTGGGATAAAGGAGACTAAGCCCTCCTCGGCAGCCATCCATCTCCTGCTTTGAGGCAGCTGCGGCAGAGTGCCTTCTTCCCTTGCCCCCTTTCCCATCTCTGGGGTGTGAGCTGGGAATGATTCCCCCTGGGAGGGTTGTGGCTGCTCGATGGAGCCCATTTCGGAGCAGGGAGCACGCGGTGTGCTGGCACGAAGCACGTGGTGTGCCGTGGCGGGGAGCCGAGGGGACTGTTAGCGTACAACATGTCACACTCTGCTAGGCTGCGAGACAAGAGGCTGTCAAAATATTTAGCGGCAGAGAAACTGAAACCTCTCCATCCGAGGATGGGGAATTCCACACAAACAGCTCTCAAAAAAACCTCCACTGTTTGTGGAAAGGGCTGGCAGAGGCGGGCAGAGCCTGGCGTGACCCACAGCCAGCCAGGGGCGGTTGCTCTCCGAGGTGCTCGGTTTGGATACAGACACCAGCAGTGGCTTTGGGGCAGAGCAGCTTATGCACAACTCTTTGGAGGATGATGGGCTTGACCAGTTGGTTGTGTGGCCCCAGCACCCACGGAAAACCTCTGGCTTCTCCCAGCACTGTCGGCAAAGGCTGCTGCCGATAGCTCCTGCAGCAGTCGGGGGAGTGGGTGACCCGGGTGCGAGGGGAGAAAGCAGAGCCAGTCCAGAAAGGCTGGGAAAAGGACAGGGACACTGCTAAGAGAGCTGTAGGATGGTGAAAGGGCACAAGTCTCCCAGGACCTGAGTCATCCCAAGGAGCTGCGTGCTCCTCACACCTGCACACGGCGGCTCTGTGCCAGAGAACCCTGAATTATTTATAGCTTGTTATCATCCCCCAGGTATTATTTGTGTAACCATTAGTTTCTGTAAAGTGTATGAAAGAAGCTGTAAAACATCAAGCATCTTCTCACTTCACCTGGGAGCTGATTATTTTCCTGCCTGATTTACCAAGCTTCAGCTCAACAACTTTAACCCTTTGTGACAGGGCGTGCGAGCACTTCAGTGTCTTGTCAGCCCTCAGCTGCTCCCCCAAGCAAAGCCTGGATCTTCGTCCCCGTGCACAGGGCACTGTGGGACCCAAAAACCTGCTACCAGTGCTGTCAGCGGGGGGAGAGCTGGAAGCTCCCGTGATGGAAGAGTTTATCCAAGCAGGAGCAGCTCTTGACTGAAAAGCTGTGGCTCTTCTCTGGATAAATACGTTTTTTAAAATAATGATTTATTCAACAGTATAATGAATTCGGTGCCTTTTAAATGTGACAGTGGATAAAATACATCGGCCTTCTGCAGGCGTAAATGTCATCTGGAAAGATCAGGCTTTCTCTTCCCTCCCCCGCACTCGTGGGCAGTCCTTTAATTCACTGCTCGTTTTCCAGGGGCTCAGGGCAGAGCAGGACTGGTGTGGCCGTGGGGCACAGCATCTCCCCATCCCTACATCCCTGAATCCCTGCACTCTCACACCCCTGCATCTCACACTGTCCCCGCCCAAGCCCGATGAAGGGGAACCAGGGGAGAAGGGCTCGGGGGGTGAAAGGCAGACCCCACAAAGCTCAGGGGGCTGCCAGGGAGGTGAAGGCCTTGGAGGGGGTTTCAGAAGATGGCAACGTGTTTTTCTTCATGCCCAAGTCAGCAAAACCAAACAGAATTACACTTCAGTGTATGTAGACAGCAAACCGAAAAATAAAATAGAAATGACAAAGCTGACTAGCAAATAGCCCTGAAACTCACTTAGTACCGACGTGACAAGGGGCTCGGACAAGGCTTGAGAAATAACTCTATAAAGTGAGCACTTTAGAAACCAAATAAACTGTTCCAGAGACACAAAACAATTACCCCAAGCAAGCTCATATTGATTGCAGGCACCAAGCCAAACTAACAGCACGCAGGCCCTCGTGCCAGCAGTGCCCACTCGGCACCCGCTGGCCCCAGCAGCTTCCCCACTGCCTTCTGTGGGAGAGAGCAGCCTAAAACCTGAGGAGAAGACAGGTGACAGCAGCAGGAGAGAGGGGCAAAAGGAAAACCACGGGAGAAAGCAAAGAGATACAGAAAATACCGAGAAAAAGGTAGAAGCAGCAGCATAAACACGATCAGGCACTCAGTGATGCTGATAAAGCAGAGAGGAGTCCCCACCTCTGACATCCCCAAATATGATCTTTTGGGGTTGTATTTCCCATGCAGGCACCATTCCCACAGAGGTTTGTACATTTTCCTCCTTCTCAAACTGTTTTTCTCCTCCTCTTCCTGCCAGGGTTGATGTTGGCATTTTTGCACTGATGATTTTTCTGCCATCCCTGGTGGTTCTTTTGTCGTCATCGTTTCCCATGTCGATCCCCTCCTTGCTCTGCAAGGGGCTCTGCACTCAACTTACCCACTGGAAATTGCTGGAAAACTGCTGGAAATAGAAAGCTCATTAAGAAATGTGAAAAAAAGAACACCTTTTCTCTAAAATAATTTAACTGATTGGATTAATAACCATTGGCCATCCCAGGGCTGCAGGGCAGAGTCTGGCCATTCCCACCCATCACCCAGCTGGCCAGAAAGCTTCTCCCTTAGCCACAGCTCCACAAAGAAGCCTTTCCCTCCCTTGGAGAATTGAGGAGCCTTTGGAAATGCACACCAAAGGCACAAAACCCACGAGAAAAGTTCTCCAGTGTTCATGCAGGTGGGTTTGGGAGAGGGTAGCAAGGAGGGAAGCAGCACATCGTCAATGCTGCTGGCACTGCAGACCTGGCTGAAAACAGAAATAGCATAAACTCTCAATTTCCAGCTTTTAGTGCCAATGGAGAGACATGAAAAGTGGGATGTTCACAGGCACCTCAGCTGTTCCCCACCATGGCAGGGAGGGGATGCCCTTGGCACACTGGGCATCGCTCCCCGGGAAGAGCATCAGCACCGCCGGCCGCCCGCTGAGCAGCTGCCCTGCCAAAAGCAGCAGCTGGTGCACGGTAAAAAACAAGAAAAAAACCCCCACATTAAAATGTTTTTCTTTCAGATTATTGAAGCAACTGTAGCAAAAACTTCACATTTAATATGCGTGACCTGCTCCGTGTTCTCCACTAGAATAAATTGGTGGAACATCCTGCACAGCCAAAGCATCAGGGGGTGGGGCCAGCTGTAAATGCCAGGGGAAAAAACTCCAAGTAAAGTCGGCACATAAAATGTGGACCAATATTCTCATCTTGGCCAACAGACTTTAAACGGGAAACCTGATCACGGAGAACAGAACATCTGGGAGTTGCTGTAGCCCAAACCTGATCACGGAGAACAGAACATCTGGGAGTTGCTGTAGCCCAAACCTGATCACGGAGAACAGAACATCTGGGAGTTGCTGTAGCCCAAGCCAGATCCATAAGGGAAGGGGGAAGTGTGGGGAGCACTCCTAGGAACATGGGCGAAGGCAGGAGCCTTTATCAGCTGTTCCATTAAAAATCTGCTGCCACAAACATCGTGTTTTCCAGAGCTCCCATTTAAAGGTGTGTTGTAGCTTGCAGCTTCCTAATTACCTTGGATGTTCTGCATAATTTTTGTTTTTAATTTCAGATGGGAAAAGACCATAAACTTGCTAATTAATTACTTTTTAGCCCCGGCGCATCAGCTGAAGCACACACTTCACACACAGCGTCTCCTCTCCACAGCACTCCATGGGAAACGTCCTCTGTGCCGAGTGCTCCAGCAAGTGACTGTGTTCGCAGGGATTTCACCAAAAACCCTGGGAAATGAAGGAAGGAGAGAACAAGAAGCCTTGTAACTCTATTTTCGGCTTTGGCAGCAGCTGCCCACCAAATGCAGCCCCCTGCAGTGCTGTGCCTGGCTGCGGTGGAGGCTGCTCAGAGCAGGGACCGTGGCAGGGGGGCATCAGTTGGTGATGGATGGACTTCATCTTGAGCTGCCCAAGAGAAAATGTGTAGGGAACCTAAAGCAGCCGGAAGGAACCCAGGGTAAAAATAATGAACTAAAAAGGCAGAAAGGAAGAGGCAGGAGCTGGCACTGCTGGAAGGATTGCCCGCTCCCAAACCCGCCACCCAGGGCTTGCTCCTGAGGGTTCCAGATACCTCAGCAGGCTTTGACAGTCAGCTCTTCTCTATCTGTTGTTCCTAAGTTTCCTGCTGTCTCCTTCCTCCCTGGAAACCTTCAGCTTGGGTTTACCTGATCCCATCATTGGCCATGTCCAGTGACCCTTTAGTTAAAGGCCAGGCAGGATGATGAATGGAGGGGGCAATTTGAGGGAACACTCAAACTACCTGGGCAGAAGGGAGAGTGGCTGCTTGGCATTCCGACACGGAGATTTTCTTTTCCTCTGCTTTTTGGAATCATTCATCTTTTCAGTGACTTTAAAAGCAAACAGGCAAATGTAAACAATAAGATTTTGAAACTATGTGAAAACAGATAAGCTTTAATTTCCTTTAGTTCCTGGTGAATGGATGTTAATGAGAGGTGGGAGCTCTGTGGCCAGAGCAGGGCTAACAGGAGATACGTCTGGACCGGTGATGAGAAGGCAGCCCGAGCCCAGCCTTGTGTGGGGCTGCCTGACAGCTGCTGTCCCCATCCCACCCCAGGTCAGTGACACCTGGATTGGGACGGCAGAGCAGGGCTGGGGACAGCTCAGGGCTGTGAGTCCAGCACCTGTCGGGGAGCCCCCGGACCACAGCCGGTCCCTCCTGGCACCCCCCGCCCCTCCCCACGTGCTGCCAGAGGCCTGTAAGCTGTTTATGCCCCTCGCTCCCCATCAATCATTTTTTCATACAATTGGAAGATTAGAGCTCCTCATACACTACCTCCAGTCCAGCTTGTCACGGGAAAACTCCGGGGAGAAATTCACGGAGATGTATTAAAGCCATCCAACACTTTCTCCATGGCAACTGGGACCGGCACAAATCCCATCAGCCCTGCCTGGAGCAGGATGGAGCCTCTGCAGCTCTTCCAGCCTCCCAGATAACGGCAGATACAGGGGAAACATCTTCATTAGCTGGAGATGCCTCCCAACCCTCACACACAATAACCTTTGATTAATGCCAGAGCACTTACCACTTATGAAATACATCTGTCTGAGGATCCCTGGCCTTTTCCCAGTGTGTCTGAGGGATCCTGTGTTCACAGGTGAAGCTCTGACAGCTCAAGCAGGCAGGGAGGGAGGGAGAAGTGATGTAGGTGGGCAGGGTGTTCTCACAGGGGCCACTGACCTGCCTGGCAGAGACCTGGTGAGAGCATGATTGTACCAACACACAATTAACACCGCTGTGATTACTTCTCGGAGCCTTGCTCTTTTTGCAGTGCCATCCTCAGCATGGCTGGGAGCCCCTGGACAAAGCGGGAGAGGGAGTTCCTGCTGCAAGGAGCAGATTTCAAATATTTCATACTGAAAGTTACGGCCACAGTGGGTGCTGAAAGGTCTTTAAAAATAGCTCGAGGTCTGTGTGTGCACATCGCGAGCGAGAGGGATGTCCTACATTTCCCAGCTCGCTTAATCCCTCTGCCTGATGACAAAATCCCTGCTCGTCCTCCTGGCAGGTGAGCTCCCGGCTCTGACTTGGAGAGGAAACTTCCTGTAATTAAGGGCTCCACTGTTCCCAGTTAGTGATGGGTTTGGGGGTCTCACAGGGTACCCCAAGCAGGCCACATCTGGGGTGGGCGCTCTCGGGAGCTGGGCTGGTCTCCACACACAGCCACGCCGGGTGTGACGTTGGCACTCCACCGCCTCCACCCCGCTGCTCGCACAAAGCCACAGGGACAAGGGGACAAGGAACGGGGCTTGGCTGGTGCTGCCCAGCCCAAACCCCTGCCCTCTGAGGGGAGGCAGCTGTTTGAACCACTGCAACGAGCGTTACTGTGACTCAACCCACACCGAAGTGCGCGGGAGCCGAACCCTTTGAAGTCTGCCATGTCCAATCCATTATTAATCACTGTAAATCTGGTATAATCTCTACAAGCATATTCCTCTCCCTACAAACAGGCTGGTGCCAAGTTGCTCCAATAAATCCTGCATCAGGGCAGCTATTGTGTCTGCTCTTCAGGCAGCGTTTCCCAGCAGGAATATTTAAACAATAACACTCTCTATTTGGTGCAGTCACTTTTGTTTCAGAAGACTACGGTCTAACGTGTAACAGATTTAGAGTTTATGGAAAGGCTGGGATTTATGGCATGCTTTCTTTCCAATGCATTTTGTATCTAATAATCCCTGGGAGGCATTCAATGTCTCCATGTGGGTTCCTCACTCCATGCTGAAGCAAGAAATCTCTGTTCTTCCTACCTAAAGCTCTGTGGCAAATTCCGAAGGTTCTGCTGAAAAGGAGCGTTGCTGAAGAAGCAGAAACATCCCTTGCCCATGGACTAGGAATGACTCTGGAGGGCTGGGATGGCCCATGGAGAAAGGGAGGAGGAGCACATGTGCACAAGGAGCACTGGGGATGCTCACACACAGGGCAAGACTCGGTGTATGGACTGACCAGTTCCCCAACAGCAGGAGATGCCAATCAGCCAAAGCACCCTGAAGTGAGAACAAGCCAAATTTTTAACCCCAAAATAGTCACTGGCCAGAAAGAGTCAAACACAAGGGTAAGAAAATGGAGCCCCAGATTGTGCAAGGGGAAATGGAAGAGAAGGAGCTTTATACCAGAAGCTGCTTTATATAAACATAAACAGGAATTTACCATTTCCATCCCGGCCTCCTCACCCATGCAAGCACCTGCCAACGTTTGCTTTGAGCGAAGCCGGGGTCCCAGAGGAAAGGGGAAGCTCTGAGGTTCCACAGAGATCCTGATGTTTCCCAGACAAGTGAACCTTCTCCCACGGGTTTGTGGCTCGGTGTGTCAGCCTCTTGTGACACCAGCAGCCCTTGTCTCCCTGCTGGCAAACATCGGCACCGACCAGCTCTCGGCAGCACAGCTTCCAGGGAGCGGGGAGAAAGTGTGGGATGCTCCAGGGGATTTCTGGATCTGCTGCCTGGAGGACAGCAGCCAGCCTGGGGATGCCTGGCTGCTGTAATCCAAGGGCCGGCTCCAGATGGGTCTTTAGGGAAGGTTTAACTGCTGCTGCTGGCCACAGGGCCAGCACTCATCCTCGTCTGGGAATTCCTGTGAGCCCAACCAGCCGGGAGGACACCGTCAGTCCCAGCAACAGCTTGTTTGCTCTCATTGACAGATGAGTTGCAGATTCAAAAGCCATTTAGTCTGGGCACAAAACATCGAGGACCTGCGGCTGGGGCCGAGGCGCTCCAGGAGATGAGCAGAGGGCGGCGGTGGCAAACTCTGCTTCCAGGCACTGGGTTCTCACTTGACTTCCTCCACTGGCAGCTCACAGCCAGCTTAACACTCTCCAAGAGGAGCGGTGAATTCCTGCCCATGCCAAGGACTCTGGCCAGAAAAGGCTTTTTTCCTCCCCTGATGCCGCTCATTAATTTTGTTTGTTTTCAATTTTTTTTTTTTTTTTAAAGCTTTTGCTGGCTCCCCAATTAGGAGGGGATTAAAAAAGCAAAAGAAGGAAAACTTGAGGCACAGAGAATTCAGCTGGATCCCTCGTGGGGGATTGCTGAGACACCAGAGCCTTTCTTGGTGACAGTGTGGGCAGCCGGGCCACAACGTCCTCACCTCCTCCTCGTGGCAGCACAACTCATGCTGTGCCTTGCCTGCATTGATAAATCGGCAAAAAAATTGTGCAGGAACCCCGAGCTGGGTCAATTTATTTCAATATTTCTGACACAGCTGCTGCAGGAGCCACAGAACCAACAAGACAATTTCCTACCAGAGAGTCAGTGAGATGTTGGGCATAAATTACCTTGAAATGCCACAGATAACAAGGCTGCACCCAGGAAGGTGAAACACTCCAAGACAGCAAAGTGATGGAAACACTCCAAGACAGCAAAGTGATGTAGGAATATCATGGCAGAACCTTTCCAACAGGATCGGAGGTGGTTCCTCCACTGATGCTGTGGGGATGGAACTGGGGTACCCAACCTCAGAGCGGTGTTTTCCTCCCTCATCCCCCATCTCTGCAGCTCTGAGGCCAAAGCACGTGTCTAATGACTGAAAATCAGAATATTAATGTTCACCTTTCAGGGCGTAGTTGGATGTGCCGCTTCCAATGAGGAAGGGTATTAATTTCAACGCTCATAAGAGCCGTCTGAGACACTTTCCATCATGATCACGGAGGTGGCTGCTGGCAGCCAAGACCAAAGAGTAGATTTTTCTTTTTCCATTTACAAAAAGAAAAATACACCTCATACTCCTGCTCTTGTTGAGCAGGTTTTCAGCTGGAGTTCATCACTTCTTCCCACTCCTCTACAGTAGGAATCCCTCTCAAAGCCTGTTTGGAGCAGTGATTTTGGTAAATAACCTGCTGGGGGTATTCCCTTTGGTTCAGCACGTGCACAACCACTTCTACTGGTTCAAATCAGGATTCCCTGTGGTGCAGCAATGACTAATTGCATCTCCTGACACTCCCCTGCTTCAAGCCCGGCTAGCTGATTGCAAGCACCTCGTTAGTTTGCTCTCCCAGCCATACTCGATGGCCTGGAGAGTGAGTAAAGCTGGCAAGCAGGCTGCACATCCCATCAGGTGAGAGAGGGACCCCAGCTCGGGAGTGGGGGGGGCTCGTCATCCGGGGGTGCCACCCTGCAAGGGCACACACCCTCTGTTTCTTGGCACTTGACAAAATTTATGTGCAGAAGGAAACGAGGGGAAGGCTGGAGCCGGGGCTGCGGTAACGACACGGATCGGCTGCAGTAACGAGCTTTTCCAAAAATACCTCTCCTCGGTCGGAGATGCTCTATTTTTAGAGCTCCAGAGTATCACACTGACAAGCGGCAGGGTCAGCGTGTACCTTTAAACCTCTGAAATGCCTTTGCCCTTGCACAGGCACCTTGGTGTTCCAGCTGGATATCAAACATACCAACAGACACCTCTGGTGAGCATGGCCGGGAGACCTGGCTGTCGTCTCCTCCAGAGCCACGTGGGCAGGGCAGCTCAGACATGACTGGACACCGTCTGTCCCTGGGATTGCTGACACCTTTACCCCGAGCAGTTGACACAGGTCTGTGGAAAAAGAAAAAATCTGTGATTGAAAACCTCACAATGAAATCTCCAAGTAAGGAAATTGTCATTCTGTGATTTTTGTATCAGAGACGTTGGCACTCGGGTTGAGAAGTGACTCCCTGGGTGTCTGGATCTTTTCCCCTGCTCAACAGATGCAGCAGAAAAGGGCAGTTCCATAAAATCTGAGATCTGAGAGCTGCTCGACAGCATGGGAAATAGGGAAGATGACAGTCAGAGCTGTAGGACTCCCGTGTCTGCATAGTGAGCTGAACACACAGGGTGTAAAATTAAAAATCCAACAGCTCTATTGTTAGGAATAAAAAAATGTCATTTGCATGTTAAAACACCTCGACTTACAGCAGCAATTTCTCTCTTTAACTTTCCTGGTTTACCCAGTTCCCAGGATGAATAATGCAATGGAACTCCTCAGCAGCCACACAAATGGAAAAATTCAATAGGACTCCTTTTTCCCCTCTAAACCTACATATTTTCTGCAGGAAGCCGTTCCACTGAGACGTGGAAATCCCTGCTGCCAACGCCTCTGAAAGAGCTTTTTAACAGAGAAGGTTGGGGAGGAGCTGCCAGCCCCAGTGATAAACCTTGTTTGCCCAAATCCCAACACAGCCTCTGCAGAGTCATGTTAACCAGACCTCGCATCGCTTCCCTTAGGAATAAGCAAATTAGCTCATGGGGGAAAAAAGATTATCGTCAATGCGGGCCTGACATCTGGAAGCAGATTACATCAAATTTGAATAATCTAGGTGACATTTCAATTTAAATTGTCCTCGCGTCTGAAGAGGAAAGAGAATTAAGTGCAAACTCATCGATCGGCGCCTTGCGGCCGAGCCGCTGCAATGAGCATCCTCAGACCCAGCAGAGACAGGAGTGCCCCCCCGGCTGCTGCACCCCCTGCATGCCCCCCACTCCACCACGGCTTTGCTCACCAGTTCTGCCCGTTCCTCACCCACTCCTGCGTTTTCCCCGACTGCAGGAGCAGCTCAGCTGCCATCTGGGGCAGTACGGTGTCCCCAAGAGGCAAGGGGAAAGGCTGGTGCTCTCTGTGGCAGAGCAGGGACATGCTGTGCCCAGAGTCCATCCCATCATCACTCATTCTGGGAGATATCCTTGCCTTTTCTCTGCCACCAATTCAATGCAGACTCAGAGGGAAACACAGCTTTCCCTGGGCTTGGAGACTTGGCTCTGTGAGGAATAGGAAGGCCTTTCTACTCTGAAACACAGAGAGAAAGCAAGGGCATGCAGGCACCAAGGAGCAGCTCAGCCTCTGATGAGGGGATTTAAAGCCTCACCCTCTGCCATCCGAGCAGCTTTCTCTGCAGCTGAGTTCAACTGCTGCGCCCACTCACACAGTCCTGCTGATCCTGCTCCACAGCTGGGAATTGTCACCTTCCCACTGCTGCATGACAGGGGCTGGGGCTGGGCAGGCTTTTTCCTACGTGCAAAGGGACCCACATATACAATTACACTGAATATTTTGGGTTCCATGTCCATTAACCCACAGGTAAGCGAGCTGTGTGTAGGTGATGTACGTACCCTGCTCACCAGAGGTAACAATCATCCTCTTGTTGGCATTTCCCAGCATTTAGTGCTTTTTACTTTTGTTATGCACAGGTCTTCCACCAAGGTCGGTGAAAACACCTCACTGGCTTTAACCCACATCTATTTACAGGAGCATATCATGATCCTGGCATGGCTCAGAAGGACGTGAAAAACATTTTTGAAAGCAGCACCACACAGGCATTGAGGAGCCACCTTATCATTGCTGTCACCTCCACGGAGACACCTCAAGGACACAGCAGGACTTGACCTGAGCCCTCCCACAGCTGACAGTGTGAAACAGTTCACTATGACAGCACGTCTCAGCGCTTGGGATGTTTGGGAATTCCGGTGAAAGTGAGAAACTCCATTTGCAGGAGGTTCAGGGCCGGAGGCCCTGGCTGTGCCGCACGCCAGCGCTGCTCCAGGAGCAGGCGTTTTCTATCAATGCAAATTTTTTGCTTGCATTAGAAAATAAAATAATTTCCATTTATACATGTTTAATGAGAATTTCAAAAGCGTATAATGCAGCTAATGCTTCCAGGCTGTGTGCAGGCATCTGGAGCTGGAGATGAGGGGGTCTGCTGCCCCGCTGGATCCCGGCCCACAGCTGGCTTCTCCTATCCCATCCTGGAGCATGGCCTCCCAAGCTCATCGATTAAGACGTGAAAAGCATGTGGGTCCCTGAGCTCCCCCTGCCCAGCCGCCCGCGGCAGCAAATGGGTGGGTCGGCTGAGCTACGAGACCGAAACTCACTCATTAACAAGCTGTTAAATAATTAATAAGTTTATATGTAATTGCTTCTGTGTACATAATCTCGCATTTTTCAGAAAACTATCATCGCTTTTCGGTTAGTTCCACTCGAGGAAACAAGGGCTCCTGCCTTCACTTGAGCAGATGAATATTTATGTTGAGCTGGTTCTCTCTGGGGCTGAGGAAAACCAGATTATTGGGCTTCCCAGCATGGGGAAGGTGGGTGGTGGGCATGGCACGTGCTTGGCTGTCACTGGTGCCCATCAGCCCCTCCAGGCCTCCCACCCCAGCTAATGGGTCTCTAAAGTGCCTGAAAATTTGGCCAGAGAAGATGTTGATGTCCCATCCCTGGAGGTGTTCCAGGCCAGGGTGGACGGGGCTTGGAGCGACCCACTCTGGTAGATTGTGCCATTACCGCAAATGTATGGGACCTTTATGGGACCAGGAGTGCTCATCTGCTCCACCTTGGAGCAGCAGCCTTCAGAAAAGCCCAGCTGCCCAGTCCTGTCGTCATTTATCCACATGCTGCTGAAATAAGCCACCGAAGGGGTTGTTGGAGTGTTTTAGGTGCAAAGAGCCAGCAAAGAGGAGGGTTTCAGAAAAGCTTTGTTCCCTCGGAAGTGGTGGAGGTGGCTGGCTCCCTCATGGGGTGCAGATCCATGCCTGTGGAATGATGTGAAGTGGCAGCTCAATGTCAAAGCAGCCCAAGCTGAACAGAAACCTTTTGATTTCAAAATATTCCTTCCTTGTTTTAATGCCACAAATTTGTGGCTTGCTGCTCCTCAGCTTCCACGCCGTGACAAGTCCTTCAGCAGCCTCGGCTTGCTGTGGAAACCAAATATTTTGACTTTGCTGTTTATTCCTGGTTTTTAAAGTGTGTTCTGAGTGAATAACAAATATGTTTTGCGAGGCAGCTGGTGCTTCTTCCTGTAATGTACAAGGTAAGGGAGAAACAAACATATTTGCTTTTGCTCCGTCTATTTATCCCACAATTGTAGCTGCTGTTTTAACGGCACAAAAATGTAATTACTGCACGCGTTCTTGCCAGCCCTAATTAGCAGTGTGCTTAAGCATACGCTTAGAGACACTGCTGCTCCATGGCAGCATTCCCGTGGGATTGTCGAGGACTGATGGGGCCGTGCCCTCATGGGTCACCTTGTGCTGATCGAACGCCGACATATGCTCACCTTGAAACCCTGGGATTTATTTTCATCCCGACCAGCGTGTGGCCGTAGGAATCCCCGACACCGAGAGTTGCGTCTTCCCCAGAGACCTTCGCATGTGGGAGAGCACCAAAGGGAACCCGCACAACGGGCGGTAATGGAGCTTCACAAAGGGTCGTGTCCCTCACTTGTCTGTAATCGAGGCTTTGCTAATCCAGATTTTTTATCTTTTCTCCTTTTTTTCCCTTTGTATTGGCAGTAACAGTAGCTCAGCGAAAGCATCATTAATGTAATTAAGTGAGCAATTTGCTCATTAACAGATTGCAACCTTTTCAACAAACTTAGCTGGGTTTTCCCTTTTTGAATGCCAGCTCCTCGTGCTCAGGAAGGAAGGGCTCCTGTGAGGAGGGGGTTGAGCTCTCTACCCCAACCTCTGCTCTGCTCCACCAACAGGACCCATCTCAAGCTCAGTGCCCAAGGCTGAGCCCGCTGCCCGTCCTGGAGCTGCCACCCCCCCGGCCCCATGTAGCGGGTTCAGTTTGGGAAACCGGGCGGAAACACCAATTTTAGTGTAGTGGTTTGGTTCAAAATGCCCATTATTTACTTATTTCTCTTTTGTGAGATAAGAACCAGGAGAAAAACAAAGCAGGCACAAAACTTAAACCTTAAAAGCATAAAGAAGTTTATTAACAGAACTAAAAGGCAGAAAAAAAAAGTTAGACTAAACCCTCAGAACACTTCTCCTCCCCCCCACCTTCTCCCCTCCTCCCACCGACAACGTGAAAAACAACCCTCAAGGTTTTCCAGAGTCAGTTTACCATCTCTATAAGAACTTTCTCAGTCCACCTAGGGAGAGGAGCCTCTCTTGCTCATGCTATGGAGACATCTCCACACGAAAACAGTTAAACAGTTCTCTTGTGGCTCAGTGTCACGGCAAGGCAGCCGCCCGGGATGGTTTCTCCTTGCCCGTGAAAGTCCCTTCCCTCAACTTGCAGCTTTCCCCACAACTGCTTTCGAGGGTTAATTTCTTTAGCTAATGGGGTACCATTTTAAGGATGAGCTGTTCAGAAACAAAAGTTCTCTTTACCCATCTGTGGGTGCATATTCATCTCTAGGAACAGAGGTCCTCCCTTTCTCCGGTAGTGAGAGGGTCCTCATCTCCTTCAAAACAAAAGTTCTTTTCACCTGTCTGTAGGTGCATCTTTATCTCTAGGCATCGAGGCCCCCTTCTTCTCTGGCAGCAAGAGGGTCCTCATCACCTTCAACTGAAAAGGCACAGAGGCCTTCCTCTGGGAGCGAGAGAGTCTACTTCACTTTCAACTCTCTCTGTTAAAACTTCTCAATAAATCACAGCTACGTCAGTAGTTGCTTAATGCAGCACAGGTACTTCTACCCATGGGTTGCGGTTTTGAACGCTCTGCCTCCCCCCACCATGCTTCATGAAATTACAACGGGAACACTGAGATATATTATAGTCCATCACCACAGCCTTACAAGAGAATTTCAGCTTCCAGGAGAAGCATCTCCTCTTTCTCCTCTCTCAGGGTTTCAGCTCCTCCTTCTTTGCTGACTTTGGTGTCTCTGTGCTGTTTATTTCACGTGCCATCATCTGTCCTTTTCCTCTGACTCAGGAGAGGATTGAATGTCTGGAAGCTTCATCTGTTCTGGAGAAATCTTACAGCACTAAAAGAGTTAATCTCACCCGGCCTTGCAGCTGGAATTCGCTTATCTCTCCTTGCCGGGCAGCAGCAGTGGGTGAGGGGGGGCATGGCCCGTCCGGAGCAGCTGAGGGGGCCTGGCCCGCCCGAAGCAGGGCTGGGGCCGGAGCAGGGCTGGGGGGGCCGGGCCGGGCCGCAGATGGAACAGGGCCGCTCCAGGGTGGTCTCCTGGCCGGCCCGGCCCCGCTGGGCCGTGCCCCGGGCCTCCCCCAGTTACCTGTCCGAAGGCCGGAAGTCCGAGAGAGCTTTTCCCGGGCTCTGTTCGTTCTTAAATGTGTATCACAGAGGCGTACCAAGCTTCTTAAGTGGCTTAAAGAAGTTGTCAATATTCCAACTAGCCAGTTGATTGGTTAGGTCAGGTCTAGAGGAAACTGTAAGCACCTCTGTGCAAAAAATCACTTCCGAGGCTGAAGGAGTCTTTCCTCAAAAACTCAAACTATGCTAACCCATGACACCCCAGATTCCCGGCTGAGGCTCCAGGAGCACTGGTGTTGAGCAGTGGGTAAGCTGCCCTCCCAGCTCACCCCTCAGGAATAAGAGCCACTGGGGCTGGCGAGGCAGGATGGGAACAGCTCTGACATCACTGGATAGGGAATTAAAAACTCCTGGGAGAGTTTGCCACAGTTTTTCACTGTGCATTCAGGAAAAACAGATTGTGCCCAGGAGGACCATCTCTGCTCCAGAATCCATCCCGCGTTGCCCTTTCCTGCTCTGAATGTAGACTAGTCATTTATTTTTCCTTTCAATTTTCTCAGTGTGTTCCGAAGTAGGTGTAAGAGAAGTCAGGAGCAGTTTCATCGCCCTGTGTGAAGCAGGTTGATGCTTATTCTGGAGCCTGTGCTCTCAACACCTCATCCCAGTGGGAATCTGCCACCACTCTCACCAGAGAAAAGCACTCAGTGTTTCCCCGGGGCGGTTTTCCCTTCCGCAGTGCTCAGTTGCCTGGATATCTTACACTGCAGTATTAAAAAACATGGATAATTATTACTGTTCACCAGCATAATAGTTTCAAGGATCAGCATCCTTACTTTTCGCAATGAACACATCCCCAGGCGGTCGCCTTTGCATATGAGCGCACAAAAAAAGTTCAAGTGAGAAAAAACCCCTATCAGCAAAGCACATTTATAGAGATGAATTATTTGGAAAATTTCTGAGCATCCCAACTCTTCGCAGCAGATTTGAATTACAGAATTATAAGCAACAAGTTCATTTTGACCCTCTGGGCTCAAAAGTTATAATTAGCGCAGGCACCATAAAACTGGCTTTTAATTAAATCAGCCTCGGAACGGAGGGAGTTCTGCAAGGTCCCTCCCTCGCTTACATAAGGCAGCCGGCCTGAGATGCTGTGGCACTCCGAGCCCGGGAAGCCTTCTGCAGGATTTTCCAGAGAGGAAAAACGAGAAATGGGAAATGGGGGAAGTGGTGAGCCCACAGCCAGCCCCAGATGTCACGCAGTCGTGGGCCAAGGAGCGATCACCGCCACATGAGCTGGAAGGATGGTTTGCGTGGGTGAGTTGAGCTGCGTTTCTGGGTCTGCGGTGCCCTGGGTTATGGTGACAGCAGTTACGGGGCAGCCCCAACACCCACAGCTTGCGGGGTGGTGCAGCCGCAGGGCATCGGTACCACCCTGGTGGGACCCAATCCCAACTCACGCTGGGAAGGGCCAGCTCAGAGGCCACTGTTTGTACTTTGAAGCCTCCAGAACAGCCCGGCAATATGTCCTGCTACCGGTTGCCGGTATGATAATGGGCTGAGTGTATTCCCAAAAAGCATATGCCGCGGTGCCGAGCGTGGCGATGCCAGTCTCACAGTTGTCTCTTTCTTCGCACTTTCAAAAGGCTGTAGGAAACGATGACATATGGCACCCCAGCGTATGGTGGTTTAATCAACACAGGTAAGGCCAGGGAAAACAGAGCCGAGTGGCATTCCCCGGGGAGGACGCCTGTCCTGGTCCCACTGGGATGCCCCAGCTGCTTCCCATCCCCACAGGTGCCAGGTCCAGCAGGCATGTGTGGTGCCAGTGCCAGCCCAGAGAAGTTTCAGCCACATGCTGGCACTGGGTGATCAAATGAGGCAATTGACAGGCGCCTCCTCGTCAACGCCAAAGCCGAACTTCTTGTTCTGCAGATATATAATTAAAGCACACTCTCACAGTTATAAGATTCTCTTCCACTTGAGTGAAGGCGGAGGGCTGGCAGGTGCTGGAGTCAATCCAATTCTTTCCGCTCGCTCTCCTTTCCTCCGACGCGTGGCACAGCCTGGGCATGGGGGTGAGGGAGGGCGGGTGGTGCGGCGGAGGGCAGAGCTGAGATGCCCCAGCAGAGGCTGCACCAGTGCCCAGAGTGGGTGCTGACTGGGGCTCTGGATGTGGGAGTGCTGAAGGCAGCGCTGTGGCTGACAGAGCCTCAGGAAGGATGAAACCCTCTGGTGCTGTCTCAGGATGACTAAAGTCATGAGCAGTTTCAGGAGTCAGTGCTGGGAGTGGAGTCTGTGCTGGATCAGGAGGGACAGGGAAGGCTGTCGGCACAAATACCTTGTGTAGCTGGGAAAGAAAATGCTGCTATTTTCCCTTAATATCCAAAATTATCTGCAAATGCCACTGCTGTCATGTTCTATAAATATTGGCTGTTCCCAGAGCCTCCTGCTCAACAGCCCTCCCCAAGCCCACTTTCCCCTTCAGACCAGGCACTGAATCGCACTCTTCCCTTCCCAGGGGCGACAAACAGCAGGAACAAAACCACCGCAGGAACACCAACACCCAGCTCGTCGTGCCAGACCTGGAGATGGAAACCTGGAAAAGTTCCGGACACAGGGAGGACACAGAGTGCCGCAGACCATGGGAATGCATTTGTCTCCAGGAAAGCGCCCAGGGCATGATGGACAACCCTCAGTGCCTGCTTGGATGAAAGGAAAAAGAGCTTTTCATCCCAATGCTGAGCCAGAGAGAACTCACTGAGGCTGGGCGGAAGTGGGAGGGCATCGGCACCGGAGCCAAACCTGGAGCAGCCACAGCAGCAGCCAGCCAAGTGTGGGCGGGAAGCATCGCCTGCAGAGACCAAACCCACTGCTGTCCCCAAAACAGCTTGAGGAAACAAGGGGAAGGGCACAGTGGGGGTCCCACCACAAACTGGGTTTTCCCCGGCATGGTTTTGGGGGAAAATTGGAGTTAAGGCTCCGACCCACCTCTGCAGGCACAAACCCACCTCCGTACCTGTGTGGGCTGCTCAAACTGTGATGCTGGAAAAGCCAATGGAGAAAATCTTAACCACGCCAACCTCCTTCCATGCCCTTGTCCCTTCTCCAGGGGAACAATCACTGCCGAGGATCTTTGCCAAAATTAGTTCCTTTAAGATCTGGGGGATCTTTCTGCTACTGCACCGAGCAGTAGGAGTGAGCCCATAAATCCAGTTAGTCACAGTCGCTGGATTACATCGGACCTTGTCCTTCTGCCTTTAATAACACGATTGTTTGCTGCATAAGGAGCTTTATGTAACTGGGAATCAGGGGTGATCCGCAGGACTGCCCAGGCTGGAGCTGTCAACCCTCCCTTCTCCCTGGGCTTGTGTGAATCTCCTGCTGCCAGCCCATATCTGAGAAATAAATAACCTCCTTGCTCTGGCACTTAAAGGTCTGACTCCAGCCCGCTGCGGTGGTGCTCTTGGCGCAGAACTTCAGTCTGATAACACACGGGTTAGTATCAGAGGTGATGCAGGGATGAAGTTACTCCTGGAAGCTGTTTCCCATCCTGCACTTCTCCCTTGAGGACAGCCGTCAGGTGCAAGGGGAGATATTTAGGCTCCCTCCTGGTGCCAGGCAGGAGACCACCACGTCCCAAAGCCACCATTTGGGGAAAGCAGTTACCAGCTCTTTCATCTATGAAGGGCAAGTACTTGGAGGTGAAGGCAGCGGGCCTGCAGCCTGCACTGCCCGCAGAGTGCACAGTGGTCTGGCCCAGCACCATTAAATCTCTGTTTTATTGCAACAGAGCAACCTCTGCGCTCCCCCCACGCTCTCTGCATCCCTTTTTCCTCTCCGTCTTTTTAAGTGGCTGTGCCAAACAGCGCCTGCATAGCCGAGGCCAAGCACTGGTGCTGGCAGATGGGCAGTATCGTTAATGCCTCTAACGGTGAGCGGTGTCGTGTTTGGTGAAGAGCTGCTCCTTAAGGACGAGTTTGGAGATTTGACACAGCAGCACGAGTCTGAAATTCCTTTACAATTTCGCAGTGATGTCCCCATGCCATCACTGCATCACTGCTGGGGGCTCAGCTGGGTTCCTGTGGCTGTCTCCCTCCCCCAGGCACTTGGGACACGGCTCCTGGCACCTGCACCACTCCTCTCACTGGACCGGGCGAGCGGAAAGTTCTGGCTTGCGAGAGCCTTTTCATTTGAGCATGGGCAGCCGTAATCCTCACACAGAGTTAATTTGTTTATTGCATTTTGGTTTACCTATCAAGTGCTACAAAATGAATGTATAGCCTTGTTGCCATGCCACCACCCAGCCTAACTCGCAGGGCCAGCACATCTGTCCGACAGCAGGGCGGTATTATTCACGCAATTAGGGAAAGGAAGGCAGGTGAAGCTGCCAGAGCAGCTCCTGGCTGAAGGCAGCTTTCAGGGAAAATATCAGAAAAACACAGGACAAACACTGGCTCAACCTCATTGAGCTGCTGGAGGAACTGCTGTGCCCCCAAGCCCGGGTGACCGATCAGGGCAGGAGCTGCTGCCACCCAGCACAGCTTCGTGCCTGCCCCAAAACCTCATTGGTAGATCCAGCACTGAATTCTCTGGACAGTGATCACTGGCTTATCCTGTGGCCAAGACACAACTCTGAGCTCCCTGGTGAGGTACCTGTGGGTGGCACACAGGAGCACTGGCTGGTCCCCAAAGCCTGGCAGGGTGAGAGCCGGTGGCTCCAGAGGTGGTCACTGGTGCCAGCTCCTGACAGTGCAGCACACCCTTGGCAGCATCATGATGCCCTGAGTGAGACTTGCTGGATAAATAAATATTCCAGAGATGCTCCAGGTCATGTATTTTTCATGAGTTTGTTCTGCTATCGGGAGCCGCACCCTTTAAGAAGATTGGATGCGTCTGGAACAGAAGTCATTTTTATAGTGAATAATTTGCTTGAAAATCTGATTCTGAATATCTTGGTGCAGGAAACACAGCTTGGCTCCCTGGAATGATCCTGCAGGGATCAGGTGTGCCCCATGGCTCTGCCCAAGGGCGGCTGCTCTCCTGGCTGCGAACACCAGCAATTCCTGAAGGAAAGTCTCACTGAAGCAGAAGTTTCATGTACATTCCAGGAGTTTTTGGGGAAAGGCGTGGACCCTTCCCAGCCTGGGGGCTGGCTTGGGTGGCCCACTCAGTGCTGCTGGAGCTGGATCCATGTGGATTCACAGCGGGAACTTTGGGATCCTGGTGAAACAGCCAGCACAGTATTTATTATTGTGCTGGATTCCAACTATGGATTTAGATATTGATGGAGTCTGCGCCTCCAAGCAAAGAGCGCTAATTAGCACCCGCAACAGAGAGCCAGCTTTTAATTAAACACAGCTTAGCGAGGGGGACCTGGTAGAGACACGGTGCCGCGTGCGAGAGTGATGCATGCAGGAGGATTTTGGAGCAGTGCTGAGTCTGGCAGGGCACAAGGCACAGGGATGGGGGTCCCACAGTCGGACAGGGTACGGGGTGGGCAGCTGCACCGCCGGGGCCAAGCCGAGCCTCAGGGTTCCTGATGCCCACGCTGCCTCCTCCACCAAGAACCATCCCATTCCTGTCACTGCAAATAACCAAACAAGCTGCACAGAGAAGAGAATAATATTAATATTAAAAAGGCATTTATAGTTTTAATCAAGCTTTGGGGGGAAAAGACAGCTTAACACGGCACTTTACACAGTTGATAAAATGTTTGACATTTACTGGTGCCTGTAATGAATCTTGTCTCAATTTTCTCTTTTAAAATGCCACTCCAGATACTCTATCTATCTGTAGGGTTTAAAAAGCACTTATCCAACAAAGCGTTATCACGATGGAGAACACGAAAGGGCGCCTCGGCAGAGCAGCACCAGCTCTAGGGTTTGCTGGCACCCAAGCAGGCCCTGCGTGGGGTGGGCAGAGGAGGGACAATCAGTGTGACCCCATGGCCCTGCTATAGCCCAGCCCACCCAAACACCCCCATTTCCCCACTGGTCACAGCACAGAACGTGAGGCTCGGCTGTGGACCAGTGCTGAGTGCCTGGGATACAGCAAACCCGAACGCTTTGGAGGCAGAGGCAGCTGGAAGTTTGCTTTGTCCCAGAAGAACAGACCTTGGCTGCCAGTGCTGCCCATGGCAAGACAGTGCAGGGGCTCTGGATGTTATCAGGGAGCCGCAGTTGTCCTGTGCAAACAGAGCTGCTGCTCCACGGGCGCTGATCCGAGTGTTCCTGCTCCTCCTCTGGAAGGACACTGCGGAGGGAAGTATCAGCAGTGAACACAGGCAGCCGCTGGCCTGGACTTCCCTTTGAACTACCACTCCAATGTCCTTTACTTCTCCCTTTTTTCTTTGCTTTTTTTCAGGGGAAAGAAATGAATTATTCTGTGGAAGTTAGTGTCTGTCTCAGGAGCCTGGTATAGAAAATTAGGTTTTAATAGCTTTGAAATTGAAGCTCTTTGGGTCAATAGGACAAGATTCAGACAGTGAAATCACAGGCCCATAAAGGGAAAAAAAGCAAATATTTTGTTAGTCATCAGAGAGTCACAGTCCAAAGATAGCAGGCAAGAGCTTAAAATACTGCTGTGCTTGTCAGCTCCCAAAGTGTTTAGTCATAAGCTCCTTTTTTCTGTTGTTGTCTCTCTATATATTAGCTTTGGGAATGCAGAATTTGGCTTTCCATCCGTGGACATGCCTGGGAATTCCTCAAGTCACCACTGGAACTGGAAAGTTAAGTCTGAGCTAAAAGCGCTGTAAAGTCCGTAAGGTAATGCAAAGAGAGAAGCCACTAACTCAGGCAGCACTTCAGATCACACAGGATGGAGAACTTCCAGAGAAGTTCTGCCAACAGGCACTGGAATTATTTGACTCATTATTAAAGGGATGAATGGGTTATAATTATTCCTAATTTCCTATTCAGAGCTCATTACCACCCCTAAGAAGGCGAGGTGGGGAGCCCTTGAGATCCGGCAAGTTACTTTAAATATTCATACAGCTGAGAGAAATTTCTCATGGTTTGGAGCTGTGATGGGGAAATGGGTGAAATGGGCTGGGAAATGGGTGAAATGGGCCCCCCATGGTCACTGCTCCCCAAGGGAGCCCACACTGACAGCAGCACCAGCCCAGCATTCAGAGCTAAGACACTGTTAAGGGATCATCCACTGGCGAGCAGGAGATGGACACCTCAGTGTTTTATCCAGGTCACTCACTGCTTTGTGGCTATTCCAGGTTTTAGCTGCGGTGAGGCGAGGCAGTGGAAGGCCACGGGACTGGGACGTGGCTCCTGGAGAGCTGCTCTGCTCTGACCGCAGGTGACGGCACACGAGGCACCGGTGACGCGCACCCTGAATGTCGCCTACAGCCCCTAACACATGGAAATGTCATATTGCTTCAGGTATTGCACCCAACTTCTGTCCTCCAACCAGTGCCCAATTTCCTTCCAAGGATAAAGCCGTGCGTTATTTTTGGCTGACCACTCCAGCTCAGGGCACTCTCATTTTCCCCCGTGCACTCAGAGGACAGACGCTTCCCGTGACTGCCTCAGAGCAATGACAAAACAAGCACACTCCTAATGGCTGGCAGAGCGCGTACGAAATATATTGAATGTATTAACTTTGGCACTTGCTGGGTCTCGGGAGGAGCTCTTGGAGCTGCTCCTGTGCTTTGCCTCTGCTCCCCCGGCTCCTTTACGCTCTCCCCTTCTGCTCGGAAAATTCCCTGTCCCCAAACTGCGGCTGCCTGGAGGTCACCGACATTTGCCGGCAGCTCGTCTGTGCCCCACCGGGAGCGGCCCAGGCCCGCGAGGTGAGGCTGGCAGATGGCACTCAGCCATCCTGTGCCACTGAGCAGCTGAGCCGGGCCAGCAGTGCCTGGGCTGGGAGATGCTCATTGCTCCCAGAAGCTCGCACGACCCCGGAGCCAACTCACGAGCAGAGCAGGGAGCATGGGAATGTGTCCAGGACAACACGGCCAACTGCTCTGTTGGCTCAGGAACACCCGGACTCATAATGCCCTGATGCTTAAAGCCTGGCTGAGACTCACTGCGGGCCATGCTGCCGGGAGCAAAGCCCTGGGAGGAGCGAGGCTCTGGGAGGAGCGAGGTGAGGGACAAGGCAAGTGGGAAGTCGCCTTCTTGTCCTCACACTGGGATGAACCGCCCTGCTGCCCTGCGGGCCAGACCACCCCAGGATGCCCGGCGAGGAAATACGAGGGGGCTCCTGTGCTGTGCCGCCTGCCCAGGGTGGAATTGTGGCTAGCACTGGCCATGCGGCAGCCGCCCACGGCAAACCCAGCCAGCTCCATGTGGGAAGTGCTCCCCGGGCCTCACTCCCCGGCCACATGAAGCCTGGAATTTGATTATGTTTTCAATAAAAGAAGTGCTGGAAGATAAGCCCCCTGAGTGGCATCTGCCACGTGGGCTGCTGCCGCCAGGATGGGAAAATTGCCCTTTGTTCTTCACAAATAAATCTGAGGGAAAGCCCGTTCAGAGCAGGCAGCATTCTCTGGGGGCTGCTGAGGACTTTGCAGGCGTTGCCATGAATAACAGTTTATCTACAGAGTTTCGTTCAAAATGAAGCCTCAGACACAGCCTAAAATTATGGGGATGCTGTGAAAATGGCTTTATAAACTATTGCTTTTTCCTCTCTGAGCAGCAGCAAAGTACAGGCCAGACAAAAGCCAGCCGAGACTCTAACTGTCATAAATAAGTCAGCAGAGCTGATAAAAATAAAGGATGAAATATAATTCAGCCATTCAGTGACAGATCCCATCTTAGCTGTGATATAGAGTCTGTTGAGACTGTCATTGCTTCAGGAAATTAAAGAATGAGCCCATTAGTGAGGATATTTAAAGATGCTCATATTAAGATTATGACTTCCCAGACTGAGCCCGACCAGGGAACTCACTCGATTCCAAAGTAATTTTTCACAGTCCTTTTTCAGTGCTGCTCTGAAGGACCCAAAAGTGCCATGGGGGGGTCATGGCATGACGGGAAAGTGGGGGCTGTGGGTGACAGCACCCAGCTCAGCTTGTCTGTTACCATGGCAGTGGGAATACCTGTCCAGAGCTTCAAGAGGCAGCACACAGGGGACACCTGGTCCGGGGAGAGGGATGGTAACCATGTGCCATTCCTTGGCACTGCCACTCCTTGCACACACCTGTGGGCATCTCCACACTCCCTGGAGCTCCTCTTGGAGCCAGGAGTGATCGCTGCCGTTTGCTTCCTCTCCTGTCTGGCAAAGCAAACACGGATCCTGAGCAACAACGGAGCAAATCCCATCAGGAGAGTGGGTGCTCTGTGTGAAGGAGCCCCAGGGAAGAGGAAGAACAGGGAGCACCCATGGCCTGGGAGTGGACTCGTGGATGCCCATGCCTGAGGGAATGCTGGGTAAAAGAAAAAAGCAATGGCAAAAAAAAGGTGAAGGTTCCAGTCCTGGGATGTTGGAAAACTGATGGATAATTGTAATTAGCTTTCAGAATTTTTAATTATAGAAGGGGTATAAATAATCACAAAGCACAGCTTCACTAATGAGAGTCCTTGTGCTCAGGGATGCATTTGTTAGGGAGACTTTGAAAGCTCTGCTGTTAATTAGGTGTCTCACAGCCAGCAGGGTTTCAGGAGAAGGAGAAACATGTATACATTTAAATCAGGCTCATTGTGAGAGGTACCCAACATCAATTATGGGATAGCAGGGTGCTAAAATGAACGAGCTTTGTAATTAGAGACTGGATCTGAAAGGCAGAGAAGAGCCTTTGTTTCCCCTCAGGTGTCTGCCAAAGGTGTTTAACGTTGGTCAGGACACAGGCAGGAGGAGATGTGACCTGCCTTCCTCACACTGGGGATCATCCCATGGCAGTGACCTGGCTTCCATCTGCCCTGGAGGACATCCCACAGCGGTGACCTGCCTTCTTCATGCTGGAGAGCCTCCCACAGTGATAACCATGCACTGCAGAACATCCCAAAGCATCCTGTGGTGGGCTGGGATGGATCAGAGCTTCAACAGGACGTCACTGCTGGGGCTCGTACAGCCCCGTGCCACTGCTTTTATTGGAAGAGAAGCAGAAGGGGAGGGGGAAGGCTAGATTAGTTTAATTAAGCACGTGGGAACAGATTGCATTTCCCCACCCACAAAACCAAACGGGGCACCTCGGGAGCTGCTGGCCCTGCTCTGGCCTGTACCCAAGACTGGAGGGAGGTCCAGCCTTCCTGTGATCCCCCATGGGTGCACAAAGTAAAAGAGCATCCAAAGAGAGAAAGTGAGGATGTTTTCTTCTTCCACTTCATTTCTGGGGCCACCTGGTGTGTTTTCTCAGTGGCTATAAACAAGCAGAAAAGGAGATGACAAAGGCTGGGAGACGCTTTTTGAAGCTGTGTCTGTTTCTGGCTGCTCCGAGAGCAGCAGTGAGCTCAGACCCCGAGGCCAATCTCCACCGTTCTTCCTTACATTTTCTCTTTTGGCTACAAATTTCAAGCTCTGCCACAGGAGTTTATGTAAGTAATTATGTTTAGTTGGTATTTGGCTAAATCTAATGAAGCAATGATAAACAGCTCAGCGTTTTCTTCCTGATGGCTAATGAATATTAATTTCTCTGTCAAAAAGGAACCTCTGCTCACTGCAAAAGATTAGATTCTCATGCTAAAACCTGGGGAGGGGGTAGGAGTTCACCGGAAAGGATGGAGTTTTGGGAAAGCCTGCATCTGCTCCTGTATGAGAGCAGCAGGATGGGTTCAGGTACCTTCCCATGGAATGGCCATCAATCCCTGTCTGACCCATCAGTTTGTTTTGGCAGAAACCTGTCCAAGGTTGAGCTGTGAGGATGTGTCAGGCACCGAGTGTCCCATGGTGCAGGCAGCAGTGACCGCAGGAATCCTCCTGCAGCCAGGGAGAGCAGGAAAATGGCTCAAAAGTCTTCTACAGGTGATTTTCCTCACAGCGTGTGGCTCTCCCTGTCTGGAACTTGAAGGGTAGGTGTTAATCTGCCACTTGATGGTCATTTCTGGCAGTGTGGGAAATGTGGTGCTGCTGTCACCACGGGAAACCTGGTACTGGAGATGACTCTGCGCTCCGGCATCCTGTGGGATGTTCCTGCTGCTGGCCCCAAGCCAGCCTGGCAGTCCCAAGGGCTTGGGGTGCTCACCCCAGCTCCCTGTGCTGCTCCGTGCTGCTCGGAGCGACGACTCAGTGCCAGCATCGTGTTAAACTGTTCTAACTTTAATCAGCTCGTGGGCTGCAGTGAAACGCAGTTCACACATGATGTGAGGGGAGCCGTGTGGCTCCTCCCAGGGAGGGGGCAGCATGAAAATGAATCTGCCCAGGTGGATGAGGGGCAGCAAGACCCAGGTGGCCACTGCAGGCCCCCAGCAGGATCCCTGTGTGGTGATGTTTGCCAAGCCATCTCCTTCCAGCATGCTGCTGGCTGGCATCCCTCCTCCGAGGAGGGAATTGGATCGTCTTCTTCGCAGCAGCTGCTCTCAACAGCCCAGTAGGATGTGTTGAGTTTCTCGACATTGCTCTTGAGCATCAGCACCCTGTGCCTGAGGCGGTGCCAAGGACTGGGGAAGCATCCTGGGCGCAATGGGGTTCGGGTCTGTCTGTTTTGAGGGGCACAGAGAGACCAGGGCAGCTCCTCGGCACCTGCATCCTCCCTGTTGACATCTTGGCACGGTACCAGGAAGCTCTAGCAGGAGAACACCCAAGCCAAGGCACTGGAAGGGACTGGAGAGGCAGCGTCAGGGATTACAGCAAAAACAGATGCTAAACTTTGATTTTGGCAAAAGGAAGCAACTTCAGCATCTGCTCGAGGAGATGCCCAGGCTGGGGAATGTGGGAGCTCCCAGAGCCCAGCAGCTGCTTAATCAAGCTCATTTTTGCTGTTCATCCTTGTGCAGCTCAGAGACAACAGGAAAAGCACCGACGAGTGCACCCACCGACCGGTTTAAGGCACTTCAGCGTGCTGAACCGTTTGCCCACATTGTAGAACATTGTTCCCTGAGATCCAATTTCCCAGCGGTGCTGCCACCCACCGCGCTCTGCACTGCAAACCTGCTCATCTCTCCAGAGCCAGCCTGGGAAAGGGATGCGAGTGGCGGCTGCTCTGCCACTGATGGGTACAACTGAGTATTCCTCAGAACGAGGGGAAGAGGAAAGGGTGCCCTGTGCAAATACCATCTGCATTCAGATTCAAATAAAATTATAGCAAATCTGCAGCACTGGAGATAAAAATGGTAATGAGTTTTAATAGTTCCCTTTGATTTCTGCTATTGAAATCGACTCCGGGAGGCTGATATTGTATTGGGAGATGTTAGATCCCTGGCCACACATCAGGCAGCTGTACAGCTTCCAGGAGTGAGGGAGAGGGAATGCTGCTGTCACCACTCTGGAGCATCGTGGCCGTGGCAGGAGTGGAGACCTGCGAGAGGCAGCCATCAGAGCAGCCGTGCAATTAGTCCAGCTATCGATCGTTAATACACTTTTAATCAATAATCTGGGCAAAGCTGGGAGCTGGATTGATGTTTGCAGGGGTGTGCAGTATCCATAAAATTGTCATCTGAGCACCCAGGGAGGTGAGTTGCTTCACTGCTGATTAGCTGGACGGGGCTGTAATCGGCCAGGGAAAGGCAGGAGGTGATGCCAGATTATTCATTCCCGAGTGCACATCCCTGCCTGACACACACACTCCCACCAGCGCCAGCTCTGAGTCCCCTCCCCTCACCGTGGATCACCATTCCAGCTAATTGTGCGCGTTCATGCACACTCATCAACGTCGAAATCCAGGATTGGCACCCGTTCCCTGAGACTGAACTCATTACTGACGCTGCTGATCAATTAACGATCTCACTGTCCCTCATGTGAGCAGCCACAAGCCCAGATGGAATGACGGACATGGGACAGAAGTGCCTTAACCCCAATTTCACCACAGGAGCCATCACCTCACTCTGAAGTCAGATCACGTCACCGCCACGAGCCGTGGCTGTGCCGGCAAACTTCATTTCTGCCGAACACATTTCTCTCCTGCCGTGGGGCCGTGGCTGCCAGGAGCTCAAGACCAGTGCCCTGGGCTCCGGATGAGCCCTGTGTGCTTGCAAGGAGCCATCTGGGTCAAATAGCAGGGGGAAAGCTCAAAACCTCTTTTTTTTTTTTCCTCTCTGAGAGCTCAAGGGCAAAATTTGAACATCAGAGGCAGGGACAAGTCTTCCTGGGCTGATTTGTGAACATCTTGTTGAGACATTCAGGATCAGATCCGAGAATATTTTAGTGATGCAGAGAGTGATTCAGAGTCATCCGGGTTATCCCCCCTCGCTGAGGATGCAATTGAGATGTTTTGTGGCTGAATATCACCCGGGAAGAGCCGAGCAGTCACACTGGCACACAGACTGTCATGTTTATATCCCAGGATCTCCTCAGCCTCCCAGCAAGGTTGAGAGGAGCATTCATCATTTTCATACCCGGGCTCTGCTCTGTGGCACGGCTCCCTCACTCAGTGCCGCTCTTGGATCTGACCCAGCTGCTCTAGGAGGGTGGACCACAGCCCTTCCCCTGGCTTCTCATACAGCAGGTCCAGCCAGGACGGATGAGATCCTTGCGGGAAAGGCCAGGGATATGCCGTGGCTCAGGAAAAGCTGATCCCTACATTTTTTATACCAGAAGTTTTAAGTGCAGGAGGTTAACTTCTGGAGCCCGTGGATGCAGCTCAGCCGGGGGGCTGTGGCAGTGATCAGGGACCACGGGATGTTTAGGATGGCCAGGTCCCCCCAGCTCCCACCCCGGCATCCCTCTGCCACGGAGCGCTGGCTCCGAGCGGGAGCAGCCGTCCAAAGGAATCTCCAAGCACCTTTCCAGCGGGTGCCGTTCGCTTCCCGGCTGCCGGCGTGCGCGGATGAAACGTTGCCTTGTTCCTTCCCTCGGCGCTAGCCAGCTGCCCAAAGACAAACTGTCCTCCCTTGGGGGGTACATTAGAAATGCTTAAGCAAATTAGCCATAAATAGAAAATGTAACATATGGGGCTGTAGATAATGTTTCATTATAAATTATCATATTCTCCAGGGAGATACGCCTCTTCCCTTCACACCAAAGACTCTGGGTTTCTTCTTCTGTGCAGATTTTGAGTCTCTTCTTCTTCTTTCTTTTTTTTTTTTTTTTTTTTTTTTTTTTTTTTTTTTTTTTTTTTTTTTTTTTTTTTGTGGTAACTGTTTCTGACAACGATTGGACTCAGTAGTTGATTTCCTGGTTGTGGAAATTGGGATATGTAGCTCACTTCTGCTGCAAATCCTCTCGGATTTAAAATTCCCTCATTAAAAAAAGGAAAGAAGTGAATACAGTCCTGATGAAAGGTGCCTGAGTGAAGGCCCTGAAGATTAAATGAGGCTGTTTATCCACCACAGAGTTGCACCAAGGACAACAAGGCTGCTTCCCTGGCTCTGTCCCAGCACTGCTGGCGCTGTCAGACCACAGTCCCAGTTCTCAGCTGCGTGAAAATCAGGCACTTTCCAAAACAAGAACGCCCACGAATTATTCCCTTCTCCTGCTCGGGCTGAACAGCTCAAGAGGAATCAGCCCAGTGCAGAGGCATCTCCCTGGGAGCCCATCCATCATCCCAACACCATTCAGCTGTTGGGGATCCTGGTGGGCAGCACCAAGCTCCTCCCTCCTTGAGTAAATCTGGGAAAACTGGTACTATTCATCCGGCTATAGAGTCCTTGAGGGAACAGATTCCCCAGACAGCCCAAAATTCATCTTTCACATCTTGAAAATCGACTGGTTTGGTGTCTTTTTCTGTTTTACTTATAATCCCGTGGGTTTTTTCCCACAGTGATCCAGAAACAAGTTCCCAGTGGCCACAGAGAAGGTCCCATCTTGCTCTGTCTGGGTAGGCATTTTTCTTCTTGCTGAAACCTCCCTGAACTGACCTCCACTGGAGTCTCAATCCTCACACAGATGGCAGCGGAAAAGAGATTTTTTTTCCCCAAAATATTATTGTGTATGCAAACACAGACTGTGCAGGCAGAAGCCACAGCACAGGAAATAGTTTTCTGCTCCACAGCTATAGGTGCATATGGATGCTGGTCTCCAAAACCCAGAAACTGAACCCATTAGAAGCACTTCAAGTGAAATTATTGCAGACGCGGAGATTTACCTGCTGTAATTGCAGAAATCTTGGCGCTTGCATGCTGGAGCTAATGGATGTCATCAAAGCACTGAATGAGTCCTGATTTTGGTAGTTACAGTCCCACCTGGCACCTCCGCCTCTCCGTAATAACCACAAGCTTAAGGGAAAGGGAATGCAGAAAGGAACATCTGTTGCAATGCAAATATTTGGGAGGATGGTGGCAGCTCCTGGCAGAGATGTTTCCCTGCCTGGTTACACGTGCAACGTGTCCACTCCTGGTTTGTCAGCGTCCTCCTCGCCTGCTGGTGGGATGCAGAGCACTGGAGCTCATTGATGAGTAGGATGCGGACAGAGCAGCGGGCGTGTTGGTGGGATGTGGAGCTCCGAGGCATCTGTGCTGGTGCGATCCTGTCCTTCCCAGGACCAAACTGAAGCTGGCAGGGTGGGATGTGGCTGTGCAAACAGCTGGTGGGACGCTTTCCCCGTTGTCCCGTCCCTGGTATGCTGCCGCACTCTGTCAGAGAGGATTTGCAGCAGTTCCCAGTGGCACTGAGGGGTTTAACAGACATCCCGTTATGCTGGGGACAGGTGACTTAACTGGGTCAGCAGGCTTTGCTCTGCAAAGGCTTAAACCTCTCCATTAGCTGCCTCTGTGTGTCTCCTGCAAACTTCAAACCAGAAGGAACACTGCCTTCAAATTTATGTGGAATATCATTCTTGATGGAACCCGGTGGAGATGCGCCCTTGTCTTGGTATTGCCAAAATGAGATGGGTGCTGAGGGGGGTCCTACCTTGCTCCCCACAGGATGCTTGCATGGCATTGGGGCTGGAGGGGACCAGCAGTGCCCACCTCATCCCTCTGCCTCACCGTCATCGCTCCCAGCGGAAGATGGAGGTGCCGTCAGGAGACATGAACACAGGATTTTCTGTCTCTGGGATCACCCCTGTCCCTTGAGGCTTTCATGCTGTACGGACCCTCACAAGGACCTCGGAGTGCGGTGACAGTGGTGGGACCAGAGTCCCCGTTAAATTTCCTTTGAACATTCCAGCTGGGAGCAGTGGCTGCCATGGCTCACGAGGCTCGGAGAAACTTTCTGCCCAAGGAAATATTGACCTTTCCTGCAGAGCAGCAGAGCGCAAGGATGAACAGAGCTGCGCCTTCAGCACCCGGCTGAGAGCAGAGCATCCCACAGATCAGCCCCGTCAGTTAAAATAAACAACAACCCCAATGCATCCCTGCCAGGGCAGAGCTTCGGCTTATTGTTCCAGTCAAAATAGAATTATCGCCCTGAGGCCTTGGAGATCAAAAATGGGGGAAAAGAACAGCGAAGGCAGTGAGGGAATTGCTGGAGCAGTGATTCTCTCGCCAGTGCTGGGAGCTGACGCTGGATTCCTGTAGACACAGGGAACAATGCAGTGCTGAGGGCAGGAGTCGCAGCCTACTTGGGTGCTCGATCCCCTCTCTTGCTCCTTGCCAACCTCTGGCTTTCATAGCCTTCGACTTGGACTTTTTTTTTTAAAAACACAAACCCATCTCTCACTTTCTCGCTGCGGCATGACGCACTCCATGCAACAGGATGGACAAAGGCTAGGGGGATCTTGAGTGTGGGGCAGCATGAGCCCTTGCCAGCAAACCCTCCACAGCCAAAAATGTTGGAATCCTAATCCTAGTTGGAACAGGAGAGGGAGGCAATGCTCTCTGGACATCTTGGTCTCCTCTGGAGGCTGTGACAGGCTCTGGGGCAGGCAGTGATGCCCTGGGCACATAGAATTCCAACCAGGAGGGAAATTGAGGCAAAATCTCTCTGGTGTGCTCCACGTGCTGGTGATGAATTATTCATCTCCTCCCAGCCAGCATTTCCATGAAAAAGGGCCACCTTAATACTAGGGCCACAGGAGGAAGGTGGCAGGGCCGTGGGTCCTGCAGGAACACCGCGCACTTCCAGGAGCGGAGCGGGCGCGTCTCCGCACGTCTGCGCAAAGCAAACACAGATTATGCCGTTTCTTCAGGCCTTTCATTTCACACGTCATTTTTTCTATCTAAGTATAGGTTTACACGAGAGGTAATTACCATCCTTTCACAGCTCTTAGTGCAGAGCAAAATGAGACGGAGTATTACATTCGTAATCTAATCGTAAATAAAAAGGGCCGTAATAACCCCCAATTAGCACATTAAAGTGTGTCGAGGACTTGTTTTACCACTCCGGTGTAAACAAGACCCCTGGGAACACCTCACATTGCTGAGGCAGAACTGGTGGGTCCCTCTTCTCCCTCACAGAGCCAAGTTATGCAACACCCTGAGCACCAGCTCTTAGTTGGAGTCAGACATGGATTTTTCATGAGGATAAATTAATTATGGGCAATTCTGTTCCCTCTGCTGACACATCTGGTGCCAGGCAGGGAGGAGAAGGCTGGAGTCTCCTCTTCCAAGCTGCTGGGACAGCATTGCTGGCTCGCGTCGGCAGGTTGTGGGGAAGGAAATGGAGATAAAACAAAGGGGTGGTGTGAACATGAAGGTCAAAAATAACCAGGAGCTGCTCTCAGAGTTAGGCACTGAACACAGCATTGGATGAAAAACATCTTCTCCCAACACTCCAGGGTGGGCAACAGCTGAGGTGGGGGCTGGTGGGGTCACTCCCACACCTGGGTCGAACCTGGGGGATGTGCATCAGCCATCCAACAGGAGATAGTATTTTTTTGTCGCCTTCTGTAAATACATGGAAGGCAAACGGGCTCAGGCCTTTCCCAAAGCCGTGATTGCAATCCCCCGGGGAGACTAATTTTCAAATGATCTTGTTAGACATTGTTAGGAATTGATATATTTGCATAGCATGAATGTTAAAACTCAGAAAGAACTCAAATGCCAATTAGAACCACGGCGGTTTTTTTTCCCCCCTCATTAATCAGTCATAAAAGAGCAGCTCCAGGTGTTTTTCCCTGACTAAACGCCGGCAGAACTCTAGGGTTATTAATCTTGATGACCCAAGTGCCATCACCATACGCAGATTTCAGCAAAGTGATGGAAGACTGGAAGCGACGCAAGACGCGAGGCGTAAGCGCAGCCATGGATCACTCCCAGGGCCTGGGGACCACCGCTGGGATAACCCCGCTGGGATAACCTCGCTGGGATAACCCCGCTGGGATAACACAGGCTTGGAACGTGGCAGCCAGGGATGCTGCTGGGATAGCGGCGCTGGGATAACCTTACGCTCTGCATAAAATCAGCAACAAAACCTGGAATTTTGTTTCAGGAAACAGCGAGGAAGTGACGAGTCAAGAAGACTGGGCTGAGAAATGCTTGTGCCAATGTTCCAAGGCAAGGAATGCTGCACTCGGGTGAGGGAAATGCCACCGGGAAATCACAAATCAAGCGAACACGCAGATGGGTTGGGTTATGGCACCTGGCACAGTGAGGAGGATCTGTGCTGAGTCACCCACTTGGCATCCGGGCACCCAGAGTTTGCTTGCTGGGGCCGAGTTGCCTCTTTTGACATCACTTGTTTCCCATGCTGGGCTTCAAATGGCACAGCCCACCACGGAGTCGCTGGGGTTCCACGGCGGCTCAGCCTTGGTGGGCACTGGTTATGGAGAGAAGGACCTTGGAAATGAGCGGGGCATGAGGGCGGCCCCTGTGCCAGCAGGGACCGAGGCACATCCCAGCCTACAGGCAGTCAGAAGGACATCGCCAGGCTGTTCTGAGCCCTCGCAGGAGGAATTCAATCAGCTTCACAGTGATTAATTACCCAGCCATAGCCTCAGGTGCAGCACTCCCCTGGGACAGGACGGGGCAGAGGCGCAGCCCTCGCCTGGCCTCCCACCCGGGAATAAAACTTGCATGGGATCAGCTGTAATTAGCAGCACCCAATTATATATCCCGCTACAAATGATGATGAAAAAGCAAAAACCCCGAACTAAAAATATCTCCCCTGGGAGAAGTGTGGCCAGTGTTTAAGCTGATAAGACAGAGAGCGAGGAAGAAGATGAAGCAGCAAACTGTCCTTCCGCTTAAAAGGTAGGGCTTCAGATATGCAGATTTTCAATAAGCTTTTGAAATTCCCTAATAAAAATACTGTTAAATATTAATTATATTGCTATTTATAAATCTATACATAATTAATAGGAAAAATTAATGGAGCGAGGATCGGTTAAAAACTGTCTTCTAAATATTTGAATAGTGAAACATAATTACGTTTTGATGTGAAAATGTCAGGAATACGCTGAAGTGTTTTTCTATTATTGAAATGAGTGAAACGCTGGGAACTGCAGCCCTGGGAAGAGGCTGTTTCACCTTGTTCCACTCCAACCGCAGAGCTTTTGTGCGCTTTGCTGCCTCGGGACGGTGAATGCCACTGAAAGTAAGAAGTGTTGACACAACAAATCGTGATTCTCCCTGTTTCAGGCTACAAACACCATCATGACCCAGCTGGAGACCCCCTGGGTGCTGGTGGGGAGCAGCACCCTCCTGACAGAGTGAGGACAAAGGCACAGCAGTGGCCAAGGACAGACCGCACGCGTTGTGGGAACCTCGCGGAGATATCCGAAATACTTGGCTGCTTTGCCTCCTTTTGGGGAGATTTCATGGGAAAGAGATGCCAGGCTTCTTGCTCTGGAATTTGTGACCTCTGCTGCATTTGAAGAGAAAATGGGGTGGAACGACCAAGGAGGGGCAGGAGAGATGGAGGGAAGTGCTCAATGTGATTCCAGTTTTGGGCAGCTGCTGAGGTTTGGAGCAGGGTTTCCTGGGCTCCCCGGAAGCATTTATGGGACTTTTTGGGCAGATGCTGCACTCACCACCCTGTGCCACATCCCTGGGCAGGGTGTGGGTGCAGACACCCGTGGCATCTCCAGAGTCCACCCACAGTCCTGCTCCGTAGGTTTGGGAGGGCTCTGCACTAAAAGCAACGATAATCACACATTTTTCTTTACAGGAGAACACAGTACAAGCTTTTGCACTTAGTCAAAAGGCTTTTTTGCCTTAAAAGTGTGATTTGCTGCAAGGGAACAATGAATTCCAAATAAGTTTTATTTCCAAACAGTCTTACGTGCTGTCTTGCTTTGTCCTGAAAAACTCCTGCTTGGTTCTGTTCCCTGCTTTTGTGTTTGCTGATGAGCAGGGTCATTGAGAGATGGCTGTGATGGAGGGCAAGCCCTTAGCCAGGCTCTCTGGCCCGGCCCTGGCTTGCAGCAGGGGAACCCTGGCCAAGGAAATGGATGCTTGGGAACTCCTGCTAAGGAAATGGCATCCATGAAAATCGGATCCAGCTGAAGTGGGAGCGTTCAGAACAAGTAACTCTGCCTCCATCCCGACATTGGTTCTGTCGTGGTGCTGGAGTCTTCACCCTGTGCCTGCTCCCAGCCCCTGCCCCTCTGGCTGCTGATTTGGCTCCTTGGGGACTCCCACACCAGCGCAGCAGCCGGAGCTTCCCTTGCCATGGCATGAGGGCAGAGCCACTCCCGTGGCACCAGGAGCTCATCCATCAATGTTCCAGAGGTGTTACACAACCCGACACACTCGGCGCTGTGAAGAACGTGGCATACAACACAAGGAATTTAGTAGAGCATGTGAAAGATGCTACAAAGCCATAAATTTTCCCCTAATGCAATCCTTATGCAGATCTGGGCACAGGGCTGGGCCCTCTCTGCCATCACTCACCCTGACAAATGAAACTTTCCCAAAGTTTTGCACATGAAGGAAAGGTTTGCAGTTTGGTTTCTCGGTTTGCTTGTTTGCTTCTTTTTAAATGCGTAACATGAGCGATTATGTCTCAAACCAAATGCTTCAAAGGCCTTCTAACTTTCTGGAAGATTCATGGCACAGCTTCCCCGTGTTTTTTGAAGAGAAAAGTACATTTATTTATTGCACTTTAAGGGAGAGATAGTATCTCTCAGCCAATTCCCTAAAACAGCTCTGCTGTCCTAAGGCACTCACCGAGTATTGCTCTGCTCAGCTAATATATTACTATATAAAAAGGGAACAAATGACCTTAAAATTCGGACATCTGTCTCTGATGGGTTTCTCTGTGGTTCTCAGAAAGAAGTAACAGAGACAGGCCTCCCTCAGGCCCCTGCAGAAAGCAGGAGCTATTCTGGCTGTCCTGCTTCTCCTGCCAAAAGTCTTTGGCTGGAGCAGTGCCTGAGCATCTCTGTGTCAGCACAGGGAGAGAAGCCCTCTGCGAGGACCTGGCCCAAAGGCAGGTTTTTCTTCATGACTTTGTCGACTGAGGACTTGCCCCACCCCTGAGCCCTGCCCCACATGAGGCTTTGGGACACGGTCACAGCACCTGCTGGGAGGTGAGCGATGGCTCCAAGGTACCCCTGGGTTTGAACACGGTGAGCATCCCCAGGTCCCTGCAGGCACTTCCCTTTGCTGGGGGATGCTGAGGGCGCTGAGCCCGAGCGATGCACCAAGTTCCTGGCGCTTGAAGGTGGAGGAGATGAATCCCGAGGCAGCACACGGGCTGTGTGGTGGCTGTGCCCGGCCACCACGCTGTGTCACAGCTGGTCCTTCCAGTCACAGGCTGAGCATCTGCCCAGTGCCATCCCCGTGGCAGGGCTCTAGGTGAGTGGGCACACGCTGTGCTGCAGCCTGCGGCCCGAGCTGCTGGAGGCAGCAATAACCCCTCTGTCCTTCTGATCTCCCGCCACTCTCCCTCCCAATGTTGCAGGTGATCAAAAATGGGCAACAAACGAGCAGTCAGCATTTGTGCTTGAGATGTATTTAAAAAGGTTAAAGCAAAACAGATCAAAACATCCTTTATTCTACAGCCTTTTCCCCAAAGTTACACGTAAGCCCTAAGGTAAAAATCAATGTTCAAAGCCTGTACCAATTTTCAGAGAGACAAATGCTGTGTTTAACACTTTGCGCCCTCGGTGTGCGTGAGGCGGTGCCAGTGGTTCCCAGTTAATGTCTCTGTACTGGTGAGGTGGTGCTGCAGATTGAGGAGAGAAAGAGCTAAACCAGGCACTTGTGAGAACTTCTTTCACAGCATTTCACACTGATGGCTTTAGAGGATGCCGACACTCTGGGTTTGTCAGCCACATCCCCCCCAGGACAAATGCAGGAATTGGCCTTTCGTGCCAAATCAAGGCAGCACATCCCTGAGGCTGTGCCAAGCACGCACTGCCCAGCCCCCATGTCCCATTGCAGGAGCCACACTGGGACCAGCACGGTGCTGGGGCATCGCTGAAACCGAGCACGTACCGGTTTTGATGACCTTCTCAAGTCTTTAAACTCAGCAAAACAGGCAGCACCTCACTCAGACTTGTAAGGAAAAGATTGGGTTTGTCCACAGGAGCCGTTCTGTGTTTGTGAAAGGTCAGTGGGGGATATGAAACTCGCCATGGAACCACGGTGGTTTGTTCAATTTACCAGCATCATTCGTTTCAGTGCAAACAGAAACTTATTCAGGTCCCTGCCTGCAGCCCTGCCCGCTCTCACCAGAGGCCGGGGCTGGATCAGAGCATCAATGTCAGCCCTGAGCCGGTGGGCTGCGGTGCCCCGGCTGAAGATGAGAGATGCCAACAAGGCTTCTCATTAGCCCACAGCAGTTTAATTACTCATTGCATGGATGTCTCCTCAGAGAGAGGACAAGGGGCATGGATTCTTGCTGCTTCTTTCTAAGCAAATGCCAGGGGTCTAATTCCTAAATTTTCAGACATTTTCCTGATTAGAGGCTGCCTCAAGTGCCAGGGAAAAGCCAGCAACGGAGCAGAGGTTCAGGTGCCTCGTTGACCCTCGCTCTCCACAGCGATCCTGGCAGTCATCCCTGCTTCCCATACCCGCAGAGCTGCTGCTGCTCCGGCAGGCACCGGCTCCTTCCACACAGAAACGTGTGGCCGATCAAACATGAAGCAATAAAAAAATTCCCTCAGCCCACAAACACCTTCCCCAGTCAGCTGGGCATTTTCTGAGCTAAAAGGGCTTTTTTCTCCCTTGATGGATCCCTAGAACGATAATTGAACGATTTGCTGTAATAAAAAGTTAAATTGCATAAAATTAATATTGATCCAAATTAAACCATTTGTCTCCCTTCCCTTTGCAGCTCCACAAACACGATTATTGCTTTGGCTGTTACAAACCAAATACAATCACAAGTTGCAATCACAGCTTGTTTTCTGCCCTTTGCTCTCCCTCCCCAGCTCCCTTCTCTTGCAGGGGAGAAGGCAGCACCCGGGCCAGCACCTTTTGGATCTTCCCAAGCACCAGGATGCCTCTCTGGCCCTGGCCAGGCTGTGGCACATGCTCCAGCCTGGAATGTTTGCAGGAGGCACCACAGTGGACAAGGAAAGGAGGAAATATCCCAATGAAAGAGTTCAGAGCCAGTGCCCTCCTGCTTTCTCTTCCCCTGCACCATTTTCTCATGGTGATAATTGGAAAGGCAGGAAGGAGCTATAAATACCTCTGGAAATTAAAAGGAGCATGTATAGTCTTGGCAGAGAGGGAGAATATCTGGAGGGTCTCGGCTCCTCTCCCCTACACCTACTGGCAAGTGTTTACTTTGAAATTTTTCATTTGTCTCCTCTGGGAGGACAGGCAAAACGATATTTGACAGCCCAGGAAAACTGCGGTTTCTATGGAGCCAGGGATGAAAATCTGGCTCGGAGGAAAGCAGGGTCTTAAACACGAGCGAGCCTCTGCAGTGGAAGTGGGAAAAGATGCCCCCACTGCCTGCAGTGAGCCTCAGAGCAGGGATGTCTTCCTGGAGCTGGGGAATGGAGCCAGATTCCCAATGTCCACCTGCAGGTGGACACAGCACCGGAATTCCCAGCACCCATAGTGCCACACAGAATCCCCATGGCATTGCCCAGACAAACCCCGGGTTCCCTGGAAACCCTCCTGGCTGCCATCCCCATCCCCAGGACCAGCTCCAGGCAGCAGCATCCCCACCAAAACCTGCTCTCCACAGGCCAAGGAGCTGCTGCTCAGTGGCTCTGGGACATCGCTGCTGGAACCAGAACTTGCTGGGGCAGAGTAAAGCAGAGGGAAATCCAGGCTTGCCTGTGTAGGAAACACATTTTCCCTGCATCTGGGCTTGTTCCAGAGCAAGTCCTTGAGTGCAGGGCTGCTTGCCAGGCCCAGACCCCAGCCTGGGAGGCAGAGAAAGTTCATGGGACTAGAGAGGTTTCAAACCAAGCATTCTTGGCTCAGGGAAGCAGGGCTGTTCCCACAGAGCCATTCCAAACCAGCTCCAGTGCCAGACAGGTTTATTCTGTAAACTTTGCAGATGCGGAGGCAGGGCAGAGTTACTGAAATAGCTCTCACTGGGCAGTTTGGGGCTAAGCTGCCGTGTAAAACTCCAAGGAAATATTCGAGGTGAGCAGCTGGGGCCAAACCCTGCCAGAACTCAGCCCAGAGCATCGCACGGGACCAGGGACAGCTCCCGACTGTGGTTTCTGGTGTGCTGGATTTACCAGGGCCAGAGAGGAAGAAAAGGAAAGGGAAAGGCAATTGTACATTCAGCTCAGCCCTGGACTGTTCTTTCACCACGTTCAGCTGAGCTTTACGGTGCTTAATTTAAAGTGCTGTTCCGTGTGGGAAACTCGTAAAACAACACGATCCATATTTATTATCTCTTGATGATTCCGACTGAAATCTTCCCATTTGGTGAGATCAAGGGGAGGGAGAAAAGGCTCGTGCTGCTGTGCCAGCCCTGCCAGAGGGTCGCACATGGGTCTGCAGATAGCCCGTGCTCACTGCTCTGCTCAGCCACCTGCACAAGGGAGAGGCTGCAGAAGACACCGCCCTTGCCAACATCTGCCTCGTGCTCCTTATCTCCCACTCCTTCCCCTCCAGGAAAACATAAACCAGCACCTCACAAAGCCTTGGAGAAAAGCTTTTGAGCTGCTAGGTAGAGCCCAGCAGCTAATCTGTCCTTCTCCCTGGGAATCCACCGTGAGCAGCTCCCCCAGTCCTCCCCGCGCCTCGCAGCCGCTCTCCAGCCGAGCTCTGCTCCTGCCTATTCTCCGATGCCTTGTTGTCCTCCAAAGTGAACATGAGTTGCTGCCAGCTCAAATTAGTGTCTTCTCACACTCGGCCAACTGAGCTGCTGAAGGAGGAGAAGGAGTCGGGATCTTCCAGCCTTTAGAGTCTGTTCAACTCCTGTTACACACAGCCCGACTGCCGAGCGGGTGAGAGAGCCTTTGGAACCGGGGTCTTTCCATCTCTTCTCCGATGGGAACCCGGCTCTTCCCAGAGAAGCCATGGAGAAAACCTCTTTCATGGGAACCTCAGGCAAGGCTCTGAGGAGGTTAAACTTTGCACACAAGACAGAGAAGCAGCAGCAGTTGAACCAAAGGTACCGAGGGCAGGGTTTCAGCAGGAGATGCCAAGGATGGTTATAAAACTGCGAACCAACCAACCAAGCCAACCTACAACAGCAAACTGGCCCCAGAAACAGCTCAGTGATCAGTAACTGGCCACGGCAGCAGTTCCTCTAGAACATCCTGGAAATGCTGAAGTTGGGGAAGAGAGGAATCCCTATTGCATTTCTTTGGAAACACAAATAACTCCAGCAACTGAGCTGGATGAGGAAAACCTTTCACAGGGGCCACTGGTTATTTGATTGCACAGCTTTGGTGTCTAACTGCCATACATGACATCCCTCTGGAATGGCACCTGGCTGCCAAAAAAAATAACACGAGCCAGAAAAAAATCCCAGCTCAATCCAGATATTTTTGCCTGGTTGTTTTTGATTGTCCTCCTGGTCTGCTTGCAGACCCTGTGGAGGAGGATAGGCTTTTTATTGACCAGATAGCTGTGGCTGTAATCTCTCTGAAAATGCACATTAAAGGAATTTTAAAATCGAGATTATCTCCGTGAGTAGTCCTTAATGACTCCTCTGCAGCTGTTACAATGCTTATGTAAATATTGCCAGTGAATATTTAAGGCTCTATTAAAGAGAAATTTACTGTGCTGTCCATAATTGAATCTCTCCATAAATCCCACTGCACAGGTTGGCTGTCTGGAACACAACCACTGCCTCCCTGTTCAGCTCAACATTGGGATCCTCCCCTCCACAATCCTTATGTGGTTGTGGATATGATGCTGGCAGCATCCTTGGAGAGACACAAACCTCTGGAGGGGACCTGCACCCCAACTCCGGCAACTTTAAAATCAAAATGTAGGAATAACGTTCAAGTAAGGGGAAAAAAATTAAACTAGGAAGATGTAACAAAATGTGATTGAATTCAGTATAAATTAATATTCCAGGTGGGAGCAATACACGTGTATGTATGCACAACTGCCATCAGCTCTTTTGTTCTGAAGCTGGAGGAACATGAAAACCAAAACCCATCTCCTGTCCAAGCTCAAATCTGCCAGAAGTAGCTGAGACATGAGAAGAGGCTTTAGCATTTCTCTGGGCTCACGAAGAGAAAGCCAAATGAATTCAGATTCATCTGCACTTGAAAAGCCACTTCTCTGCAGGATTGGAGCAGCAGATGGATGGAGAACAGGAGCACCACAATCTTCCAGAGCATCTCCCACCACCCAGCATCGCAGTGCCCAGGGCTTGAGCTGAACCAAGAGCCGAGCCACGGGAATTCCAACATTTCCCAGAAGGCTCTGGAAGATCATTACAACAAACTGAACAAGAAGCAGCACCTGACGAAGTTCTCTGAAGCAGACGGGCCTTTTCTTCCCCCTCTCCATTACCAGGTCTCAGTCTGCCCTCACAAACCTACCCCGCTGGCAGTGGCATCCCCTGGTCTCAACCCACAGCCACACACCCCCAGGAGCCTAAAGAGAGGAGGAAACCAAAGATCACAACTAGCTGAACCTTGGTTTTTTTAATAATTATTATTATTGAACATTTACAAGAAAATATAGCATCAGGATCTTCGGAAGATTTAATGGGAAAAATTAATTTTCCTAATTCATTTTCCTAATGAAGTACTTGAGCTCCAGGGCAACAACTGCTAATGGTGCTTCTATCTCAGCTGAAGAGGCAAAAAAGTTGTGTTTAATAGTAATTTTAAATATAGATTTGAGGTTCTTTCCCATAAATCATGAAGTCAGATAAGGACTGCACATAATAACTTGTCAGATTACATAAACAAAACTGATTTAAAATACTTTAAAAAGCACTTTTATTCCATTTGCAAGGCTGCACGCTTGCGAGGAGACTTCACATCTGCGTGAGCCACCACGCACTTAACCCTTCACCCGCGGTAACTCTTCCTATTTAACAGCACCAAACCGGGTCATCACACGGGCTTCAAAAAAGAATTTTAATTGTATGGACATGAATTTGTCCCGGGAGGGATCCTGGCAGGTTTGCTCAAGGAGAAGAGCTGCTTTCCATGCAGGGGTGATGGACACCTGCGAGGAGCCAGAGGGGACCTGCAGCGACAGCAGCCCAGCCAGGCACCACGAGATGCCCCAGGAGATCCTGGGGTTAAAAGCAGCCAAAACCTCTGCTGGTAGCTCAGGGCTGCTTCCCCCCAGGTTTCCAGCCCCAGCAGCCTCCCAGTGCCTGCTCACAGGAGCATTGTCCCTCCGCCACGAGCCCTGCGTGCCAGGGAAACGCGGCATCCATCAGTTTTATTCCCCGCATGCCGCCCTGAGACACCTCTCAGCTGCTGCCGTGCTGAGCTATTACTCTGAATGTAAATAATGGCCCACGCTGCTCCCCTCCTTTACAACAGGTGCTTTTTTAATGCTTCCCTCCTTGAATTCCTCTTCCCCCGAGGACCAGAATGCTGCAGGCTGCTGCGTTACTGCAGAGCAACACCCGCTGGCTCAGCATCTCCAGGGCTTTCACTGGGGGAACAAACACCCCTCTCTGATACACCGAAAACATCAAGATGATCATTAACATCCTCTCTGAACCTCTGCTCCCTTCAATAAAGGGATGCCAGGGGGAAAAAAACCTCACTGACAAAACCTGAATTAGCACTTTAGCGTGTGTTGACAGACAGGGGGGGATTGGTACCACGAACCCTCCAAACTGACCATCTTCTGGCCTTGGACCATCCCTAAATCCCCACTGCCAGGACAACCACCCATCCCCAGCTTGAGGGCCTATTGATTACCATTAATTACCACCAGTTTGTGTTGAAATGAACATTCCCATGAAGGAATGCCTGGGTTGAACCAGTGGCTCACACCGAACCCTCTGTCCCTGGCCGAGGAGCCCATGCATGGAGGGAGCGGGGCCATAGCTGCCAGCAGAACCACCTTCAGGGGCCGGTGGGAACTGGGACTCCTCGGAAAGCCCAAAACTCTCCCCTTCTCCAGAACAAGCAGAGGGACCAAATATCTCCATCCCAAGTGCCCTACCCTTTTCAGTGCTTTATAAACTTTTTATCCAGCTGTAAAATTTCTAATCATCTGAGGTAACTAACCAACGTTGCATGAACTCAAACCGAGACTATTCCAGTCAAATACATAATTAAAAATTTCTGCTGTGCTGGTTCCTTCCCCCGGTTACATAAATTACTGTGCAGGGTGCAGCACCATGGCTGGGACCCCAGCTTGGTGATCCTGATTGTGGTAAATGCCAGGACCAGGAGGAATGAGCTGCACCCTGCCCTTGCCCCCACTGCAGCAGCACCAGCCCTCCTGGCCAGCATTCCCAACTCTCCCAGCCATCATTCCCTGCTCTCTCCATTTGCACTTGCTTTGGAGAGCCCCAGGCTGCACCCAGGAGCAGGCTCAGCTGGCAGAGATGGCGCCGGAATTAGAGCGAAGCACATCCTCAGCTCGCCCCTCCTCAGAATCCACTCAGGGAAACATTTCTTCTGTAAGGAGCCAGCAGCAGCTGGAGACTGACAGCTTGGAAAGCCACGAAGAGGAGAGACCGTGGCAAGGAGAAGCCGAAGCTCCCAGCTTCTCTGGGGTATGCATGTCCCAGCTGCTGGGACCTCAGTGTTTGCATCTTACCCACCACGGGGAAACTTCAGCGTCTCCTCAAGCTGTGCCAGAAAACCTGACATTCCTCCTAATGATTCACCTGCCTCCACACTGCATCTAAGACATCAAGCGGGTCTCATAGCAACTGCCAGATTAGCACATCTCCCTAAGCCAGGCTTATCACTGCGAGCGGGAGGGCTGGAAGGGAATGTGTGTGATGCCAGCTGGGAAACAGGAGCAATTCCCCCCAGCTGCCACATACCTGCCAGGGATGAGCTGCCACTGGGCCCCTAGAAGGGACAAGCACGAGCTGAGCCCCAGACAGCACTGGCTCCTTGCCTGGCTCTTAAATAACGTTTCCCCCAGCCCAATCAAGCCTGGGAGGCTCCTACCCCACAGGCAGTTGCTTTGCTGCACACCTGCCTGTGAGAGGAGCTGACTTTCAGAGCTCTGCTTTGGCTCAGCTGTGTCCAGCTGTAGCCTCTGGCACATCCGTGTGTGCCATGTTCATGATTCCCTCAGCTTCCCACAGTCCATGTGAGCAGGGAGAGGGTCTGCAGCAGCTTGCTGTGCTTGTGTCCATGTTCCATGTGCACTTGTGCTTGATGTGGGAGTGCTGACAGCGGATGTCAGCACCTTTAAGCTGCAGGAGGGATTTACAATCACAGAATCACAGACTGGTTTGGGTTGGGAGGGACCTTGAAGTTCATCTTGTTCCAACCCCCTGCCATGGGCAGGGACACCTTCCACAAACCCAGGTTGTTCCATGGCTCCTTTTACTCCGAGGGTCCTACTGGAACAGCCCCAGCCTGTTGGAAAGCCTGGCTGGAAGTGCTGGTGGGAGGAGAGGGAGGCCAGCCACGCTCAGCGCTCCTGGCAGCGAACACGCGGGTGGACAAGCGCATCCAACTCCACTCCAAATCCATTTTAGATCAAAGGCATTTGACTCTGCCTAATTCCAAAGAGTCCTCCTGCCTTCCCGGTCCAGCTGTAGGACTTCCCAGGCACTGCCCTAGTCCTGCTGCTGCCCCAGCACTCAGTGTGGGGCCTGCCTGTAGGTGTCACGAGTCCCACCTCCTTGGCAGTACCGTGGCAAGAGGGGACAAGTCCAGAGCAGTCCAGACAGTTTCTGTGGCATTCTTGGAAAGGGCTGTGGAAATCCTGTCCTTTGGGTCTCACTGCTTTGCCCAAGCATTTCCAGCCTCTCCTTCATCTCTGGATTTACCCTGCTATCCATAGCACTGATCAGCCATGCCAGGGAGCGTGGCAGGATCTTGTGACCCCATGCCTGTCGTGCCACAGCTCTGGGGATTTTGCTTGCCAGGGCAGCTGGATACAGAGACATCTCCAATGGGAGTGTTTAACAGCTCCTCACAACAGATTATTGGAGGGTGCTTTAAACCCCAGGGCCATTATCTGAGCCTAATTTTCCGTTCCAGCCCCTAACATTTCAATTTCCCCCTTCATTGATCTCTGACTTTAATGGCTCTCCCAAACTTTCCTCAAGTTGAGATGTGCCCATTTGGCGTTCCTGCTGCATCCTACCGATGCCTCATCTCCTTTCTTTCTCCTACCCCTTTCCCTTTTCTCATCCTTTTCACCTTGAAAACACAGCCTCAATGTCCTCACTTCCCTGGGAACTGCGGCACTGGTCCTGCCCCTGGCAGGAATGCTGCATTTCCCCTCTTGGCTCCCTCACATGGGGCTGCAGCTGGACCCTGGGAAGGAATTTCATGGAGCTTGGGAACCTTCACTTCCCCTTTTCTTTCCTCTCTTTGCAAGCCAGGCTGGAGCTGACACTCCACGTCGCTCCGGCGGGACCGAGGGTGGTGCTTGGCTGCCAAACAGCTCCAAATCCTTTCAGTGGGGCCCAGCAACACTCGGTGGTCTCCAGTGGCTCCGGGGGTTCTTGTCCCCCTGCTTTGTCTGCTCACTCCGTGTGCCCAGCCCTTCTGGCCGGATGCCACCAGCGAGGCTGCACTGTCCGGTCTCTTCCCAGCCCCCTGGGGTTAGGATGCTGCCGGGCTTTGGCAGCTGCTGCTCGGTGTCACTCAGCTGTCCCTGCCTTTGTCCCTGCCAGCAGGCTGCCTCCCCGGAGAGGGGCTTGCTCACCCACTCCCAGTCTCCCTGGCACCAAGCGGTGCTGTGGGCTCAGGAGAGGGTTTTGTTGGGCTCTTGGCTGCTTCTTCTCCCATCCTGCAGAGTGGTTCCTCAGGCAGAGCCGGCTCTGGGATGTGTGCACAGCCCAGCACTGCTCTGCTCTCCCCTCTGCCCAAGGAGAGGTGACCTCAGTGCCTTTGGGAGTCAATTATTTGAAGCCAGACAGTTCTAAGACCTGCCAACACTCAGGGAAAAGGTTTTAGTGGCATTTAAACTATTAGTCCTAGCACCCGGTTTTCAGCCACGCTCTCTGCTGGACTTGGGAAACTCCTGGTGGGACAAGAGACACTGAGCCAGATTCTTCCCAGGCAATGTGGGACACGCAGCCACAGCAAAGCTCCAGCATGCCAGTGTCTGCCCAGGACGGCCAGGTTTTGAGGGTTCCTGTCTCCTAAGCCCTTGGGAGAATGCCAGGGCAAATACACCAGCCCGAGCATTAACAGCATCCATGGATGCGGAATGCTTTCAGCCAAGAGGCTCTTGGGGCTGATTGAAAGCAAATTGGTGAATGTGGGGCTTTCTCTCTCCCAGGGCTGAGCACGGCTAACTGCTCCGATGGACAGCTTTATGGACTGTTACATGGATATGGCTCTCCCCATGGCTTCACAGACCCATTTCACAAATGGTGCTGGCTGCAAGCCACTGCTCTGTGTCGAGCTGCTGGTTGGGACATTGTCGCGGAGGCTGAAGCGACGAGAAGGAAAACATGGATGAGAAATAGATAGGGAAAAACAAATGTCAAGCTGTGCTTTTTATAGTGCGAGGGCAGAGTACTGGCTGGGCTTTTAAGTAGAGAAGGATGTGCTGGTAATTGGAGAGGTGCCGGGGGGAGGGTGGCAGCCTGGCTCCTGTACCTGCAAGCGCTCAGGAGCCCTGGCCAGCCAGCCCTGCACCCACATTGAGCATGGCTGAGACAAAGGCACCGTGTCCCTCACAGTGCAGCCCAGGCATGGGCCAGTCCTGATCACCCCAGTCACAGAGCCTGCAAGGTTGGAGAGAGGAGACTCAGAGGAAAGGGTTGAGCTGGATCCCAGTTTTCAGGCAGGGCTGGCCCCATATCACCACAAGTAGAGCAGTCCTCTGGGTTAGCAGAGAGCTTGGAAACACTCCCTGGGAGCCAGAGGCTGAATTAGTATTGCTTAACTGTGGCTTTTTCTGGGAAAATAAAGCCTCAAGGCTGCATGTAGCCATACCTGTTCGTGCTGTCCATCGGACACATCAGGCGATGTGCTCCTGCCGGTGAATCCTGTGATCTATTCCTAAACACTGCATTATCGAAGGCCAGAGCGAGTATCAGGCAGAGAAATCAACTGTTCCCTGATCTAAGCCGACTGGAATCAATTGCTGCAGGGGGAAAGTGCGGTCAGCCACCTCGGAGCCCTCTGACAGGTCAATAAATACACCTGAGAGGACACGCTCGCCCGCGGAGGTGGATGTGTTTCCCCCGGCATCGCTGCTTGAGTGATGCCCTGCTGTGCTCCGGTGCTGCTGACCTGGGTGTCAAATGGGCTGCACACAGGGCTTCACACCAGCTTCACCTTGCCCCCAAGTGCCACCAGGGCTTTTGCTTCTGCCCCTCCTGCACCGGTCCTGCTGTGGCAGAGGCGAGGAGCCAGCTCCCAGGACACCCACCACCAGCTCCCGCCTCCGTCCTCTGCGCCAGTCACAGCACTTATTCACGCTTGAAAATTTGCAAGGGAAAGATAATAAACCCCCGAAGAAAGTCTGTCTCTGTTTTGGCCTGACAAGGAACTAAGATAAATGTCAGTTTTCAGTTAATATCATGTTCAGAAAATGAGCAGGAACAGTGGGGATTTCATTCTGGTACGTTTGTTAAACACATAGAGACATGTCACTGCAGGCAGAGCCAAGCAGGTCCTGCAGCCCTGGGGCTCAGTCCCTACCAGCATCAGAAATACCCGAGATCAGACCCAATACAAGCCTGGCATTTGAAACCTGGGAACCGCATCCACATGTGCTTCCTGAGTCCTCAGGAGAAGTCCCACTGGAAAGCCAGTCCACAGCACAAGCCATGGGCAGCCGCCTCACTGCCCATCCCAGGTGGGCAGGTGGAGATTGTGGGCTGAGCCTACTGTGGACTGAGCTCACCAAGGACAAGCCCCACCACAGACTGAGCCCACCATGGGCTGTGCCGACGTGTGCCACGCAGGTCTCCTCCACTGCGGCATTCCTCTCCAAGCCCTCCTGCCATAACTCATCTCTGCTGAGAGGCGTCGCTGCCTCGAACTGCTTATTAGCACAAATTGCCTGGCAGTAACAAACTGCTCTCTCAGCGCTCGTCACTCTCCGGGCGCGCGCGGCCGCGGCCAAGCGCGGCGATGGGGCCGGGCACGTCGGCAGCTCACTCTGCCGCAGGGCACCACGGGGCTCGGCATGACCCACGGGCTGCCTCAGCAACGACAGCAGCGATAAACCCTCCGTTCTGCAACAGAACTTATTGATGGGTCAGTTAATTCCAATTTTAACAAAAGGTTTTGTTCAGACGTGCACGGGCCACGCCATCCACCAGGAGCTGGACGCATGCCGGGGGCTGGTACCTGTCCGGGGAGGGGGAAGCAGGGAGTAGGGATGAGCTGCTGGACAACCTTATCCATCAGTGTTCACTCTGCCTGCCACCACAGGCACCTACACGTGGCCCCCCATTCCTGTCCCCCATCCCCATGGGGTCCTAAGGGCACTCAGAGGGTGGAGAGTGTGGAGATCTTGGAGACCCATCAGCTGGGATGATGTACTTACACTTTTAATAAGAAATAGCACTTGATATAGAACAGTTCCAGCATTTATTGAACCGAAGTGCCTTCCGCTGCTTCGGCGCGGAGCCCCAAAGCCTGTCCTGGATGATTTAAGAATGATCCATCTGGAAAATGATGCAGACAATTTGTTACATCCAGCCAGAGAGCCATAGAAACCACCATAACAAGCTTAAATGATTTCAGCATCACTACATCATCCAGCCCCAGCCAATCTTCCTCAGAGCCACCGCCGAGCTGGGGTTGCCCATCCTGCACAGCTCCCCTTCCTGAAGCTGATGCTGCTCCTGCAGCCCATCCCGGTGCTGGATCCAGGCTTCTAGTCAATGCTTTGTGGGACATGGGGGACTCCTTTCTGCCTTCCCACTGCTTGTCTCACCCCCCTGCCCTCCCAAATCCCTATTTTCAGACAAGAAGCTCCGAGCAGCTCACAAACCCTCCCGGTGGGCTCCGGCTGCCGGCAGCACGGGTGCCTGTTGATGGTAACCACCTCGCCCTGGGTAAATCAGGGCTTCGGTTTTCAAAATAGCGTGTTGATTGAAGCTTAAAATATCCCCAGCAATTACTTCGCCCCGGTATAATTATAATAATTAAACTTGGATAATGCTTAGTCCTACTTTTTATCAGCACTGTGTGCTGCGGCACCAGTGTGTGGTGTTTTGTTTCCAGCCTCATTTTCCAGCCTCGCCCCGCCGAGCAGCGCTGAAGGGACATGAGCTGGCAGCCTCCACTGCCGACAAGGGGACGGTGACCCTGTCACGGCCCCTCCAGCCCTGGGCACCACTCGTGGCACTGTTTAACCCAGGGTATGGTGTGTGGTGGCCGTGCCCTGGCCCTCGCTGCACGGCGGGACGAGCAGCAGGAGGGGATGCTCCCGGCTCCGTGCCGGGGCGATGGGTATTGGAGGGAGTAGGGATGCTGGTTCTTCCCTTTGGCTGCTTGCCTCGTCCCACCCCAATCCCTCTCCCACGGCTCAGCACAATTATTTCTCCTCCACGCTCCCAGCAGCGACACTTGGAACAGCTCAGGCTGGTGAGTACGTTTCCGGCTGTGATAAATAGCAGGGAAAGGAATGAGATCCTGACGCTGTATTTCATGCCCTGAAATCCCACTTGCATCTGGAAATGAACAGAGTTCTCCGGCTGATATATGCAGCTCTGAGGCCATTCGCATCCTGTTCGCTTGTACACATTGTCTCAGTGATTTAAGCTGGCAATTTGGCCCTAAAATGAAGAGCATCTCACTTTGTCCCTCCCCATTTTTCTGTGTATTTTCCTGCAGAACGGAGCTTTTGGAGATTTGGCTGGGCTGGGGCTGGGCACCATCTCTGGTCTTGGTTTTGTGCTGCCCTGGCACAGAGAGCTGTGGAGAGTCCTGGCACAGCCTGGGAAGGCAAGTGGCAGGTGGCTGTGCTGGTGTCTGTCTTCCCAGGCCATCCCTCTTCAAAGCCAAGACAGACACCAATAAAGACTTTCTCCCCTTTCCAGGTCAGACGGCATTGTGAGGAATGACAGCCATGCTGTCCCACAGTGCCCTGGGGAAGGGGGATGCTGTGGGAGCACGGGGGGCTATGGGAGCTGTCCCTGCTGCCTGGCAAGAGCCCTCCTTGTGCTACTCAGTCCCCACATCCGTCTGTCCATCTGTCGAGCAGCGCAGCAGCAGGGCCGGCCTGAGTGTGAACCACTGTCACCTGCTCCACACCCAATGTGCAAACCAGAACCATCACTTACCAGGGACCTGCTCATGGCCAGAACTCCACCTTGGGTAAAAGATGCAGCTGGGTGAAGTGGTTTCATAGCAGAGCTGTTGAAGACATCATTAGTGATGTTTAATTAACTCCCCAATAGTCCTATTCAATGGCTTCCTTCTTCCAAGCAGCTGTCCCAAGGCACACAGGGTCCCCTCAGAGACCTGGGGGACGTTGGGTGAGCCTGGGGACCTGGCACCCTCCTGCCTGTGCCACAGGGTGTGGAGGTGGTGCTGCCACGGCGGAGACTCCAAGGGGATGCACAAGACCCTCTTCCCAGGACGAAGGCCGGGTTATTTCCCAGCTGCTTCTCTGACGTGTGCACAGCTGGGAACAGTGGGATTTCCCCAGGGAAGCCTCTGGACTCCTTCTTGCTGAGACATTGATCCTTCTGGACACCAAACCAACCCCGTCCCGTCCCCAGGGACCGTGGCCGCGCGCGGAGGAACCCAGTCACCACCGGCTGCGCGGTTCTCATATCAGTTTTAATAGCAACATCAGAGTACTAAATATACAGAGGGCAAGGGGACAGGGTGGCATTTACAGTGCTTCCAAATACACGGCTTCCACGGACAGAGACAAATTAAAAACCGCTGGGGAAGAAAAGGTCCTTTTGGCACCGCCCCAGCTCGCGCTGTGGGCGCGTGGGGCAGCCACAATGCCAAAAGGTGACGGCGCTTCCACCGGATGCCTCCCGGTGCAGGATTTTCCCAGGAAAAGAAAGAAGTACTCAGTGATGTAAAACCGGTTACAAAGTAAAACTGTCTCATGTTAGAAAACGGGTTTTGGCAAAATAAAAATAAAGTGGAAACTTCACTGTACATGTCCTATCAAACAAAAAAATAAACCCCTTGGAACCTAAAATAGAAGAATCTGGGTCAGAAATCTGTGCCCTTAGTGTACATTTTTGTGCAACATATACTTTTTTCAAAGTAAATATTATCTCCACTCGTGACACTATTAAAAATGTACCTACAAACGCTGAGGGTAATTCTTAAAAATGTGTGAGAAGCGTTAGATGAGCTCGGGAGACCAAACCCACAGACTTGGAAATGGCGAGGGATTTCTTGCTGGTTTTGAAAAAATCGCGTACAGATTTAATATCTGGTTGAACGAAAATTCCAACCACATTCATCCTGAAATGGGCGGGCTGAGATAGGATAGATATATTTTTGTTCTATTTTATTTTTTAATTTTTTTTTTACAAAATATATATTATGTGTAGAATATCTACTATTTAACTACCGTTTCAGCTGAACTACCTTCCTTCGCAGCAAGCTGCCAGTGGAGAAGAGGTAACCTGAAATCCGTCCCCGCGCCGGCGCTGCCATCGCTGCGGTGACCTCCTGGCAGGCTCGGTGCCCTTGACCCCATAGAGCACTGGTGCCCCATGGAGCGCTGGTGTTCTCTGGAGCACGGCTCCTGCCACCACCACCGGCCGCCCTTTCTCCAGCTGGGAAGACAGAGTGAAGGTAAACGATCTGATCTGGAGAGACGGGCGGCTGCCCAGGGCCGGCTCTGCCTGGGGTGCTGTGGGGTGAAGCCGCCCTCGGGGGACCCCGGCTTCCAAAGGTCAGGGGATTGAGGACCAAACCCTGCCTGCCCTACACGCTGGTGCCATGACAGGGGAGCTCGGACCTGGAGCCCCAAACCAGCTCAGTTTGGTGTGGGACAGAACCCACTGGTGCCGGTGGCAGCAGCGGCTCCGACTCCCTGGCTCAGTGGGAGCGGCACATCCTGTGGCTCCTGCTCAGGGTTTGCAAGGGATGTGGAGGGAGGAGAGTCATGCATGGCCCTGGGAAGCCCGGGCTTGCCGTAGAGCCCAAGGAGAGCCAACCTCTCCTTGCCATGGGTGGCTTGTCCCACACCACTTTCGCTAGGACAGAGCCACAGGTGACACACAGACATTCCATGACACATCTGGGGGACGTGGCAGCCTCTCAGCTGCCAAGGTGTGATTCTCAGGGACTGCTCAGGGGCTAAGGAATCCGGAAAATGAACTGAAAAGAAACAAGCAGCAGCGGGCTGAGGGCTTACAGCAAAGCAAGGAGCAAAACTTTTCTTTTTTTAAGCTTCCAGGACCTTGGGGTGAGACGATGTGCCCAAAACAAGACAAAGCTCCCACAGGAGCATGTCTGAGAACACCACGCTTCCCTCCTTTTCCACGGTGGGAAGATCTACTCAATAGACTATGCCATGGAAATGCGACTTTCTATTTTCATTTCTTTCTTGTTTTTTGGCTTTCATCAATAGGAGGGAATGAAATCACCACAGTTCATTTCTCTTCACTGTGCAAGACCTTGGGACGCCTGGATCCTGCCTCGTACATCACTGCATCAGCAGTTCCATCCCAGCCCTTCCTCCTCCTCCTCTCCCTCCACCGCAGTGGCCCAGCATGGATGGGGGGAGGCTTCCTCTGATAAAGTGCAAGTGCTGTTGGTCCTTATAAATAAGGGAAGATTGTGCATCTACTTTTGTTCCCTGGTTCACTGCTCAGCTCTGGGGAGACCAGGACATGTCCTGCTGCAGACTGTGGGGGAAGCTCATGCAAGTCCTGCCCTCTGAAACCTGTGCCCGTCCTCGGGGTCAGAGCGATTCACCTTCCTTCTCTCTCCCTGACACACACAAACACACACACACACACACACATGCTTTCCCCTCCCCTTCCCCAGCTCCACAGGGAATTTCCTGTGAGCTGAAGGTGCCTCTTCATCACCACTGCCATCATCACCACCGCTTGCACCAGTGCTGCCCGTGCTGGCCTTGCACCAGCTCTGCCTGACGACTCCCCTGCGGGCAGCAGGTTCCATCCATGCAGAAACAGAATACTGCTTCACATGCCCTGGAATGAGGGAGCTGAGATACATTTCTTGTCATACTGCTACCGCGATTACACTGGGATACCTGTGGGAATGAAATAAATAGGAAGATTAAGGGGAGAAGCTCAAGGAACGTGGCTCCAAGCTGGCGTGGATGGATTCCTATGAAGTGACAAAGGGAGGAGAGCCTGTAGGCAGGGGCTGCACCACTGACAGCAGCGTCACAGGAAAGCCCCAGGACACTGAGATGACCCTGGAGCAGTCGCTCAGACTCCACGCTTCCCAAGGACAGACACTCCCCACGTTTCCCAGGGACGGCTAAAGCTTTGGGGGCCACTGCTCTAGCAAGACACTGTCTCCTCTCCTCCCTGGAGGCATCCAATGCTCTGGAGAGCCGGACATGAGCCACCCAGGAGATACCGCTCTGCCCAGGGGATGGTTGGCTCGAGTCCGCAGGTAATTGTCAGGGCTGGCAAGGAAGACTTCTGTCTGAGGCAGCGTCCAAAAATTCAGGACAAATAATCCAGACTGTGCAATTCCATGGGAAAAGGACAGAAAAGGACACGGGAACAAGAGACCGCACGCGTGGCTATGCGCACCACCACAGGGTTCTACTTTTTTTTTTGTTGTTTTTAAACTGCACGTTCATTATCATAAAGAAAAGGAGCTGAGTAATCAGTGGGGGAGTAGAAACGTGGATCTGGACAGTTCTAAAAAACCACTAGTATTTACCAAGGGCAGTTTACAAAAAGAACTGGAGGACTTTGGTCTGATCTCTGCTGTCGTTCCCACCCATTTAACATTGAAGGGACCCGAGAGAGACCCATCCCAGTGTCTGATGTGCAGCACGGCATGGCAGCACCCGACTCCATGGAAAGACTTGGACAGAGGGTTTAGGGTCAGCACCCACCAACACCACCCACCCCAGCAGGAGCTGGATGGGCATGGACATGTTTCTAGAGCAACACACCAAGCCGGAGCCTGCAGAATCGTGCTTCCCTGGCAAAAATTCCCTTTAAACACTATTAAGCGATCTCCAGGATTGTGGACAGCTGGCTGTGTCTTCTCCTGCTGCAGCAGAGCCAGCCAAGAGCAGGAGAACAAAGGAAGAGGCTCTCTCGATCCCACAGCCCCAGGCTGGGGCAGGAGGCAACAAGCTCCTTCCTCTTGTTTCTCACACAGGGCTGAGTAAGCTTTGGTGCTGTGGCCAATTTAGAAGCCATTTTCCAAAAAACCTCCCACACCCCACTCCTAAAATTTGTCTTCTGTGCCAAGAGAGGCCCATCTTTTGGAAGTCCACCCCTAAATTCTGCCCTGTCCAGCCCCGAGGTGTCATGCCTAGCATGGCGGAGATCACAGCTCTGCGGACACGGGGCAGGCCCAGGATTTCCGGCTTCTTCCCATCGACCTTGATGATGTATCGGGGGATACAGAAGCCTGGAAATACCTTCAGCACCGCCTTGAGCTGCGCTCTGGATGGTTTTGGGAAGCTTCTCCTCTGCTTCCCGCCGGCAGCGCAACCCCGGCTGTCTCCCACCACGGTCACATCGCAACGCTGGAAAAGCATTTCCAAAAAGAACCAAAATTATATATATATATGTATACATACATATATATGTCTATACATACACACACACACGTATATATATGTATATATGTCTACCTATATATACACATATAGGTTGACAGGCAAGCTGCCAAAGTAGAAAACATCAGATCACCCAGTTTGCATGATGCGTGTAAAAGAAATGACACTTTTAGCCCATGACATCATCTTTAAAAATGAGTATTTAAGATCTTCAAAAATTGCTACAGTACAAAAAGTGTTTGTGTGTGTATATATATATATATATTTTCTCTCTACATATACCGTATGTATGTACGCGTATGGACCGGAATGGATGACCCCACCAGAAGAGATGCCCCACTCGTCCTCCACAACATTTCCAGGCGTTATTGACTCGGCTCTTTGCAAAGTCTTTGCATCGGTTCATGGCACATAATGGTATTATTGGCACAGGTTCAGAGTCACCGTCCATGGCCGGGCTCCAGGCGCTCATCCTTCCCTTTCCATCCCTTGCTGGTTCCTCCTCCTCCTCCTCCTCCACGGGATTCTTTGCTTGCATGCTTTCCTTTCTCTCCTCCCAAAAACGCGCTCCTTGACAACGCAGTTACCTATAGGCGTGTTCATTTTTATAAAAATATATTTGGCCCATAGAACGCTGCTCTTTGAGTCTCCTACTGGTAAACAGAAATGGTAGGTACAGGTAACCCATTATTTTTTTATATTTTTTACAGGTTCACCAATGGAATCCTGTTGAGGACGAGAAGAAAAAGAAAGATTAAGTCATGACAGGGAATTGCACCACGTCTTGTGTCACTGCTTGGATGATCCCCCGCTAGCTGGAGGTTTCCTCCTCCTTCCCCCTGGCTGCGGAGCTGCAGGATTCCTGGGGGAGCGGAGCATGGAGGGAGCAGGGTACCAGTGACCTCCTCCTCCTTCTCTGCAGCTGCCGGTCTGTGCTGGGGATTGGGACCACTACTTCTCTCTCCTCAAGGCCTTTTACAGAGTGGGATTTATTCCTGATCATCCCTGCGCTCTGCGGCTTCTCACACTCGGGCCTCGAGCAGTGAGTGCTCTGGCAGACAAGCAGATGATGACAAGCACTAACAAGATTTTCTAAAGTTAAATCTAAAGAATCAATAAGGAATTGGTTAAGCACCAAACCAGAGATCCTATCAAAGTCCTTAAGCTATTTATTTACCGTCTACTGGAAGATCTCTCCCTATGCAATCTTGGACCCTCAATGTGAAGACAATCACTCCCCATCATTGGCATGTGGCCACTTGCTTTACATGTCCGTGACATTTCATGGGCTGTAGCACAGCTGGGTGTGCCAGAGCCAGCTGCAAGCAGGTACCTACACCCCGTACAGGAGTGCTCAGAACACACATTACGGATGCTGAAAAAGCTTCAGCAAGGAATTTCTTCATCTCTCAGCAGCATTTTGTGAGAACTCTGTCTTTCCCGTGCAAGTAATTCAAAACAATGTTACAGTTCTGTAAATTTCTGCACCTGCAAGGTTGTTGTCCACCATTGTTATGTTCCCAACTAGAAAAATATTTAGAGATGGGTGCCTTAGAACTTGGCCAATCACCCTAAGGGGTGGATGGCCGAAAGAACCAATTACCTTATGCCATATAGTACACTTTTTGCAAACTAACATATAAAAACTCTCTTTGAGAAGCTAATAAATCGCTTCGGCCTCCTTTTACCCTGAGCTCGGACTTTGTGTGGTTTCTGCGTTCTGCGGCGAGAACAGCGACAACATGTCCCTAATCCACACATCCCCAATCTGTGCCCTCTGCCTGGCTGGGATCAGCATCCAGAATGTGGCATGCTTTTTGTCCCAAGGTTCTTTCTCTAAAAAACACTATTTTTAAGCAAGATGTCCAATACCCCATCTCCAAGAACAACCCTGAAGTCTTAATTAGCGAGACAGATTTTCCAGAGTCCTTAATCTCCTGTGCCGGGAGTGCTGGGACTGCTGCTACTCCTCCAAAGACAAGCCGGGATTTTTTATGATGACTCATTATCTGTTAATGTTAACACAAACCATTTGCTGTTGTTAGGCAGAACGGGGCCAGCACAGCAGCTGCTGCCGTGTTGGAGCGCGGCATTACCACACAACGCTGTCAGCTCTCACCGCCCTGTGCCAGGGCAGGGTCAGGCCGATGTCAGGGAACCAGCACAGCTGCTGGGTCCCAAACCGCCCCCTCCCTGCCAGCGGTGCCGAGCCTCCCGTGGCTCCAGGGGAGCACTGGTTAATGCACGATGGCAGGAGGTACAATTGGTATTGTATCCCAAATAGCCTCTTTGTGCAAAGTAGGTCAGGCTTGATCAACCTTACAGATTTTTGTATAATCTCATTCCATGGGGTTTTTCAGTCAAAGAGAGCGGGATTAAGGACAAGAATAATGCAGAATCTCAAACTTCATTTCAGAAAGCCCCAGAGCCAGGATGAGATCAAGTCAAACCAACCACCCTGTGCCGTGGTGGTCGGACAAAGCCACTCAAGTCTTTGTCACACGTCCCGTGCAGGTCTGCAGAGCGGCGGTGCTGCTGCCTCTGTCTGGGTGCTCCTCCAGCACCACTGGCACCAGGGCAAGGGGAGTTTTCCTTCTCATCCCTCCCCGCAGGTAACTCCTGAGAGCTTTCACTGCCTGCTCCACTCCTCACCTACCCAGCCCGGGGCCACACTGAGGCTGCACTGCTACAGCAGGCTGCTGCAGCCTGACCGGCTTCTCTGCCTGCAGGAGTAGCTGCTGGCAGCCACTGCTGAGGTGTGACATCCACCGAGGTGTGACATCTACCAAGGAGCTGGTGCTCCAGTGGGGCCTGGCTGCCGGCACAAGCAATCTGCTGGAAAGCTCCACCAGCTGCTTGCCACGGGCGGCATCACCTGCTGTGGGGAGGGACGGCGTCCTGGCGGGGACCATGCCTGCAGCACAGGAACCCTCCCCACGGCTCCTGCAGGCACAGGAGGAATCCGACCCCAGGAAATAGCTTCAACATCTGCTCCCCGTGTAACTAGATGAGTTTCACCAGGTTTCCTGACACAACCCTGGTTCTTCCTGCAGCTCTCCGGGATGGAGATGCTCCGCAGTGCTGTCCCTTACATCTGCTGCCTCAAGTGCTCAGCCCAGCCTGATGAGGCTGTCAGCATCACCCAAGGCCAGGGTGCCAGCTGGGCAGCACCATGGTCAGTCCTCACACCAGGCTGATGGACTGTCAGATGTGAAGTTCACATTAAATTCCAACTTGGCTCCTAGCGGTCATCTCAACGAAACCTCTGCAGCACCTCTGTCCTGCCATCCCTGTCCTGGGACATGCCACCTGCCTTGTGCCTCCAGCTCTGGCCCTACACCATCAGGAGCACTAATATGCCAACCAGACAGCTCAGAGCTGTGAGCTGCTGTCAATTAAAACTTGTAAAACATGAGGAGAAAGGGGCTGTGAGGAGAATGCTGCATGTAGCCCCTCCAGCCAAAAAGCACGTGCTCCAGAGCATCCTCTGCCTCCGCCGTGGTGCAGTGGGTCAACAGCAACTGTCCCCTTCAGGTGACCTTGCTGCGGCTGTGGATGCCAGCCAGGAAACACTCATTTCCCCGGAAGCAGCGCAGCCCAAGAAGCTGCATCTCCTTTTCCACCAGCCTTTCCTCTACAAACAAGAGCTGGAGAGGCATCCTCCATGCCTCCGCTCCTCTGGCGCTTCCCTCCATCCCACTGCTCCTCTGGCATTTGGCAGCCGGTGACAGCACAAGGCAACCACGGTGGTAGGGACAGCCTAGCAGGGAGCTCATCTTAACGCCATCTGCACCTTGCACAGCGGCACATGAAACTTGGAATGCTCATTTCACCTGCGGGATTTCCCACCGACACCTGGTTTCAACTGGGACACGCCACTTATGCAAGTGTGTCCCAGAAACAGCCTGGTGCAAGCACACCTATGCGCAGTAAACACGCAGAGAACAGGTAGAACAGGTTTGGGATCAATCTCATTTTGTTGTCGTTAATGAAACCAAACAGCAGCTTCCAGAATTGCATCTGTAATTGAAGTGCCATTACAGACCTAATGCTCCAGGTACGAGCCAGATAGATTTTTCCAGAGCACGTCAATGCGCGTTTTATGGATTCCATGAAAACGGGTCAATGAGAATTTCAAGGATTTAATAAGGCGTAATGGAATGGCTTCAGGCTATTTAAAGAAATCTGTGGAGGTGACCAGGGCACAGTCTTTGGCCTGGGGTGTCACAGGACCTGGGGCAGGAGCAGTGGGATCCACACAGGATTCCTACAGTGCTCCGCGCTGCTCCTTCCTTCCCTCTACCTGAGGCATGAAGAGCTGTAGATGGTATTGAGTGTAGCTGACTTGATTTATGTGTTACTTCTTTTTTTTAATTCACTTTAAGTCATTGGAAAGACATCCCAAACTACAAAACTGAGGGCGGAAAGGGCCCAGTGGGTTATTGCTGAGGCTGGTGTTCCCTGCAGAACTGCACTGCTCATTCTTCTGCTGCCCTCACTCCTGGTACCAGCTCCTGACTGGATTCCTTTGCCCTCTGTCCCCTGAGACAGTGGCCACACCAAAAGAGTCAGAGAAAAAACATGAGCATGTCAGTGGATGGAGAGTGGGAACCTTTCACCTTCACCAGTGAAGCTGCTTCAGCCAGAAGAGGCTCTGGGGGGCAGTGGGGCCATGCCAGACAAACCCCTGCTCTCTGCCCCACTGCACTGGCACACACCTCACCTGCCCTGTCCAGACACCGCCAGCCTCGGCACGGCTGAGACCATTAACTTTTTATTCCCTTCCATTCTAATCTAATTATATTTCTGTGTTCAATAGCTGTGCATAATATTAAACAGGCTATTCCGAGTGAGCTGCAGCCAGGGAAGGCTGGAAATTTCATTTACACTGAATATATGATTCATTACATCAGGGACTTGAGACAGAGCAATTAATTCACCTGAGCACACGGCTTGAGTGGGCACCGCTGCCCAGGGCAAACTGGCATACACAGACCCCTAATGGCTTTTCCTGCCACTGCTATCAGCTGTGCCACCTTCAAAAGCGACACAAGGAGGTGGAAACAGCTCAGGCCAACTCAACAAAAGAGAAGAAAATCCCCAGAGATTGTACTCTTGCAACCAGAACAACATTGCTGCGCTCCTTCAGTCACAGCAGCACCCCAGGTGTGACCGGCTGCTGGGGACTGTGCTCGAGGGGTTGGCCTTGCAGAGCAGCAGGAGAAGGAGGAGGAGGAAAGGGAGGAGGAGGAGGAGGACCCCAGCACCCTTGCAGTGAGCATGGAAGTGTTCATGACAGCAAACATCACCAAATGAGCTTTCAGATACTGATGGAGCGTGCATGCTGGACGGGTGGCACTCGGACGAGGCGGGCTGTCCATCATGCCACCAGAGGTTAATTACAGATCAGGCCATTTCCCAGCACGGAAATTACTGTGGCTTGTCGAGGTTTTAGAGGTGGGCTGGAACCATGGGATCAGGCTGAAGTTCAAGGCTTCCCAAAGGACCCTTTGCTTTTGAGTCCACGTCCATCCCAGTCCCTGCCTGTTAGTGTGGGTCTGTCTGCAATTAACCTCCCTGGAAAAGCCATTTGGCTCCCAGTGCCCCATCCACGGCAGGAAATATGTCCAGTGACACTGACGGAAGTGCAGATGGGAGGATGGCACCAGGCAGGGTACGATGGGCACAGTGGGGGCACAGGAGGGATGCGGGATGGATGCGGGGAGCGCGGTACGTACCAGGAAACCGCCCGCTGGCGTCTGCCCTGCCCCCAGAAGTCAAACAGGCTTCGGCCAGTCAGCAGGAGATTTCAAACCATTTCTCAGACACAAAGGCCACGGGAATAAGATGCCGGTCAGAAGAAGAGGGTCTGCAGTGAGCAGAAAGAGGGGCTTGTACACGCTGGTACGTAACACACACGGTGCAAGCCGGGGTGGCCTGCTGCACAGTCAGCTTTTTAGGGGGAAAAAATTACATCACTCTAGGGTGATGCTTTGAGTGGGCCTGGGCTCGCCAGGCTGCCTGGAAGTGCTCTGGGATAGAGGGTCCCAGAAAGCATCCCTGGGTGGCAGAAAAGCCATAATCCCTGCCAGCCAGAACACAGGCACCCTCTGCCACCTGGCTGGGGTTCACATCAAACCGAGGCTTGTGGACACCCAACAAAATGGTGTGACAATCCCTGCCAGTTCTCCACCTTCCGAGATCTGAGGAAAGCCTGGAAAATGCGGACGAGCAGAACCCCGAACGCACGCAAGAGATGCTGATTGAAGAGGCATCAATGAAGTGGTTGGCTCCAGGCCTGTCCTTGGGGCAGGCAGAAATGGGCTGTGGCTGCCACGCATGCCATGGCTCCTCGAGGCTGCCTGGAGCATCAGCTGCTCATTTTCTCCCTCAAAATTCTGTGCCTGGCTTCCCCTCTACCTTTGGTGGGGACACACATTTACCATATGGTGAAACCACACCAGCACCCAGTGAAAGGGCTCTGGAGCCAGCCTGTGGTGTGGGAAACATTGCTCCCAACCCCCACTGCTCCCCATCCTGCTCCCGCTCCCCTCCCTCTGGGCAGGCAAGGCGCTGGCAGAGCACGGCCACATCGCTTGGCTGCCAGTGACGCTCCTTGTTAACGCTCTGCCGTTATTTCACAGCAGCCAAACGGTCCATTTGGCTCTCGCCGCCTGCTCCTCCATTAATCACCCGCTCGTTTGCAGCCCGGCAGCTTTGCCGGTGCCACTGAGGAGACAGCACAGGCGCTGGAAAAATGGATCCAGTGGCATTTTATGTGCTGGCAGCAGCAGCAGTAGCTGGGAACTGAACACCGTGTGGTGCTGAGCTCGCCCAGCCCTGCAGGGCCAGGGGCTGCTGAGGCACCCACCCAGCCTCACTGCCAGGTCCCACACTGAACTGTGAGTGGGTGAGCACCCGAGAGGAAGGTGGCTCTGCCACACGCTCCCACAAAATCACCCCTAAGCACCGGGGCCCCATCACCACAGCGGGATGGCGCTCCCCACCCCACCGGGAAACCATGGCGCCTGCCTCACCTGTTTCCATTGAAGGTCGTTTTATAATCCCCGGGCGAGTGCAACGTGTCCTCTGCGTAGACGGGCACGGGGGTCCGGACGCACTCGTGGGAGCACTGCAGCGTCTCGTTGTAGGCGGTGAAGATGTCGAGGGCGCTGGGCACGCGGGCGGGGGCGAAGTCAGTCAGGTTCTGGCAGCTCTCCTCCTGCTGGTCCAGCTTGCGTTGGTGGCTGTTGCGCCGCGGGCGCCCGCTCTGCGCACAGCTGGGCCGGGGGAGAGAGAATCAGACAATCATGGGATGGTCTGGGTTGGAAGGGACCTTAAAAACCATCCAGTTCCATCCCCCTGCCATGGACAGGGACACCTTCCACTATCGCAGGTTGCTCCAAGCCCTGTCCAACCTGGACTTGGACACTGCCGGGAATGGGGCAGCCACAGCTTCTCTGGGCACCCTGTGCTAGGGCCTCACCATCCTCACAGGGAAGAAATTTCCCCTAAGATCTAACCTAAGTCTTTCCTCTTTTAGTTGAAAACCATCCCCCTTGTCCCATCCCACTGTCTGCCTGTGTAAAAAGTTGCTCTCCATCAACGATGTTATGGCCTGAAAGGCCAAAGCAGAAAGGACAGGATGCACAGTATATCCCTGAAACTTGGCAAGGGAACTCACCCGACTGACCGGTCATTACAGATTGCTCAATACTAGATTAGAATTCAGAAATTCCAATTCCAATTCAGAATTGGCAAGATCAGCCACAAGCAGTCATTTGGCTCAGTGCTTTTTTTTAAGAATCAAATTTATATTTTAGACACAAGCTTTTTCCCATCAGAGGAATTACTTAATGAGTCACACATTTGTACCTGCAGGAAGCAAAAGCCTTTTCTTAAGTGAAAATATGTAGGTGAGAACAATGAAGTGAAACCCTTTCCATTTGGGAGGCATCAACAGGTTGGAACTTCTCAGGATAAATGAGCTCAGGACCTGGTGTGACACAGCAGAGGGACGGCTGGCAGGGCAGCCCTGCTCTCTGGGGGCTCCTCCAGCTCTGGAGGCTTCATCAGGATCTCGTGGCTGCACAACACTTCTGGCTCAGTACGTCAGAGACGAGGAGAACCCCAGCTCGCAGGAGCTGCCCTCAATCAGCCCGGCCCTATTTCAGGGTCTAGACACTGATTTAATTAAGATGCCACTTTTTCCAGATGGGATTGACAGCGCCTCGCAGAATGCCGGAGTTTGGGAGGTGGCAGCTCTGAGGGCGGTGGGAGCTGGAGCTGCTGGCACTGTCTGCGGAGGGGCACCCGTGGGGACAGGAGCGTGGGGCTGTGCCGAGAGCAGCGCCGGCCGGGGCGGCAGCATCTGCCAGCAGCAGGGCACTGCCGGCTCCGCTCCGGCTGATGCAACCCAAAGAGACAGCCCTAAACCAACCGCTGTCTCCCCGTGGCACGCGTGCAGGAGCAGCAGTGACAAGAAGGACGCTGGCTTGGCATGCAGCCATCCCTCACCCGTCCTGCCCAAGGGCCACAAGTGCCAGCCAAAGGATGGGGACGGCGACGGTGTCCCTGCTGGGGACGGGGCCGGAGTGTGCGATGTGGTCAGCCCGGCCATGGAGCACCTGCACGCGGCCCGGGGTCACCCAACGAACCGAGGCAGTTTGGTCAGAGCTGAGCAAACTCCCGGGTACTGTTTCTTCACCTGGGACACACCTGGGTGCTGCCCACACTCCCCCGCTGGGGATTTTCTCTGGTGAGTTCTCAATTTCACTTCCTGTAAAGCATTTCTATTCTACACTGATCACTGGATTTATTTTTTCGCCTTTTCGGCTTCAGCAGCAGTTACTGAGCTGTTCTGCCAAGCTGTGGCCAGCCGGATCAATGACTCGTACCGCTCACTGCTACGACTGGAGACAAATCCCACAAGTGTTTATAAACTATTTTCCCTGCTCCTTCACTGAAACACTGTGGCAACCAGGGAAGTTTAGTGAATTAAATCCTGCTTGAGATACAGGAGAGAGCATCACTGGCTGCTCCCCAAAGCAAGTTCAGCTGTGGGGCCAGAACCTCGGCGCTCTCGGTCGGCTGCTGCGCCGCATTACGGCTTTGCCAAGATGAAGATGCCTCCATAGCCCTGCAAAGGGCTCCTTCCCTCATCCCAGTCAGGCCGCAGGCTCCTCATCAACCCGATGTTGTAATTTCTTCCTGGCTGCAGGAATCGATTTGCTGCAGCACCCACGCAGAGCTCGGCCAGGCCAGAGGGGCGAGGCACCAGCAGGGCTGCGCGGCCGCTCTCCCCCCGGCCCCGTGCTGCAGCCGTGCCGCTACGCCAGCAACGCTGACCTCAAAGTAGGCCAGTTTCCCTGGGAAAATAGGTAAAGTGAGGAGTGCCTGGAGCGAAAGCTAACCTATTTTGCCATACGCCCAGCCACGGTGAGAGAATAAATGGGAGCAAATGAAGCTGGAGGAGTACAGCAGTGCCCTGGGGGTTGGGGCATGCTTCAAACCATGGCACCTGAGGGGCGTCAAAGGTGCCCTTCAGCCCCTGGGGTCCCAGGAAGGGCAGGAGATGCAGCTTCTTCTTGCCAAGCCAGATTGGGGATTTTAGAAGCAGCATCAGAGCTCCTTAGGGAAGGCGGCGGAGGAGCTGATGCTGGCACTGGGCAGATCCTGGGAACACCCGCTGGGGCCCAACACACGGCTCTGACCCCTCCAGGCGGGATCGTGCTGAGGCACTCAGCCCCGGAGCGGCGATGCGCACGTGTCCCACGTGAGACCTGTCCACCCAACCCCAGGCATGTGCTGGTCCCCAAAGCCATGGGCCAGGTGGAGTGAGGTGGGGAAGCTGCAGGGGCACAGCCAAACCCTGATGAGCCAACCTCCTTCGGAGGTTTTGGTATAAACCCCCCATTTTCTCCTGCAAATGCCTTTCCAAAACTATCCCGGCAGGTGCCACGGGCTTTGGCACCTGCAGCTGGATGGGCACGTCCATCCCCACCCTGTCCCTGTCCCATGCCACCCCCCAAACCATGCAGAGCAGGAGGGACCTTACCAATTTTTTAAGACAAGAGTTGTTATCAGCGCGGCTATGACCATGATGAGGGACACGGTAATAGTGATTATCTGATGAACTGCCAGACCTGCAGACAGAAGAAAAAAGAGAGTGGGGATGGGAACTGAGGGGACCCCAGCAGAATCCCCCTCCCCACATAGCCCCCTGCCACCCCCTCCCAGCCCTTCCTGGTGCGGGGCCACACATAGCCCCCGGCAGCGGTGCCGCAATCCTCTCTCCTGCCTTACACAAAATAATCTGTAAGCCAGGCTCCTCACTTCCTATCCTCTCAAGTATGTTCCTTGTCAGCCCGAATTAGGCACGAAGAACGGAAGAGAAGTGAAGACGTCTCCCCTCCGGGACGGAAAGGGAGAAGAGCGCAGCCTTGCACCGGGTGCGGGATTCACCAGGGATAATAATTACGGCACTGGCGGCTGCTCACTTTGCAGGTCGGGTGGGCTCATTTCCCCCTCTTCACCTTCCACGGGGTATCATTTTGGCTCGTGGATCATTCCTAATGAGCAGTTTGGAAACAAAAGCAGCTCACTGTACACTATGTTTGTGATTTTGTGCTGCCTTACAGTTGCAATTTCATAATGAAATGATTTTTCCTGGCTGCAGCCCAAGGATGTGCTATTTTTCACAAACAGATGTTGCAGCTCCTGATGGATGGTAGTTTTAATAAATAAATAAGTCTTAGAATGACAGGAAAATAAGCGGTTTTATATATATATATATAACTGTATGCAGCTGTGGCAAGGACGGCGTCAGTGCCAGGGCCACGGCTCAGCTGGAGCTGGGGTTGCCCGGGGGCCACTGGGCAGCACTGGGGCAGCCACTGCTCATGGGGAAGGATTCACTCATGGCCCCCGTGCTGGCAGGGCGGGCAGCAGCCAATTCCTGCCAGAGCCGGAGCCATGGTACTCACTCCTCAGCTGCTCCACCTCTGGCTTTCATCTCCCAGGCGAATTCTCAGGGAAAATGCCACAGGGCTCCCCACCGCCCACTGGCACCCCACCTCCTGAAGGCGAGGCATGGAGAAAGACTTCTGGCCCTGCGCTAGGAGTTCCCAGAGGGTGGTGACGACAGGAGTGTGTCCTGATGGGCCCGAGGAGCGCGGTGGCAGCTCCTGCCCACGTGTGCCAGGTCAGGAGCGACGCCCACCCCGGCAGCAGCCAGCCCGGCCGCATCCTGCACGGCAGTCTTGGAGCAGCTCCCAGTGGGACGCTGCTGAAAAAGATAAAAGGAAAGACTCTAAAAATAAAATCAAACCAGCCCAGTGCCCGATTCCTTTGAAAACAGAAGCGGAGTCGGGGACGAGACCTTCCGCAACACTAGGAGCTCAGGCAGTGGCGGCAGGGTCGAGGGAGAACCTAATGATGCAATTAATCCTTGCATTTACGTAATGGGAAAGGCACAGGCAGAACAGATTGCAGGTGGCTGAGCACTGGGAAGGATGGCAGCTCCTCGGAGCAGGACACATGGATTTTAAGAAAGGCTGGATAATTTTAGACTCCATCACACACATAAGTTGCCATATGTACCGGCACAGCAAAGTTCCTTTGCATCATGTATTAATTCTGCACCAGAAGCCAGGGGGATTTCAAGGGGACAGGAGATCTTTGTCTCAGTGGTGGTGATGGACAGAGGGAAGGGACCTGACAGGTGGCCCAGGACGGTTCCCTGGGAAGCCCTACAGCGATACCTGCTGCAGTAAATGCTACCAGGTCTTTATTTTTAATTTATAAATATATCAAATCCTTTCCTCTAGGCCCTCAAAGAATGTAGGGCCATATGGATTGAGATCAAACAAATATCCAATCTGTGAGGGGTGGGGTTAACGGATGGGACACACTTTGAGAGGGGAATGTCCTGTAAGGGACATAAAGCACCCTGGGAGGTGAGGTGAGATGGAGAGAGATGCTGCCAAGGGCAAAGCAGTATTTTAGACCCAGCCCTTGAAGCCCAGTTGGATGGAGGAAAGGGACTTGGAAGATGAAATCAATAGCTCATAGAGGAAAATCCTCCTTCTCCAGTGTGGGAAGCTGCCTGGCACAGGCATAACTCCCCGTGGGAGCCCGTGCCCCAAGAGAGAGACCCTGGGAGCAGGGATTGCAGTGCCTGGGTTTTGTTTGCTCATCTCCATGGCAAAAGCTCTGATCCCAGCGGGTCACGGAACCCGGCGGCCACGTAATTCCACGTTATTAACCGTGGGAACCGGGAGCTGCAGGGACGGCAGCGGCGGGCGCGGGAGGGTGGGGAGGGACACCCGGCACCTGCAAACGCCTCAGCCCAGTGAGGGCCCGGCGAGGGCTCCCCCTGCCAAGGCTTTTACCAGGCAATTTGACGCAGTGACCATTTAACTGGAGGGTAATTACAGGAGAAGTATTTAATGGAACTGAAAGTGTGTCCAAGCCTCTGCGCTTCTGCTAGTGCAGCAGAATTCCGCGTGCCGCCTGCCAGGAGGGAAAGCTCTTCAAAGGCGCTCTCTGAACCCTCGGAAATGCTGAAATATCTCTGGGTTTTTCCACTCTCGTGCCATTCGTGTGCACTCCGCTCTCACCGGGGCCTCTCATCCCCCCGGTGGGGCGAGAGGGGCCACAGAATCCCAGCAAGCAGCACAACTCAGCTCCCGATTCCCTATACCCCGGGCAAAACCCCAAACTTCTCAGAGCAAGCCAATGCCAGGGCTTTTTTTTATCTGTTATTTTAAAGACCATATATTTGCTGCTGAGATGAAAGTGCTGAGGTTTGGCCTTTCTGGCCACCTTTTGAAACGGCTCCCGGACAGCTCTGCATCAATGGAATTAATTCCATGAGAAAATCCATTTGAGACTAATGTCTTGCTACTGCAGGAGCGCGCAACGGCAGCGAACAGGAGATATAAGCTCTTAATTAAAAACAAAGAGAACCTCTATCCCCCAAGGCCTTTATTTCAACAGCTCTGGTTAGGGAGCCTGTATTTTTCATTTTCCCAATAAAAACAGCTACGAGCTGCAACTCTTTGAAGACCCTCGTCAAGGCCTCGAAGCTGCATAAAATTAAAAAAAGGAGAAAACAGCTCTATTTCATTTGAAAGGGAGAAAACTGGAGTTACTCTTCTGAGCCTGGTATGGCTACCCCCAGCCAGGGCTGCACCAGAGGCACCCCAGCCCCTTCCCACACATGTGCTGTGTGGATCTCCCTCTCCTCAGCATCCCGTCCTCATCCCTGCCACGAGTCTCCTTCCTCTGTTCTCACATGCCCTGGGCACCAGGATGCCAATGCCTCCTCCTGAGCATCGTGGAGAAGCTGGGGCAACCCGGCTGGACTCAAGAGGCTTTACAGCTTCCCCAGCCACCAGAAATCACATCTGAGCCCCAAAAGCCTCATCCCCTGATAAAGCTGCTTGTGGGCAGAACAATTCAATCAGGAGCGTGGTGTGGCCTCCCTGCTGCCACCGCCGGCCTCTCCCAGGGGGGATCAGCCAGATTTGGCCGTAACATGAACCTACTGCTGGTTAATAGCTTGTAAGGAGAATAATTTACAAAAGCCACAAGGGTCTGATACAGGGGAGGAGACACAGCAGAAGCCTTCTTGAAAAGCCTTGTTACAGTACACAGCCAGTTCCTCTGCTGCCCAATCCACTGCACCACAAACCGCCTTGGGTCTGCTCTTCCCAACACCTTCTTGCTGGCAAAGTTGGGGTCAGCAAAGCCCCTTGGTTTTTCACCTGGTAAATCAGTGATCACTCCAAAACCCAGCCCAGGGAGTGTTAGTCATCCTGAGGTGAAAACGCAGCTTTTCAGTGAAAAACCCACCAAGGTTTCTGGTAACTTCCTGGTATTTTGAGCTGGACTGATGAAAGAAGGAAAACATCCTCCTGCTGCTGCTGCTGCTGCGAAATGTTCTTCCTAAGAAGGAAGATCCTGAAGGCTTATGCTAAAGACACTGGGACTTATCTTCTCAGGTGTTACAGCAAATATCACCGAGCAATAAATACTTGGAGAGCAGCAGAGGAGAGTTTCTGGCTCACTGAGATGCATGTGGGAGGATGTGCACAGGCACGTTTGCCATCCGTGCATCCCGGGCAGTGCCCTGTCTCCCTCGCAGGGACAGCTCAGCTGATGGCCACGCTCCTTCCTTGCCTCCACCATCATCCTCCACCCTTCAGGAGAACTGCAGCTGATGCACGGCCCTACAAGGGATCCTTTGGGAACCTCCCACGGAGGGTGACCGGTGGTGCTGGCCCTGGAGATGCTGTCCAGCCCCTTCACCTCCTCTCCGTCCCCCAGCTGTGGCATGTCCCCACTCCTTGGCACGGCAGATCAAAGAAGCGGCTCCATCCTCACTGCCCAGGGTTTTCTTTTAAACACATTTTATCTTTAATTAATTCCTTTGAAGCCTTTTGCATCCACTATCTCCTCGCCTCCAGCACCCCTCTTTCTGGAGGCAGGGTCATCACCAGTGGGAAGCAATGCCTCTATTATTATTTATTCCTGACATGCTGCCGGCTGGCAGTGGGGAGGGGGCGGTGAGTGGCCTGGGGCCACCACCAGCTCAGATCCAGCTGCCAACACCCACATGGCCCCCACGTCCCCCCAGGAGAACCCCAGCCCTGGGGAAGGGGCGTCCCTGAGCACCAGCTCTGCCGCAAGCTCGCTGCTCACAGAGCGCGGTGCCAAACGCGCCGCGACCAGCCATCAAATACCACTAAGAGCAGCAGACAGCACATGGAGTTTTCTGCCTTATAAAGCACTTAAAGGTTTAATTAAAGGCAGCTTTATCCTAAAGCTCCTGAAAGGAGCCTCGGACAAACCAACGAGTGCAATTCCTGCCTCGCTCTGACAGCTCTGATTCATTCCACTCTTCTCTGCTTTGGCTGAGGCTGCGGGACCCGGGGATGCCCTGCCTTGGTGGAGGAGCCCAGCCCACGTGGAGAGTGCCCGGTGAAAGCTCCTCACAGCTCTTCCCACTTGCAGCATGCTGGAATTTTAATTATTCCTCTCTTTCCCTGCTCCAGAGTAAAATGATTATGACAGCCTCGAAGAAGGACGCACATTTTTGAAAAGCACAAGCATAAACTATGCCTGGGTGAACATCTTGCATGCCCAGCTGATGCTAGCAGTGCTGTGCTGCACGGCAGGGGTGGCACCGGGACAGGAACACCTGAGCCGCAGGTCACCTGAACCCCCGTGGTAGCACCCACCGGGCCAGGGCACGCGCCAGCCTCTCCTCTCATCCCAGGCATTACCATCCATCGCTCCTCTGCCGCCTCTCCTGCCCATGAGCAGAGTAATTCCTCTTCCAGGGGAATTTTTTTAAGCTTGTTTTTGCTGTCAGCGACTCACGGAGGCATTGTTTCTGGCTTTTTTTTCTCTCTCTCTCTCGCTTCTCAGCGAGGAGGAAGGGGGGCGAGAGGAAGATCTGACAGAGCAGAGCTGCTCCCATTGCTCATCTCAGCGAGCACTGCTGCCTCTGCTGAAGTGAAGTGGTTCTTTTTACCACCCTGCGTGTACCCCAAGGACCCCACGGTCCCACAGAACCACCAGGGACCCAGAGGCAAAGCACAGAGGGATACAAGGGCACAGCACAGGAGGGACATGGGGGCAGCAGCACAACAGCAGCTACCTGCTCCGATGGAATCGAGCACGGGGGAGCGTGGATCTGCGCGGCTCCAGGAGCCACGGGATAGCTCTGCCAGTTCCCGGAGTGACCCCGGCTCCCGTGGGTGCCACACACAGGTGGTACCAACCTGACCCCCCCAGGCAGCTGCCAGGGACAGCTGAGGGACCACAGGCATCGAGAGCAGCACCGCGCCCGCCCCAGGCGCCCGTCAAGGCGCCTCACCGGACAGGGACTGGCAATGCTCGCTGAGGCAAATAAACCGTACAGGCGAGTTACCTCATCCTCATTTGTAGCCGTATGTTTTTCCCAGCAGAGAACAAACACTTCCAGCCGCTACAGCTTATATAACAGAGTGGAGCAGGGCTGGGAAGCTGCGCGGCTTCGCACAGGCGCCGCACCAGCAAAACTGGCACGGGCACGGACCCTGCTTTGAGACAGTGTCGGCTGCTCGCTCCCAAAACGCTGTCCTGAGGTATGGCAGGAGCATGGTGCTCCCACTGGGAGCATACTGAGAGCCCTCTTGGGTGCTCAGCCCCAGCACTGGAAGGAAAGTGGATCTGGAGCTCAGGAGCTTTTCAATTGAGGGTGGACTAGCTGGGATCAAACAGGGCCTTTAGACCCGGGAAAGAGTTTATTGCATTCACTGCTCAAAGAGAAGTTAATTAGCAAAAACTCTGATCCTGGGAAAAGCCCCTAATGAGAGCTAAAGCCTGCAGATTAAAGCAGTTGGCCCCCTGGGAGCTACCGGGGCAGCAGCTCCCGTTGTTCTGTGGCCACGCAGGACAGCAGTGGTGGCACTGGTGGGTGGGTGGCATCACTGTCGGCTCGCCCTCACCTAAACAAGGCAGCCCACTCCAATAAGTCCCAGAGCCTCAGCACATGCCAGGAGCCATCCTCCCACAGCTGGTGCAGGCAGAGGGGCTCCTGCAGCTGGCTGATGGCAACAAGCCCACTGGACCCCACCCTCCTGGACTGGGCAATGCCACTGTGGCCAGAGGCACTGACCACAGCAGGTCTGGGGAGAGCAGGCTGATGCTCTCATTGTGCAGGGAACAGCAAAAGCCACAGCCCTTATCGATACTCCCTCACTGATCTATCCAGGCAATTCCAGCGTTTTGTAAAAGGTGTGTAGGCTGGGAGTTATTTTTCAGCTATAAATAACTCCTTTAAGTCAGGAACAACATCCTGGTTGCATCGTCTCTTTCTGCCAAGCAGGGCAGGCTGGATAAATTAATTGGGATTAAGATTAGGCCATAAAATTCCTTTTCATTTCGACTAGAAAATCGCAGTGGGCTCAAAGCAGTCGATGCACAGTGAGTAAATTCTGTAAACTATCCACCGGTATCCCACAGTTTAATATCAGCAATAACAAATATAATTTGCAATAAATGGGAAGCAGCTTTCCCATCCATGTCCACGCAGCAGCCAGCGCTGGGGGAAGGCATTGCTGTGCCGAGCGTGGCGCTCAGTGCGATTACGGGAGACGGGCTGTGGATGGAGACTGTAATGGGAAAACACAGCGAGTGGCTGGAAAACGCCTCGGATAAAAGCGATAATCGGCGCCGCCGTTCTCCTCCGAGCGCTTGTTTAATGTCACACTAACTTCTGTCCCAAGCAGCGCTGCCACCGGGACACTCGTGCTCTGCTCCACGACCCGCCAGCCCTCCTGATGTCCCCGCCACCGCCCCGGCCCCCGGCAGACCCTACCTGCGCTGTCTCCCAGCCCGCGGGGCGGGCGAGCATCCTTGCCTCCGCTGCTGTGGCCGGCGGCAGGCTCGGCGGTGCTGCTGCGGCCGGGGCTGCTGCGGGGCACGTCCCCGCCGGGCGCGGGGGCCGGGGTGCTCGGAGGCACGCGGGGCGGCGTGGCAGCCGTGACAGCAGTGNAGGTCCAGGGGGGGCCGGGGCGTTGCAGCTCCTCCCCGCTCCCCGTGCTCCACAGCGAGCCACGGGACAGTCTGTGCCGGAGCGCCGGCCGTGGCGAGAGCCTCCCCCCAGTGCCGGTGGCTGGGGGCTGGCAGCTGGCAAGGTCCATGGCTAGGTGGAACATGGCTATTAAAATCCAAGCATGGCTTCCGAGCGGGCAACCTGACCTGTGGACAGACAGGGACTGTGTTAGAAGGGCAGTGGGGCAACCCTGCACTCCCTCTCAGTATGGCACACCCTAAATCTCCCAGCCCGGCCACCCAAAACATCCCCCAGCTCCGTGGGTATCATTGTCCTCCCTGGTGCTCCAGACAGGGTCCCCAAAAATGGCATCGTGGGGCACCCTGCACTCCCTCCCCCTGGAAACTGCCACCGCCAGCATGGCAGGCGGAGGATCCCCGTTTGCATCCGTGACTTTTCAGTTGGTCTGGGAATGATGGGAATGACCTGAGGATGGGTTTTACCAGGAAACACCCTGGACAAGTGGCCAGTGCCTGCTTTGCCCAAACTCAGCCCTTTTGGGTGAATTATCCAAAGCAGACGGCCCAGCAGAGCTCCAGCAGCACAAGCTTTCCCTCCAGGGACACTGAGATGCGGGGGTATCAGAGAGCCCATCCCCTGCTTCCCAAGCCCACAGGCAGCACGATGAGTCCCTCAAAGGGCTGGAGCAGATGAGTCCGTGGGCTCTTGCATTTGCACGTGTAGCCCATCTCCCACTACGGCAGTCGCCCACGCCGCAGCAGGAACATCCTCCCATGGAGCACGGCACATCCCCTCCCACGGCATGGGGCACCCAGAGCTGAACACGACCCTGCAGCACAGGGAGGGCAGGAGGAGCAGCCCTTTTTGCTGCCCTTTCTGCCACAGAGCAGCTGGAACCCCCCTGAGCTGCTGGCAGCTTCAGCAGTTACAATTTCGCTTTCATGTCACTGTCACGTCACATCACGTCACCTCTCCCTTCCCCAGTGGCACCGCACCAAGGCCCTGCTCCCCTCACGTTTCCCCTACGAGGCTGCCCCACGTAAAGCGGCAAGAAAATCTCTGATAGGCAAATTTTTGTTGCCTTTTATTTTTTTTTTACCCCCGGAAAAAAAAAAATCATTAGGCCAAAGCCCAAAAATCTTTACTCCATTTTGCTCAGCTTTTACACGAGAAAGACTTTTGTCGAACTCAGCAGGAGTTAATGAGAGCTTTACATGGCTAAACAGGCTAATCCTCCGCAGCGGCGCCCGCACAGTCCTTGGGAGCACGACAGAATGTGCATCTGGTTGACAGAAGCATTTGTACACTCCCTCCGTGCGTGAGCAAGCGAAGCTAAAGGAGCTGACCTGGATACTCCCAGGCACAGGCTTTTTCTGCTCAGAGGATCTCTGCTTTTTTCCTAATTGGGTATTTTTTCAAAGCGTAACAGCATTTATTTTGGGGAGGGAGAAGGCAACGCAAGGAAAGAGCGCAGAAGGAGAAAGGGAAGAGCCAGAAACAGACAACAGAAACCAAAATAGTTCAGGCTGGGGGAGGAAGGATTTCAAGGCTTCAAAAAAACCACAAACCACCCAAACCGTGGTGGTGGTGGTGGGTTTTTTTAGAGGCCAGCAGAGTGGTGGCAGCACGAAGAGTGTCCCCCACTGGTGAGGAGTCACAAGCTCATGCTCCAGCCGGATCATCAAACACTTACTCACCTTTGCAATGCTCAGGATCACTCCTGTAGCGTGTCAGGCTTGATTTCAGCCTCTGCCCAATTCCCCAAAATCACCTGACACCTCTCCTTGCAAGGAAGGAAAGGTGCTGGGTGCCTCCTGGCATGTCACTCACTCCAGGTGCCACCTCTTACAGCATCTGTGCCCACCCCCAGACCTCATCCCCTTCCCAGCTCTCTGTGTTGCTCACACTCAGAACTTTTATGAATGCTTGCTGAACAGAGCAAGGGAAGATGTGCCCAGCCCAAACTTGGTGCTTGCTGCATCCCAGCCACTGCCTGGAAACTTCTGAAAGACAAAATGCCAGTCCTTGGGATTGGCAGCTCACAGGAAAAACAGATATTCCCCTGGCTTCCATCTCCTCCTGTCTCCTTGTGACATTCCAGGCTGCAGTGATGGCAGCATGAACTTGCAGGGGCTTGCTCCTGCAGAACCTGCCTGAGCATGGCTGCATCATTCACAGCAGCATCAGGGGGATCTGTGGGCAGAAGCAACATCCAACCCTTGTCTTCCCCTGGGTCATGCTGGAAACCTTTGTCCCAGCACGGCCAGGCAGCTCTGGTGACACCCAACACCAGAGTGTCCCTCACTCCTGCCACCGCTCCCCAGGCCAGAGGCTCTGGGATGGACGCAGTAAGGGACACCCAGATGGGGCAGACCCCATTCTGCCCTGAGGACAGCTCGGGTCACTGTCCCATCAGTGTCCCATCAAGTGATGCCACCCAAGAGGCTGTCACCCCAGGAGTGTCCTCGTAGCCACCACACCGGCTGGCACGTCCCCAGGAGATGGCTTCAGGGACAGAAGCAGCCAGTTCGGTTACCTCGGAGGAATTTTGCGTGGCATGCGATCTTCTGAGGGCTTTGCAACAACAGATAAGAGCAAGTGTCCTTCAGAATAAATAGCAGCGTGTAGGAGTTGCCGTTGTCGTGGCAACGCAGCGTGATGTGCCCGGCGCGGCGGCGGGGATGGATGCGGCAGCGCGTGGCGCGGCCAGAGGCAGGACCACCCGGTCCTCCCCTGCCACCCCTGCCCCCCGCCCCGCATCAGCACCCTGCCAAGGCTGGCAGCGGGACTGACACGCCCCAAAGGACACCCAGGCAGCGGGGATACATCCCGCCCCGAGCTCCTGCCACCTTGTCCTTGCCCCAGAAAAGCTGGGCTGTCCCAGGAGAGCCCGCTGCGGCTGGCACAGCACGGCCCGGCCCGGCACAGCGCCCCGGGAGCCCCCGCGCCTCCTCCTCCCTGTCGCCCGAGCAGGCAGGAGAGCACCGCTCGCCTCTCGGGAGCGCCAGCACAAAGTCACCGCTGCTCGGAGGCCGGGAGGGCGTTCCTGCTTTGCCGAGACATCAAAGAGCACGAACACCTCCTCAATGGCACCAGCTGCTCCTCAGGGACAGCAGAGCAGAGGCGGAGGACCCTGTGCTGCTCCCGGTGCATGGGATAACTCCCTGAGTGCACCCAAAGAGGGGCTCTGGCACAGGGAAGGGATCACATCATCCAGACCCACACATAGCACCCATCTGCCGCGGTTTGGGGGCACGGAGCCAGTCCTGGCCGGGGGTACACATGGGCCAGAGGGATGCATTGGGCAGGGCTGTGGTTACGCTCCTCACGTGGGAATCAGGGCTTTGGTTATTCCTCACCCCCCTATAAGCACACACAACCTATTTTGCAAAGAAATTTGAGGAGCGTGGGCAATTTTCACATTACTTCCTTTCCCATCTTGGAGGTGAATGGGAATGTTATCCCAAAATACTTTTCAAACTCTAGGAAAAACTCAATAAAACTACGAAACTGGCTTAGATATAGAAACGCAGAGCAGATATATTTGAGAAAATGAAATCCCGTCCTTGATCTCCTCATCCGAGGCCTTGGCTCCCGCCAGCCACAAATCCGCTCCCTCGGCTCCACGGATGGTCAGGCGGCCGCGCTCACACAGAGGAAATGGAACTCCTACAAATATTTACCTGTGAGGAGCACGAGAGCAGAATTCAAGGAAACTGCTGGGCTAATGACACGAATCAGGCACACCAGGCGCTCCGGGATTATTTCCTGAGCCCATCCGAGCCCATCCTGGTTCCAAAAGTGATGGAACAGTGGGTGTTGCACTGGAGCCACCACGGCCTCCCCACCCAACACACCTTTCAGAGTCCTGCCCTGTATGAAACCCCTTCCTGAATGTTTCCAGGCGCAGCCGTGTGCTTTGAAGAGGAGGGCAGTTGGCACTTGAGAGAGAGATTAATTTCAAGGATGCTGGAGGACGTGAGCTCGCCGTGGTCTTCGGCAGTCAGGAAGAGGCTGCTGTGGAACTTGGCTGCTGCTGCCACTGCACACATGGTACCAACCTCCACGTGCAGGGAGGGAAAGCAGAAGCATCCAGCATGGAGTGGGACAGAACAGCCCCTGCCCCAGTCCTGGGAACTCTCAGGGGTGGCGGCACCTCAGGCAACCCTGATGCTGCAGACAGGACATGGATTAATCCAGCGCACCCGCTGTGCTCCCAGAACCCCCTGGCTCTGGTAATGTGTCTGAAAATTAACCGGGATCACGGCTCTGACAAACATCAAAACACCACCCGTCAGCACTAACCCACTTCCCCAAAGCCTCAAAGGCTCACTCGAGTGCAGTCCCTTTCATAAGGTCCTTTTTTGCTCTCCAGCATCGGCCCCTTTCTCCCCTGCCTGTGGAGACACTTCAGAGGAGCATTAACTGCAGAATAGGCTGATTTTTAATGCAGAATTATACAAATGGAGCTGTTCTTCCATTTCATGCCTCCTGTTAGGTAATCTATCGGTATTGCACAGGGAATCAAGGTTATGTCCTTGTTGGGGTGATTTACGAACTCTGAGCATTTCATATCTCTGAACACCAAGCGAGGCAGGGACAGAAATATTCCTGTGGGCGCCCGGAGCAGAAGCTGTGGTCAGAGAGTTGGGGTGATGTTTCCTTGACCCAGGCAAGACAAGGCAAGAAAGCTCTAGGAAAAGCATCCTTAGCAGCGCGGCTGCGTGTCCTACAAAGGCGCTCAGAGCGGGGCAGGTTATGAGAATACGTGCAGGAACTCGCTGGCTCCATACGGAATAGAACGAGGCCGCTGCATCCCAGCGGGTGACTTTCACACTGGAGCAGGAAGAAGAGGGGAAAACTTCAGTGGCAGATACTTGGCCTGCGACTGTGTGTCCTCACTGAGGTGGGGACTGCAGCCGCCGCTGCAGCCGCTCTCCTCTCCATCCCGCTGTCCTGTGTGATGATCCCTGCAGTGCAGCGACTGTCCTTTGCTGTCACACTACCAAACATCACCATGGAAATGGAGCATTGCCATCCTGCACTCTGGGCTGGACCAGGACCCTCCCCAGGGCTGGGAGGAGGGGAGATGCACCATCCCATGTGAGGGCGGCATGGATGAGTGCCAAAAGGCATGTGGCAAGTTATGCCATGGGATCAGCAGGAAACCTTGTGGACCACTCCTGCATGGCGTCCACCATGTCCCACCCCACACCCCTGGCATCAGCAGCACCATGGAGACCTCTCTCCTGAGCCATGTGCTGCTATGGGATGAGTTTTTCTGATCCCAGACCCAATGGGAACTGGGAACATACAACCCACCGTGCCATCTGTAGCCCCAGCTTCTTCCCAGATAATTATAAATTTGTGAAAATATGGCTGCCAAGCTCTTTAAAGCTAGGACTGGGACTTAAGGCACAAAGGCTGACACACAGTAGCACCTAAGTAAATTAAATGTGCCACATCACTACCTATCTATATTACAGTCCTGAGCTTCAGGATTACCTGCTAATAAAAGTGATATTTAAAACAAGTCCCAAGTTCCTCCGCTGCCCCCTTCTCCCCACAAGTAATTAAACTGACGCTGCTTCCCAAGGCGGAGGGGATGGGATTTATCCTGGAGGGAAATCAGTAGAGGGTGAAATAGGTTGAATCCTCCCCGCCATGCTGCTGCAGCCAGGCAGACAGCGAACACCCACTTCCCTGGGAAAACGGGGCAGAAAGGGTTTGGGTGGGGCTGGGAAGCCACAGGTCCCCCCAGGATGGAAATGCCAAGGTGGAAGCAGCTGGATCCATCCCTGGCGGCGCTTGGGGAGTTGTGAGAGGGGGGCAGGAGGGCAGCCGTGGCAGGGGGGAGCCTCTCGCTCTTCTGCCTCTGCCTTGAGCTCACCCAGCTGCAAATAAACAATTTTACCATTTGAATAGCCGCGAGTGCGGAAGGCATAATTAATACCCAGCGGTACCATCAGCCAATGTGCTGATGCGGGAGGTGCAGCCCCTGCCAACGCCGTCAGCGCACAGCTTTGGCTCCACAGCGTGCGGCCCCGGCTGCTCTCGCCTCCAGGCCTGTCCTTCGCCACAGGCAGAGGAAGGGCAAAGCCCCAGTGCAGGCACCTGGGGCTGGTGCTGGAGCCCACCAGCACAGGACATCTCTGGTACATCCCACACCCACACCATGGGAAGAGGCAGGATCTGGCAGAGCAATGTGGGGAAGAGTAAAAAGGAGCGGGCAGAGAGCAGGCGCACGTGGCGTCGCTGCGAAGGCAAGAGCTGTGCCCAGTTGCTGCCAAAGTTGGGCCAACCTTTAACCCTGAGTTTCAAGTTCAGTTCCCATTTTCAAATGTTTTAAAAGACACTGACAGGACACAGGGCCCAGTGCCTCCAGCCAGCCTGAGGATGAGTGTGAGAGCTAACACAGCGAGCTGGCCAACACTGTCCATTATGGCCAGTCCAGCTCAGCTCGCTTAGAGAGGGCAGGACATCTGCTTGAGAGTGTTTTCCCTGGTCTTCAGGGATTATTTCAGACAGGATTTGAAAAGTGCCAAAGTGGGGGGGAAGCCCAGAAGTTTGCATGGATCTTCAGACAAAGATATGTCTCCAGCAAATTTCTGTGCAAGACCAGTGCTCGGTAATTTACCTGCCACCACTCTGGCAGCAGGAGCGCTGAGCCCAGTCTGGCTCCCCTGGGAAGACTCAGAGGGCTGCGGGCTCATCTGCCAGCGTGGCAAGACAGGTCCCAGACAAGCCAGGGGGTGAACTGGCCTGAGTGCTCCCCAAGGGGGACAACACAGTGGCAGGCTCAGGCCCTGCACCCCACAGTACTGCCGGAGCATCCCTCCTGGCAAGGCACAGTGTGAGTGGTCCTGCAGCATCCCCCATGGTGGGCATGGGGCAAGTACCACTAGAACATCTCCCCCAGCAGCACAGCCTGGGTACCGCTTGAGCATCCCCCACAGTGGGCATAGCTTGGACACCACTGGAGCATCCCCTGCAGTGGGCAGAGCCTGGATACCACTGGAGCATCCCCCGTAATAAGCACAGCCTGGGTACCACCAGAGCATACCCCTCAGTGGGCACAGCCCAGATACCACTGGAGCATACTCCATTATGGGCACAACCCATCACTACTACTGCAGCATCCCTCCCAGCACACATGGTGTGGGTACCACTGCAGCATCCCTCCCAGCACACACGGTGTGGGTACCACTGGAGCATCCCTCCCAGCACACACAGTGTGGGTACCACCGAAGCATCCCTGCCAGCACACATGGTGTGGGTACCGCTGGAGCATCCCTCCCAGCAAACACAGTGTGGATACCACTGGAGCATCCCTCCCAGCAAACAGGGTGTGGGTACCACTGCAGCATCCCTCCCAGCATACCCAGTGTGGGTACCACTGGAGCATCCCTCCCAGCAAACACGGTGTGGGTATGCTGGAGCATCCCTCCCAGCAAACATGGGGTGGGTACTGCTGGAGCATCCCTCCCAGCACACCCAGTGTGGGTACTGCTGGAGCATCCCTCCCAGCAAACAGGGTGTGGGAACCACTACAGCATCTCTCCCAGCACACCCAGTGTGGGTACTGCTGGAGCATCCCTCCCAGCACACACAGTGTGGGTACCACTGGAGCATCCCTCCCAGCAAACACGGTGTGGGTACCACTGGAGCATCCTTCCCAGCAAACATGTTGGGGGTACCACTGGAGCATCCCTCCCAGCAAACCCAGTGTGGGTACCACTGCAGCATCCCTTCCAGCAAACACGGTGTGGGTACCACTGGAGCATCCCTCCCAGCAAACAGGGTGTGGGTACCACCGAAGCTTCCCTCCCAGCAAACAGGGTGTGGGTACCACTACAGCATCTCTCCCAGCACACCCAGTGTGGGTACTGCTGGAGCATCCCTCCCAGCACACACAGTGTGGGTACCACCGAAGCTTCCCTCCCAGCAAACAGGGTGTGGGTACCACTGGAGCATCCCTCCCAGCACACACGGTGTGGGTACTGCTGGAGCATCCCCCTCAGTGGGCAGAGCACGGCCGTCGCTTCCCCCACTGCCACCCGGCCGCCCCAGCCAGCAAACACTGCGTGCATTTAGCATGGTAGGGCCGGACAGTGGGGTGTTTCATCAACCCGGCAGCGATAACACTCGGCTTTTGTCACTCCCGGATAAAGGGGGTTTGTGAGCGCTGGCTTTCCAGCCCAAACTGGTGCCTGTCGCCAACTTACCCCACTCGTCCCCCCCTCGACTTCTGCACCAGCGCTGGGGACCAGGCAGCAGCAAGAGCTCCAGCTCAGACACAACTTGCTGGAAGTTTCAGATTTCCAGATCCACCAAGATCTTGTCGAAGACCCACAGTCTCAAGCTCTGCTCTTGCTGATATTGAAAACAATCCATAAACCTAAGGAAATCAGGGGTTTCCCCCCTCATTTTAGCTTCTACCCAAACCTCCTCGTGTATTCCACCTCCTCGTGCACCACAGAATTGCTGCCCAGGCTTTACATACTGACGGTGACCAAGGAGGTCCTGGCGCACAAGACAGTGCTGCCTTCTCCCATCCCCATCACAGCACGGAAAACACTCCTCCATGTACAAAAACCAGTCTGCTGAGGGAACAGGGCTGTGGCATATGCAGGAGCACGTTAAAAACAGAGCTTAGAGATCATCCCTGTTGTTAGTTAATGCTGCCCACAACAAATAAGGCCAGCGGCTGAGCTGAGCGGCTCCCTGCTGTGGACACAGGCGCAGGCAGGACAGTGCACTTCTCCACGGCTGCCATCCAAGGATTTTCTGCTTTCCTTGCTTTGCTCATGAATTTTCTTCCTTTGCCACACGTCTGCCTCCTGTACAATCAACTGCAGCATGATCAGGCCTCCCCCTCGGATAAAGGGACTGCATTGGGGTGTCCAAGCAGGATGGAATGCCCAGCACTGTGGGATGGGATGGGATGGGATGGGATGGGATGGGATGGGATGGGATGGGATGGGATGGCAGAAGCGAGGCTCTCCCCACCAGAACGGCAATAGTCCTGCCAGATCCCAGACTGGAGCTGGAGCCTTATGGGGGGTTTTGCTCCTCTGAATACATATCCACAAAGTGATTCCAAGAAACAGCAACTAATTCAACCCAGCCCTCAGCTCTGGAGGACCTACAGAGAGGAAAACCGTGGCACAAAGCTACGGCTTATGCTGCCCTTTAACCCCACCGTTTTCCAGATAAATAACCCAGCGCTGATCTTATTTTCTAAATTAATGTGCTCGAGCGTGTCATTACAATGAATGCGGGAAATGCTTTGATCTAAAAAAAAATAAGTTAAGTCGGCTCAGTACATCTAAAGTAGCAGCTTAACAAGCTTTAAAACAAAACAATTAAAAGAGGTCCGTGGTGTCTTTGTAACACAATGCGTCTTCGCAGGAGCCGCACATCAGAGCCCACTGTGGTATCCGTATCAACGAGAAACGCCTCCAACCATGGAACAGACCCAAGGAGAAAATACCTCACAATGGGACTTTTTAACGATGGCCCTCCAAAGTGCCTTGCTTTCCCAGGAGCAAAGACAAGCACTGACCCGCTGGAAGCATCTGAATGACCAGCACAGGGCCCAGTCGACCCTTCCCCGTGGCAAAGGCTGGATGTCCACACCGGGAAATCCAACTAACTCGGGTCTTCACTCCAGCACCACGGTTTCCTGGTGGAGCTGCTCTCAGTTCGCACTGCAGTGACTGAGATCCAAACCTGTCTTTCTCCCGGGAAGTCCCCGGCAGCCCAGAGATGCACAGCCTGCCCGGAAACCTCAGCAGCCATCCCCAGGAATGAACACAGCGAACACGTCAATAATTTCAAAAGCTCCATAAACTCTAACAGAAATGGAGAAGATGAGAGGAATGAAGACTCTGAACGCAGAAAGAGGAACAGATGGCTTTTATGGAGCAAGAGATACAATAGGAAAAAATGGAGCAGCAGAGCTCCCTTTGAAGGTGTGAAACGTCAGTAGGGAAGCCTGGAGAAAGCCAAGGCCCAGGAGCTGGGAGCTCAGTGCAGGGCACTGCATTGCCCAGCTGAGGCTCTGGCTGGTGGTTCTGGGGAGCTCCCGGCCCCCCCGGCTCCTGAGACAGCACTGGCTGTGCCCAGCCCCACCACAGGGACATCCCGCTGCCAGAGAAGGGTCAGCGTGACACGCAGCATGGAGAAAGAACAGCCCAAAAAGATGATGAAAAAGCCAAGCTAAAATAGAAAGTGAAGGCAGCGGGGATGAACTCCAGGGCAAAGACTCTTGATCCTGTCACAGAGAGTTTTAAATCCCTTTTAGCACCGAGCAATTTCTTTTCCATGGAGAAGAGCCATTCTCCCTGCCATGGCCATCTCACTGTGCATACAGCAGCCAGGCAGCTCACAGGCTCTCCCAACTGCAGCCATGGCAAAATCCTGGTGGATCAAAGTGACGATGAGGATTTGCCTCCAGGACCTCAAGAACACTGTGCCATTTGGGGCACAGCCCCCTGGAGCCCAACTGCCAGTGAGTCAGGGATCACTGTGCTCTGCATCTCATTAAAAAAAGCAATAATCCCCTTTGCGGGAGAGATTAAACTTTTGCAGCATTATCTCCAATGGATTGGCAGCCAGGGATGACCTCCTGCATCCCTCAGAATCTCAACTTCCTTCAAAGGCACATATGCCAGCAGCCTCACATCCATCCTCATCCATCAAAATTAGCAAAATTGATTTTGCCAGAGAATATGTCACTTTGACAGGAACCCAGAGTAAGTCCTGAGTGTATAATGTCGGATGATGCTAAAGTAGAGCCTCTTACAAAGACAGGAAACAAGAAGTTGAATAAGTCATCCTTGTTCTTTCCATTAAAAACTTCGTAAGGAAACCCATGAATGACAGCTACCGGTAGAAAAAAGGTTGATTCATTTTGGGAGCTCTTTCTAAAATAACACTTGCCAGCATCTGGAATGGTCACACCTTCCCTACATAAACGCCCCACCACTGCGGACTCAGCCAAGCTTTGGCTCTGGCCAGGATGAGGCAGAGCCAGCCACGCTCCTGGCGGGATGCGCGGCTTCGTCTCCCGGCATTCATCACCCACGTTCCGGTGGGTCCTTAAGTGGATGTCCTCATCCATGTCAATTAACTGACGCTTCATTACTCGAGTCCTGCAAAGGGAGCAGAGATGCTATCGCAGGCTCTGGGAGCGGGGCTGGGGTCACGCGCGGGACTCAGGCAATTACAGAACGCGTCCCTGAGGAAGCCGCGTGTGCTCGCCAGGCAGGCAATTCCCAGGGGGGGCAACCTGGGCTGCCCCCGACCTTGTCACATCTTCAACCTGAATGGCGTGCAGTCAAGTGGCAACATCAATTAGCGGCATTTGCTCTCACCGGCGCCTCGAACGCTGCTGCTGAGCAGCGAGTGCCCAGCCTTCCCATGCTGAGCACAGCAGCTCTACACAGCTCCTCAGCTGGCATCATGCAGCCACATTCCCTATCTGTAGTGCTATAAAACACAGCTGGAGTTTCTCCTGACCATCCCAGGATGTTGCAGAAGAGGCACGGCCAGTACCCTCGGGGACAGGAGCCATCAATTCTCACCAAGCTGTAGCTGAAAGCCACAAATCCGCTCTCCTGCGTGGCACAGTGCGGTCCCTCACAGGGCGTGTGCTGTGCTGCCGGTGTCCTGCGGCACACGGTCACCCCTGCGCCAGCACGTTCCCATCTCCACGCTTCTCTTGTGCTAGGGCACGTGCCCTCTGGTGAGCTCCCGTTTTTCCACCTCAAGGATCCAGACTTGCCTCTTGAAGGAAGTGCCTCGCCGCTCCCAGGCTACGTGTTGTTTTTGAAGCAGCTTCTGCTCAGCCTTTATTTGGAAGTCAGCGGAGCTGACTTCCAGCAGTGGAGCAGCCAGGCCAGCGAAGCTTTATCGCTCCCGCCTCACCACAGCTAAGCCTCATCCCACAGATGCTTCAGCCGGGGTCCGGAGCAGCTCTGCAGCCAAGGTGCTGCTCCTCCTCCCTGCCAGCTTCTGCAGCAGGAGCTGAAGAGTCCTTTCCATACCCACAGAGACACCGTGCCAGGGAACAGCTTCTGCTCCCAGTGGCTCTGCCTCGTGGGGACACAGCAGCCATTGGCAGCAGGGACACAGTGCCCCTGGGATGCTCCAGCACTGCCAGGAAAGCGGAGCTGCCAAGAAAGACCTTCAGAGCGAACTTCAACAAAAATCATCGCATGTCAAAGCGTATCTCCTGCCTACGCATCATTTCCAAGTCACAAGAAGACATTTTGCAGATCAGAGTTGGAAATGAGCACTTTGTGAATGATTTGCTTTATTTATTTTTGTAAGTCCTCAGGCGAGTCCCAGTGGGTGCTTTGGCCTCCTGCCCTGGGCACCCAGCACCCACTGACCCCACCCCTGCTCGTCTCCATGGAGCTGCTCATCCACCTCCAGCCAAGCTGGGTTGTTCCTCCTTTTCTCAGTGTTGCTTGGGACCATAAATGCCGAATCTCTCAGCACTGATGGGAGGACACTCCCACACAGCTGCACTTGGGGCAGGTCTCCACCCTGCTCCCAGAGCATCACAGCCAGCAGCCCTGGCCCCATGTCAGCACGCCGCTACACAGCACCCAGCCCTGCCACCACACCACAGGCAGTGTGGGCACTTTGCCTCCAGCTTGGGCAGAGTGTGAGGAGCATTGGGGGGTGATGGAGCCAAAATGCCCATCTGTCCCCACCATATCCCCAGTGAAGGAGCTCAGCGCTGCACTGAACGGGGGCTTTAGCGCAGCTTTGCCTCGCAGAGCCACCGAGGCCAGAGAAAGCAACTGATAAACCCAGAAAGCAGCAGAGATTCAGCAGCAGACAAAACCTCATTTCACAAGGAATCCTCATAAAACCAAATTAATGTTGAAGGATGAAGGCAGGTAAACCTCCCACGGTTAAGTTCAGGCCACTGAGACTCAGTTTAAATCTCTCAGCAGTTCTGATTTAATCAATGCATTTCCAAGTGAAATTAGATGAAGTACATCTCCATCACAGGAAATTATATAAGCTATCAAAGTCTGTAGGTGCAAGTCCTAGTAAGAAGAGCCACAGAAAAATATTCGTATCAACTCAAATTCCATTTTTAAGGAGTCACTTCAGGTCCAGAGTTTAACAATATTTTAGTGGAAAAATTCACTCTGATGAAAACAGTGAGCCAAGGTGAGGAAAGGCCAAGCAGCAGGTTCAGGAACAACCCCTCATCACCCACGGTGGCTGCTGGGATGCTGGGCTTGGCCAGGAACCCCCTCCCAGCAGCACCACCCAGCGTGGGAGGGAAGGAAGGCGGAAGGGAGGAAGGATGGAAGGAAGAACAGAAGGAAAACCCTTTTGTTTTAAAGGAGGGGGTGAAAGCGCCAGCAATGTCACACCATCCACTGATCCCACCCAACACACTCAGCCTCCAGAAATTGTCCTGCTAGAAGAATGTTGCTGTCAAACCCAAACTCTGTTGGGCTTGAACTGCTGTTGCCCACTTGGTCACCACCAGCCCTCAAGGAGAACAACAGGCACCACAAGCCAGAGCAGAGCAGCTCCTGCTCCTCCTGCTCAGTGCACTGAAGTTCCAGTAATCTTGGTAATCTTTCCTCCCAGTCCTTCTCCCATTAGCTATATTTAAAGGCTTAAGCATGCATACATTTTCATAATGAACCTCAGACCTGTTGGAAGTCCCACAGCTTATTCACATCCTCTGGAGCTGCCCTTGGGAGCCGCTGGCAGTGCTCACCACCGCCCTGTATCCATACCCACCCATAGACACCGAGGTAAATAAGGCATGCTGGGCGAGCTGGAGGATCAGATTGGGTGAGGGAAGGTGGGAACAAGGCTGGAGAGCTGGCCTCTGCCTGGCTGCCCTTCCCTGTTACAGGCTGGGCTCTGAAGGAACATTAGCAACTCCTTCTTTCCAGCAGATGACCATTTACGTAAGGCAGAGCCCAGCCGTGGCGCTCCGACGCCGGGAGCAGCTGGGCCGGCAGCTCGCCCGTCCCGTGTCCTGCCTGCCGAAGGCTGGCACAGCAGCTGCCACACGGGGCAGCCCCCGAACATCCCGGGCAAGCGGCAGCACCACGACAGCTCCCACCCGCCACCCCACTGGAGACACCACAAAGACAAGGCGGTGGCTCCGGCGTTATTACAACAATTATTCACGCTCTGGGAAGCGGCTGCCGGGGCCCCGCGCCGCTCCCCTCGCCTCATCTGGGAAATCGCTGCCAGCGCGGAGGTACGAACCACTGCATAAAAGTGCAGTTTATTCAAGCATTATTGTGGCTGTTAAGTATCATAGCCAGTGACACCAGATGAATTTCTGTGGCAATCAATCCACCCGGGAGCAGTCAGCTCAGCCCCTGTGTGGATGTGGGATGAGTAAGGACTCCTCAGTGGAGACCATTAACTCCCACTGCTTACTGCTCTCATTACTTCCCAGACTGCAAGGCTTGCATCTTTGACGAGCGGCTGAATCTACATTTGACAGTGTGAACCTGATGAGTGAAATTCATGGAAAATGTTTTCTTTGGCAGTAACTACAAGGCCCATAAAGTTTCCACGGAGCCAATGTGCAGGGATGTATGCTTTTAATGAGTTGTTTTATAGAATCGCCGAGAAATTGCAAACGGTGGTTTTACTCCTACTGCAAATCACTCCACAGCTCAATGCTGTAAAAACCGTGGCATATTGTTTAAAACATTATATTCGTAGCTATGGAGGGGAAGTCCTCGGCAGCGCTGGAAGCCTGGCACGCTGCAGAAAGCTGCCGTGCCCTCACAGGCGGGCGCAGGCACTGACGCAGGCGTGTGCACGCACACGTATGTCTGTGCACACTCAGGGAGCGACAGAGCCACCGCCACCTCCCCCAAGAACAGATTTTGCCCCGCAGCACCCACACCTGCCAAGAGCAGAGCAGGGCTGGAGCGTCCCTGGGACCTGGCAGAGGCTTTCAGGGCAGCGCTGCTCGCTCAGCCCCGCTCCGAACCGGGGAGCAGCAGCTCCCCTTGACAGGAACCGAATAATTCTGAGCAATGCAGTTGCACAGGTCCTGCCCTCCCCGGCGGAGGAGCGCGGCTCACCGCGAGGTCAGGCACTGCCACCGCCCCGGGCGAAAGGGATCCGACTTGAAAGGAGCAGCACGGTACCATCTCCCCGCCGCAGGCAGCTGCTCCAGGCAGAGGCTGCGCGGGGTGAAACGGGCGCTGCAAAGCTCCACTGCTTCTCCTGGAGCTATTTTTCTAGTAGTCTTCGAGAAAATGAGGAGAAATGACATGGGAAATGTCAGAAATAAAGCCAGAAGCAATTAGAGTTAGAGAGAAGGGAGAGCAGCAGGCAAGGTTAGCAGTAAAGTTATCTCTTATTAAAAATAAAACACGGAGGGACTGGAAGCTGATGAGGTGGCAGAAAGGACAGCCTGGTGCTGGGGATCCAGGATGCACAGCACAGAAATTCGCAAGGCGAATGAATCGAGGAGGGAAGCAAGCAGAGGGCTCCTGTTTCCATTGCTGAACTCTCCTCAAAAATAACAAAGCAGAGGGCGTCCTCTGTTCCCAGGATTACAGCTTTCTGCCGCGCCAGCCTTGGGAAACGGCCCTCCAGCTCCACTGGGCTTTTCACCTGACACGCGATAAATCCAAACGCGTGGCACCCTGAGAAAACCCCCGGGTGCTTTCGCCGGGAGGAATTCCTAAGGTCACTACACCACCACAGAGTCTGTCCTTCCCACACGCAGCAGCGCATCCTCGGCTGACGGATGGACAGACATCTCCGGCGGCAGCGGGAAGGTGCTCGTGTGCCCGGGCTGTCGGGGTGCACCAGCGGGAGGGCACGGGACAAAGACGGGGGGCACTGGAAGCCGGCTCGCCACGTGCCTCTGGAATACGCGGCACGGCCCGGGAGTGTAACAGAGAGGCCGAGGGCCTCCCCCAGCTGCTCAGCACAGACAAAACCTCAGTTCAGGTTTCACCCTCCAGGACTCCATCCACAGCCCGGGCAGAGGGACAAAGCCTCCAGCGATTCCCAAGGGTGGCGGACAAAGGCTTCTCGCATCACCACTCGCTGTCCGTGGATTCGGGGGGCCCTGCCCGCCTCCCTCCGTGCCCCCGAGCTGCAGCCATGTTCTGCCAGAGCGCAGGGGCGCGGGGGGCGGCGCGGGCTGATGGGCTCCCCGAGGTGCTGCGTGGGGTAGGGCTGGCGGTGGGGGCTACACCCACCCATACCCTCACCCCGCAGCTCCCCTGCCCACCCAGTCCTGCTCCCCGGGGAGCAGCCACAGGGCCCGCTGCGAGCTGCGGGAGTGAGGTGGCCGCTCGGGACTGCTCGCCTTGGGACCCCTCTCCCCAGCAGCAGGTGATGTGCCGGAAACACCGTCCCGCTCGGTGGAGGGACGTTTGGGGTTTGACCCCTGCCCAACACAACCGCTCAAACCCAGGACTTTCCAAATACAAAACCGGGCTGGGGAGAACGAAACAGATCGTGGATTTCACTTTTCTTTAGGGTCTCACTTGTTTAACCCGTTGCTGCTTTCACTCGATTCCACTGAGATGGGCTCAAGCCACCAAAGCCCAGGTACTGCTGGGGCCCCGGGGCCGCACGCAGGCAGGGGCCGGGGCCAGGGCTCTCCAGCCACAGCACCATGGAAATAACAAGATTTCGGCTCAGATGACTTCGCAGCGGTAATGAAAATGTGTTACGTAACACTTTGCCTCCGTCTCCTCTGCTTTGCAATTCTCGATTAATCTCCCGAACACATCCATCCATCCATCCATCCATCCATCCATCC